>CM076580.1:411372992-411841914 GCA_034641835.2 Pinus albicaulis
AGTAGAAATATATAAAATGGACTCGTAAGAGTAGACTTAATTTTAAAATCAGAGATAAAATACAGTTACAGATTAAATACAACAAAAAAAATTGATTAAACACACTCGAGTCATGGAAAAAGACGATAATGATATGTAACTGTTTATGAAATCCTATTTCTATATGTTGATTTTTTTTGGGTGAATGATTTTAGTATTAATCACATGCCACTTTAGATATAAAATTCTAAATATAGATAGGTTTTCAAATTTGATTTTTTATTTTCAATCATTTGGATACCTAATTCAAACCCCGAATGATCATATTTTAGGATTTTTTTTTTAAATTCTTTATATCTATAAATCCTCAAAGAAGAATCCAAACTCAATGTGGAGCCTCTAGATCTAGGGAACTCGTAACTGCCAATTTTTATGGCTACAGGAAAGGAGGATAACTTGGAGTAGTTGTACGAGCTTAGTAATAAACTAAAGAAAACCCAACTAACACAAACACAAGAGACCATGATGTTATTTCTCTTCTAGAGGTATTATCAAGTGAATCACTATAGGAAGGTAAAGTTATATCCACTAGGGTTTGAGGAGAGGGATATTCCTATGAATTTATATCCAAGTATATATTTGAAAAACTAAGGTGTATGAACAAATCAATATGGATTGAACTCTAACTATCTAAATGTGTAATCACTAAATATTTTTTAGGATTCCTAATGATTATTTGTTTGGATTATGAAATCTTATAATGGATGATTCACGATTTCCATTTCTAATATTTTTTTGTTGATCCCATCAAACATTGTTTCGACATATAAGAATAGTTTTCATTAATTGGATAATGGAATAATCCACCGATAAGCTTCTAATAGAAGTTGTGTTTTCAAAATACAAGAGGAACCCCAAGGTTTAATGAGGGCTTATATGCATAGAATTTCAATGCTTCTTTAGGCCAAAATCATGAGAGGCACAAAATAGGGTTTCAGCATAAATAAATTGAGAGAAGGGATTTAGTCTTCTCCTTTACTATCTGGTTGTGATAATAAGAACTATATTTTGGAGGTCATGGTATTTTTTGAATAAAAACATTAATATGTACATTTAAATTTCCTCGAAATTTAAAATCCACTACATTACTTATATAATTGATCCATGCCTACCCTTTTCCATCACGTCTAAATGACTTATGCTTCACCTTTATTACGTATCAGGAAGGCATGACCTAACTCTAAAACTACTTATAAATTGATGGGTTCCTCAATAATACTGAATACCAGGCCGATATTGTATTTGAAAACGTTTTTATTATTCTAATTAAAAATATAAATAATTTTCAAATTAAATATGACATACTCTAATAATTTTAAACCATCTTAAAGTAAATGGTGTTTGAACCTCACTCTAAAACCATATGTAATGAATTTGAATCCAAACATACAAATTATTTACATCAATATATGTTATTAATAGTCAACAAAAAAATATTCAACTAATTAGAATAGAATTTATGAAAACATGAGAAGAGAAATTACTTGTAAAGTGGAGATTTCAGAGTAGTGACGCTCTATGGATCCCACTGACTGCAACAATGTTTTAGGGATGACTCTTCGCCCAAGATTAATGTTTTGGGGATTAATATTATCACCTTTTACTTTTTATTATTTAATTTCTTATAATTATTATTTATTTATTTAATAATATGGGGCATTACATTACAAATCAATAAGGTATACCATTAACATATGTGAGGGGAACCATAAATGATGAAAATTGACCGTAATATACCTAACACAATCCACTAGGTGTGAATAAAATACATAAAATTTAACAATCATGGATTAAATCAAGCATGATTCAATGAGTTAAACCCATTGTCGATTGTGAGGAATCCACCCACTAAGGACTACAAGTTCCAATGTTGTATTAGTTCCTAGAACTATATTTTGATAATGAGCTGAGGTTGATAGAAGAATATCTGCCAAAGGAGGTACTTAATGTATCCCCCATCAAGCAACAAAGAGAAAATTAAGATATTATGTGAGAAAATGAATTCACTAAGTACAATAACTGATATAAAAGGTCAACAAGGACTATAGAATACCTAATAAAGTTTATACTTCCCTTGAGCATAGAGTGGCATGACACAAAAGGGGCTTGGAAAAACTTAACAATGAGCACCATGTGATATCATGCAACAACATAGGGGGCACTAAAGCATGCTCCATGGTGAGTAGAAGAGTAACTAGCTATAAGAATAATAAGACTCATATGTATGGTATGGCTCCTAATTGAGCTAATACCTATGTATAAGATAACAACACAAATAGGTTCCATGTTCAAGGGTGACATGACTAATGCTACCATTTTGAGTTATACCTTACAGAATTGTTTTCCCTCCCTCTTTACTTATTTATTTATATTATCTCCTTCATAGTCTAACGAACATGAAATGGAAATCAAGTGAGCTTGATAATGTATTTTTTGTTCAGTTTAAAGGATATGAGAAAAGAGATGAAAGGATGATTGATATGGTTTCTTCTTCATGGTTTAATGAGCTCAAGGAAGAGGTATTTGTATTCTCAATACAAGGTGTATTTTTCTTGAGGTTTTAATGATCTTGAAAATGCAATCAAAGTATGCTTTGTTTCCTTTGATGTTTAACTAGCATAAGAAGAATAATAAAGAATATTGTCCAAGATAAATGAGTGATATAGAGGGTAGAAAATTGTCCTGACCTGCAATAATCGCCCTAAGCAAAGTAAATCATAGAGGCAAAAAAAAAAACCCACACATCTATGTTGTCTCTCAAGGAGGGGTAAGAACACTAAGAAAAAGGTGGAAATGGGTCAAAAGTCAATGTGATTGAAATTATGAGAGGTGAGGCTAAATTATATTAACATGCATAAGTGAATAAGGAAATGCATATCAATAACCACAAGGTAAAAGAGTTGTTAGAATCCTCCCAATATATTGCCAAAATATGACATAGAAGTGAAAATGAAGTTCATATTTAGAGTCATGATAGGTGAAAAAGAGGGATTCTAATTCTATAAATATATGTGGCATATACACCAAAAAAAAATCTAAATTGGGGCATGCATGTAAAGGAAGGGTCTACTATGAAAGTTATGATATGAAAACAAGGACTCATTACTATCACAACCTTACGATATTAGACCAAAGGTGCAATGGCGATTACAATGACAGGTAATGATGCATTGAATATGGAAGTGAAAGAGCTATCCTACATGTCAAGGTCAAGAAAATGATGACTCCTTATATTCATTGGATGTCATAATAAAAACACCACCCTATGCTATAAAAGCCATCCATAAAGACTATACCAATGGTTAAATAATATAATGAAAGAAATAAAACATGAATTAGGTAAAAATAGTACTATATAATTTTTTATTTTTTATATTTTATAATTATTTAGGGGTCTTTTGCATATGAGGTACTATCTATGTCTAGTTCAACTTTTATATATGATTTTGAATGATATGAATCAAAATCCATGTTTTTTGGACATGCATGTTGGTAAAAATGCTCAATTATTACATGGCAAATGTCAAGATAAATAGATTACTAATGTATGTATTCTATTGTAATCCCCATGGTGTGCCTATGGCAAGCCAAGAGTATGTGACTGGAAAATTAAAATCAGTCACTAAGCATGATAAGCAGAAAATCGAAATAACCCACACTTGCCAATAAAAATTTCTCACATCACACCCAAACCAAATATAAAGAGAAACATATAAGGTGAAACATACTCTAATAGGTTTCATTATGCATCCCCATCATGAGGAATAAGCTAGGATTCCTATGCATGTACGAAATCATGTGATATTACTGGCATCATATGTCACAACATGTTGATGCCACAACACATAGAGCTGAATTTTTGTATTACTAGAGGTTGATGATTCTTGGGAAAGCCTAGAATTATATCATTTCTAGGAACTACTGAAGGGCATAAAGAGTGAGTGGCCTGATGATCTAGTACAACACCTTGATGATAGCTATCAAGACACAATGAAGGTATAAAAAACTCATGCATTTTAAGGCACTATACCCCTAATATATTGTTGGTGTGCTATAACCAAAAAGTATAGATTTATTTTATTATTGCTTTAGGTTTTTGCTAACTCAAGGGTATAGGATACAAAAAAGATGGTGTGTAGGAAACTCAAAACCAATCCAATATAAAATATATATGAAGAATGTAGTCACATTTTTAATTTGATGAAAACTATATAGAGGAAGTATAAAGAGTTTGTTTCTTTTCAAAGTTACAAATGAAATCTCACAGCCTCTCTCTATAATCTCACGATATAAAAAAAAATCTCATAAGAAACCAATTAAAAAAATAACTCACAAACTAAATGAATCACCATAAGAAGTAAATGGAAAAGCACCAAAAAAACCACCCAAAAGCACCTATCTATGGCTTTGAAAGACAAAGATGTGAACTATGACTTCTAAAATCTGACAAGCAATAATCTCACACATCACACAAAGAAAGTTTCAATATATAAATCAATATAACTATATCAAAATATAATCCTACAATGATATACAATGGAAGACAATTCCAAAACCTAGACAAGGGAGAAAGACCTATTATACCACAAAAAATTGTGTTCTTTGCAAATTAAAAATATAAGTGAAAAAAAAATAACTAGGAAGATTAGATCAAACTCAAAATTTCATAAAAATGATTTGAATTTCTATCACCAAACAAGGAATTCAATGGAAAACATCTCATGCAATGTAGGACAAGGTACAAACTGCAAATAAATATCTTGAAGGATAGAATATTGAAATTATATCTAAGTTAGATCTAACCCTCCATAGATTAACATAGATCAAGGGCCTCACATTAAGAAAAACATAGGAAGTATCATAAAAAATTCCAAATTGTGGTGTCCATCAGTCCCATAGGGAAGGGAAGGTTTGTTATAAATCACACCCAAGGACACTACCAAGGAGAGGTTGTGGGATAGATGTTTTATATAACCCATGTATTAGGAACAACTATGCTCTAAAGTCAATATTTTAGGATAAATGAGACGAAGGTATGAGTCATATGCTATTATATAGGGTTAAATATACCTAAGGGTGCTTGTAATACCACTCAAAAATAAATGAAAAAAAGAGATATAGAAAAAAGGAGAATTCAAATGCTAAGGATTTCTTCCCAATGGAGTAACTAGGCCTATATTTTTTAACTATGCTCAGAACAAATGGATTTTTATCCCACTGATACTGCCTTAGGATCTTCAATATAGTGGAAAAGATGAATACAAAGAGTTCCTAGATATTATAACAATCTAGCATTTTTCATGTAATGGAAATGGTTGGGATAAATGAATACCTTAATATTCATGCATGTTGATGAAGATAGTAGACCCACTCTGAAAGCTAGAATCTTTGCTCCTAATACACTATCTTGCTCCAATTCCTTAGTATCAATACTCAGAAGCATTCACAAGCAAACAATGAAAACATATATTCCCTTCCACGAAGGCAATTTATATAGCAAACAAGATATAATCACATAAAAAACAACATGATCTCACAAACATCACTAATGTAGAGAGCGAATCAGAATTTCCATTAATATAAAATAACATTACAATAATAAAATATACCTTTCATTGAGTAGAGTCCTATTCGAATTCCTTGATCCTTAGTCTCCTTTGAATAACTCATAAACTGGTCTTATTCATGAGGAAAGTGAGGGCCTATTCTAGTAATATTTCTGCAACATAACAAAGTTTATTCACTATCTTATATTCATCTTCCATCCTTTATAGGGTCTCATTCTAAAGGCCATTCCTAGATATTGGAGGATATGTTTGGACAATTAGGGCCATGCAAAGTTAGTAAATCTTCATATTTATTTACCCTAAGCCAAGTCATGACATCCTAGGTTGATATGATCCTCTTGGGAAGACCATTGTAATATCCCTTCGTTGATGTAATGCATGTTTTTAAATGGAGTTGTGTCAGTAGGATTAGTGGAAAAACGCCATGAAAAATATGGATATTCTTATGTAAACAAATAATTTTATTATTAAATAAACAAAGGGGGTCATAAGTACTTGGGAATGAAACACTCAAATATGAGATACTTGCCAAAGGAAACAGAACAAAATCTCATTGGTAAATGATATTTGGATAATTCTTTCATGATAATAATTCTAGAATCAGATTATAGATAAGTTCAATGGATGGGAGAGAAAAATCCATTAAGTTGCTTAGCTGGAGAAATATGCTAACGTTGGATAAGCATAAAAGTGTTGTGGGAGAGTGAGGCGGGATTTTATGGAAAATCCTAGGCAAGTGGATAAAAAGTGTCCACAAAATATGGACGTTGCTAAAGCAAACTTTATCATGAAATAAAGGTATTAAATACCTATCGAAGAGATGAACAGAGGGGGTTTTATCCCTGAAAATATCTTCTCAGCAAGGGGGTCAACCCGAGGATGTGAGTTCGAGGTTGGGTGGAAAACAAAGTGAGGTTATCTATTGATGACCCAATTTATTTTTCATCGGTAATTTTGGTTGTACGATCTATGCTATGATATTCTATTTCATTTATATTACTCTATTCACACTTATCTCATTAGTATGAATAATAATATGTAGATATAATGCTCTACTAAATTCGTAAATAATATAATAGTATAATTAGTTACTTAATTATCGAATTCTAAGTTTGTAGAGGAGCTATTTATGTTTTGAGATTTAGAAGTGACTGTTGTTGGAAAATTATTCTACTATTCTATAGATAAGCAAGAAGTCTGCTAGAGTAGGAATCTGTTATAAGAATTTTGTGATTATTTTACTAGGATGTATGTAGTTATTCTAGTTATTCTAATGAATATTACTAGAAAAGTATATGTAACAATTACGTGGCCGGTTTCAATTATTTTCTGAGGATGAAAAATATTAAAGAGAAAAAAATTCATAACAGAGTTGGGTAATTGGTAGTATTTATAGGGATGTAGAATCTCTATACTCTACAATAAATATGCTCCGAAGTACAATGATCTATCTTGTAAATAGAAAAATATTGACACTGAAGTTGAAAAACGTTAAAAAAAATACCGAGTCTGGCTTATGCATTGAGAATACTTATTCATACATTAAAGAACTCATTAATATATATCCTAGCTCAATACATGAAGGTAATTCTTATTACAAAGTAGGAATGGACTAGCCTAGGAATACATGCATATGATTTCACGAGCCGTAAATGTAATAAGTAAAAAATTGAGTACAAAATATGGGAATGACTACCTAAGAAATGTTAATCAAGATTTTTGAACTACTCTACTTAGTGCCTCTTGCTTGAGATAAATAGAGTATGTACATTAGGCTCAAGGGTAAACGTTGGATTATGAGAATATTTCGCACATATCCCCAATCAAATCATGACTTCACATAGTGCACATACAATACTTAGATCAAGATAATATTTAATACCTATATTCCTTTGCACTTTAAAAATTTCTTTCCTAATTAGCAATGATAAAACAAAGTTTAATCGAAGGTAGAAAAAAATAATTCCATGCTATGATTCAAAATAGTGCATTCATTTATGTCTGAAACAGTGTTCCTACACTAAACAAAATCAAATCCTCCCTAGCCTTGGACCGTCTTCTTGTTCTAAGCATGCATTCCTATACTATAATGTGCATTCTTGTACTAAGGAGTCTGATTATTCTTGCACTAAGATACAATTCTTGTACTAAGGAATACCACTGTTCCTCCACTGAAATGCATGTTCTTTCACTATGGAGTGCACAACAACGCGTATTCTAGTACCAAGGAATTATGAAATTTTTGCACTAAAATATAAATTCCTGTACTGAGGAACATTGTTTTTATTACACTCAAAAGTGTTGCAGAATATCTGAAGAAATAATTTTCTAATAAAAATATAATATATAGGCCGAATCTAAAAAATTTGCAGAGTTTCAAAGGAGTTTTATTTGCCAGTTCTTGGTATTATCATGCTCTTTCCGATCTGATCCATGAAATTTATATTATCCTGCAATCCAGTTCATGACGAAAGAAAGAAGCGGGATAGGGGTGATTTTCAAAATCGGAAGGAAATCATTTGGGAATTCAAGAGTGAGACCAATTTGAGAGGTACATAAGAAAAATGGATAGGGAAAATGCTTTCAGGGGAAAAGAGGGAAAAATGAAATCAGATAGGGACAATCTCTCTTGAAGAAAGGGGTGATCAGTCTAAATAGCACATAAAATAAGACTTATAGAGGCAATTTTATGAAGAAGGAATAATAAGAAAGGAAGAGTTTCACCTCAAAATATGCTTGAATAATGTTGAACCAAAAATAACTGCATCAAGAATTGAGTGTTGTTTGTATAAAAATTTCCATGTAATATGTCCCGAACTTGGATAAGGGCTCAACTCCTGCAATGAAAAACCTACTTCTTCTATGTGATAGTTAGCATATATAAATATCAACCAACATTCCAATTTTTATTAAATATTGATCCTCCTGCCAGCAAGTTGGTTTTTAGGCTAATCCTTATGTGATCATGTGAGTAAAATTATTTTCACAACCATAGGAAAAATATATTTTTCTTTTTAATTTTTGTCATTTATTTTGTCATTTATTTTTCTTTTATTATATATCTAGAAAAGGAAGAATCAATTTTGTAATAGGTTGACACAACCAGCTACAATCTTTAATTCAGACTACCATCATACTTGCTGCATGAAGTATTCCTTTGTGAGATGCTGAAAATATAATTTAAGTCTATGCCCTTTCACAAGGAATACTAATTCTTACCCATCAATAGTTTTAATTTCTACTACCCCATTTTCAAAAACTTTAATCACTTCATAAGGTCCCATTGAGAGTTTATGGAATTTCCCTTTAAAGTGTTTAAATATAGAGTCATAAAAGAGTACCCAATCACTTGGTTGGAACTGCTTCTTTATGATAAAATTTTCATGCCATTTTCTACGTTGTTGTTGCACTAACACATTCTGTTGAAAAACATCTCTTCTGAATTCATATCACTCATTTAACTACAATAGATGTTGTTGTTGTGCTTATAAGAGATTCAGTCCCACTTGGAGCACAGTTTAGAAAGTATTTATCTGGAACTTGATCGACCAAAGGACTTCCCATATACCAACTCAAATGGTGACTACCCCGTGTTGTTCCTCTAAGTGGTTCGATAAGCCCATAAGGCTTTAGGAAACTTGTTGGCCAAAGCCTTCCTATGTAGATTTACTATTTTAGTGAGGATGGATTGGATCACCTTATTGGTAGATTCCACCTAGTCGTTTTCTTACGGGTGATATGTTGTAGATTTCCTGTGATGAATTTTGTATTGATCCATATCACCTTGAGCCATATTAGAGACAAACTGTGGTCCATTATCAATAAAAATCTCTCTAGTAATACCAAATCTATTAAAAATTTCATTAAACAAAAATTCAACACTGACTTTTTCAGTAGCGAAGGAAACAAGTTTAGCCTCTACCCATTTTGTAAAAAAATATGTACAAACCAAGATATGATTTTTATTTAAATTTGTTGGATTTATTGGTCCTAAAAAATAAATAGCCCATTTTTCAAAAGGATAAATATAAACCTGAGGACATAAGGCATTTCATTGGCTTGGACAGGTTAGCCCATTCACTGACAATTATCACATCGCTTGACATATTGTTTGGCATCCTTAAATAAGGAAGGCCAAAAATAGCTAACTTGCAAGATCTTGTATGAATTTCTCTTGTCAATGAAATGGCCCCCATAAGGCTCATCATGGGTAGATTTCAAAATTTCAAACACTTCTTCCTCTCTTACACATCTACGAATGATAAGATCTGGTCCAATGTAAAGAAGGTCCCCCTAGATCCAGGAGTATGAAGAACTCTTTTGGATGATATTATTCTTTTCATGAGCAGATAAGTAAGGTGGTGTCTTTCCTATTACTAAATAATTGTCTATGTCAAAAAAACATGGGGAATTTGTTGACAAAAAAAAAAATGTTCATAAGGGAAATCATCATTTACAGGAATTGCTTCACTGGGATTATTTAATCTTGAAAGGTAATAAGCCACAACATTAGATTTTATTGGTATATCAATAATAGTAACATTAAATTCTTGTGATAAAAGTAACCACCTAGTCACCCTTCCATTTTCAAATGGTTTATTCATTAAGTATTTTATAGTGGAATGGTCTATATGTACAAATAATTAATATCCTATGATATAGTGTCTGAATTTATTAATAGAAAAAATCATGGCTAAACACTCTTTTTCAATTACTATGTAATTCAATTCAGTTGGTGACAATTTTTTAGTGATGAAGTAAATAGCATAGGATTGTTGGTTTTCTTCTTGTCCTAAAGCTACGCCAGTAGCAATATCTGAGGCGTCGGAGTAAATATGAAATGGAAGGGACTAGTTAGGCCCTCGCAGAATAGGTGCCTACTCTAGCTTTTCCTTCAGTTCCTAAAAATGTTGTTTGCAAGTCGTAGTCCAAGAGAACTCGCTATCCCTAGCTAGAAATCGAAAAAGAAGGGTAGATATCCTAGAAAAATGCTCAATGAATCTACATTAATAGTCTGCATGTCCTAGGAATCCCCTCACTTCCCTTTGTGTTTTTTGTGTAGGAAGACGTATGATAACCTCTATTTTAGTTGGGTCTACTTGGATACCTTTGTCAGAGATAATATGACCAAGAACTACCCCTGATTTGCACATCAATCTACATTTTTTATCAGTCAAAGAAAGGTGAGCTTCTTGGAAAAAAAAAGGCACCTTTTCTAAGTTTTCCAGGGCTCCTTAGAATGAATCACCAAATACCAAGAAGTCATCCATGTAAATTTCCACACACTCGAGGTCATCAAAGATAGCTAAAAATTCCCTTTGAAAGGTAGTTTGGGCATTACATAGCCCAAAGGGAAGCACTCGATAGGTAAATCGCCCCCATGGGCATGTGAAGGTGGAATTATCGTGATCCTCGAGTGTGATCCCTATTTGGTTGTAACTGCTAAAGCCATCCAAAAAGGGAAAGTACTTTTTACCGACAAGGGTATCAAGCACCTGATCGATAAAAGGAAGGGGGAAATAGTCCTTGAGAGTGCATTTGTTCAGTTCTCTATAATAAATACAAATATTCTATCTCCCATCCTTTTATGGGACTATCACCAATGGAGAGACCCATTGGCTATCATATATAGGATAAATGAAATAAATGTCTAAGTGTTTTTTTAATTCCTCTTTCACATGTTCTCTTAGCACAAGGTTCATGCGCCTTTGAGGTTGTTGAATAGGTCAGGCTCCCCCTGAATATAAATATGGTGAGTACAATTTTTAGGAGGGATGCCTTTCATGTCCTGGTAACACCATGCAAAGGCATCAAGATGGTCTCATAAAAAACTCACAAGCTTCTCTTGTTGGGATGAATCCAGGTCTGAGCTGACGTGTAAGGATTTTCCTGGACTAATCTCAACAATAGTGGTTTTAGGATTGCGAGTACGGGGAGGTGCTTCCAGAATGTGTGGTGAAGAATATTGAGAATTGTAAATTTCTTAAAAATCCTAGCTAAATATTGGACGAAGTGAGTCAAAATTTGGCATTGTATCTATATTGTTCAAGAAGTCCCATATATCACCCTCCTAAGTTGAATCGGTGTGATTATGTATAAATGAAATAGATTGAGTCTCCTCATCACTACTGTAGTCTAGCCATAAGGTATCTTGAAGCTCCTGTATAGAGCTAGCAGGTGGATATAAGGTGAGTTTATTCCTTTTATCTCCATGATAAATATACATATCACCAAAATGACACCCAATATATGAATTGGCTGTGGTAAGCCATGGTTGTCCTAGGATTAGGGAATGTCCTCCAACATGATTCTTTGGCTGAAGCACAATGAAATCTGTGGGGTATTCCCAAGAGTCAATCAAAATGACCACATCATCTAACACACCTTCTGGCTTGATTTTGGATCTATCTGCAAGTTCAAGCACAGTAGGGGTAGGATGAATATGAACCAACCCAATTTGATCCCTGGTTTTCTTAGTCATAACATTAATGGCTACCCCTAGGTCTATTAAAACATTGAAGACAAGGACATCACCTATTTGAATATAAACAACCAGGTTTCTTGGTTCGATATATTTCTCCATTTGTACACATCCTGGCATTAAGTCAACTACCCTTCCAACGAACTAAATGGTTTTGGGTTATACTCCTTTCCTTCCCAGCTTCATAAGACAGAGTTCCCTATTTATTTTTGTACATATGGGGATCTATTTGATAGCATGAAGAAAAGGGACCTTTATAAAGATATTCCTAAGCTATGAAGCCAGACTATACTTGGGAGTGGGGTCATTCTTCTCCATAAATAACCTCTCTAGGTAGGGAGGCCCTTTTGAAGAATATGGAAAAATATCTGAAGGTGAGGGGATAGGCTGGATTGTGACATATTCTTTTGAATGATTGGGATTTTCCTCCTCACCTTTCTCCTCAATAATCACCATATGCTGTTTTTTCTTTTCTGGTTTTACTACCCTCCCCGATCTCAAGTGAAGGTCATTGACCCCAACCTACATGGTTTGATGAATGGGTGGGGGAAGCGGTCTCATAGAATGAATCCTTTCAACCTACTTATTATTTGGGTTTGGTATGAGTTGAGAAGGAAGTTGGGGTGGTCGAAAAGGTGTAGGTAAAGGTAATGGTGGCATAGGTTGACTCTGCTGAGGTAAGGAAAGAAATGGTGGTTGTGACTTCGAATAAGGTGGATATGTAGGAGGATATGATTACATGGGCGCAGGATAGGAATAATGAGGATGGTTTGATCCCTTCCATCCTTGTTGCGAAGGTGGAGGAGATTTCCCATATGAGAAATGATTCTCATGCTGCCATGGTTGAGAGTGATTTGTATTATGATAGGAATATGGTGGTGCATTATAGCAAAAATAATGTGGTGGATGTCCAGGAACCATACCTGTACCTACCTAAGGCTAAGTTTTCCATGCTCCCATAGCATGTAATGGCTCAGATTCAAATTTCTCTTCTCAATGCTACTTTCAATCCTAGTATAGAAGGGCGCTCCTCGGTACTATGCTTTCCTGCAAAAATCACACATTTATTAGCCCCCTTAGCATCAACATGACATTCTCTTAAAAAATTCATTTTTTGACACTTTGGAAAATAAATAGACAATGACTCTTGTTCTTCTACAAGCTTTTGTTGAAATTTAAAAGAGGCTATTTGTTTGCTAACAATGTTCATTATTTCAATTTTCATATTTTCCATTTTATTCTCCAAACCAATTATAATAACATCTGTAGATCCAAGTTCATTATTTTTACTTTGAAATCCTCTATTGGATCTAGATTGGTTTTGTGAGAGCTTCCTGCACTAGTTACAAATACGAGAAATATATTTTGAGCAATATCCCCTTGTCCTAAGAAATTTAAATTGTTTCTAGCATCATCAATAAGCCCACGTAAGAACAAGGTTCTAACGATACTTTGATAAAATTTTTATTTTGACCTTTAAAGGATATATATAAATATTTCTAGATAATCTTCCAAGGTCTCATCATCACTTTGTACAATGGTGAAGATCTCATCCTGTATTTCTCTAGTTTTGTAATATTCCTGATATTTGAACAAAAAAATCTCTTCAATAACTCCCAAGAAGCTACAGTATTCCCTCAGAACCCTATGAAACAATGCAAGGTTGAATCCTTTATAGATGTAGGAAATAACTTTAATTTCTGGGAATCTATGGAGTAATCATAGCTTCTACATAAAATATCAAATTTGAATGAGAAAGAATCAGGGTCTTCATGTACCTTACCATGGAAATGAGGAAGAGATGATGGTGGGATGTTATTCATTTGCACAACTATTTCTGGATCCATGATCGAAAATCCAAAGGTGGATTGCTCATCATTTACCTGATTCTCACTAGTCCCCTCAGCATGGTCCTCATGATCTTCCATTTTTTTAACTCCAATCGAACCACTCTCAAGAGAATGAGAAGATTGATTATGACTCAAATCAGTTTGAATTTCAATAAGTCCCTTCATCCCCTTGATTGGTTATGTCACACCTGAACTGCTACCTCTAAAGTCCAAGTGGACAGTTCCTGCATGATGGGTATGTGTTTGTTTGGACATTTTACCTACACAGAAGGTCCAATATGAGAAATTTTTTTATATTTATCAATTTTTATTCGACCCTTATTAGGCTTCGAAACCCTACCTTTTGAAGGCATTCATCTTAAAATAATCAAACCAAAAATGATAAAACTTAAAAGTACATGAAAAAGAAATCTAAAATAAAATGTTGCAAATAAAGGATCAAAACTAACAAGAATCCTTCAGGAAATAGAAGCACACTACATAAACAATAAAGCAAACTTACCCCTACAACAAAAAATCAGAAATTTCTTACCAAATAATCAACACCTCTCCAGCAACGGCGTCAAAATGTTCGGTGTCAGAGTTGCAGTTAATTAAACTCCTTCAACACTTAAATGTCAACCTGGGGCTACATAATATTAGATTCATAGCACAGGAAATGCCAATAATTTGTGTGAACCATCACTAAATGTGTTCCTATCTTCCCTAATTACATTTGCAAAACCGAAAGATCACACAACGAATAATATCAAGATAATTTTGGTGTTGGAAATGAAAAATAAAGTAATTTGAAAAAGAAATCAATAAAAGGAACTTCCAATCAGCATAAAAAATCTCGAGCAATAAAAAACAGATATTTGTGACTAACTCAGTGCAGTCATAAGAGAAGGAAGTAATCAAATTGTTAAGTGAATTTGTCTTTGTTATAAGTTTTCCTTCCTGGTCTGAATCATCTTTCCTGCACCATAACAACATTCTTGCACTGGAACGATGTTCCTATGCTAAAGTGATGTTCCTACACAAAAAGTATGTTCTGTTCCTGGACTGAGTATTTCGGCCTTCATACAATAATTCTGGGTTCTTGTACCAGAGTACTCTGTTCCAGTACCAAGATATCAATTCATGTACCAAAAAATAGATTCTTGTACTAAGAAATGAGTATTCCTGGAATGAGCTTCCAAACCACTCGCATAAAATATAAAGTGTGGTAGATAGAAAGTAATTTCAAGGAAAACCAAAGTAGAGGAAATGATTGCACATAACCAAAAGACTCCTTATCTAATCATTCATTTAGAAGTAATAATTACTTCGAAAGTCAAAGGAAAATATTTTCTACAACATGAAACTTCTTCGTGTGAAAAATGATCATATAATCCAAACATGAGGCATGCTTTCTTTCTAAGATGAATTTTTTCAAATGAACCAAGTCTGCAGTTTTATAACATAGAAGTTTTAGTTCAGAAGTCCCTTTACAAGATTCCAATCTTAAACTGGGTTACTTCCAGAGGGAGATAAGCACAAGTGCAAATCCTTTACAATGCAAACAATGTTTCATTAACACTTAGAGAGATCTAAATAGATGAACGTGAAGTTACACTTTTATGCTAAAACTCTATACTCAGAAGTAAAACATGATTTGCATAAGGAAAACAAGTTCACTTAACTTGTAGAAGTAAACTAAAGCAACCTTTACTCGTAGAATCGAAACACACTGGTGCAAGTAAAGTAAAACACACCCTTTGCATAAAGGAAGATAATACACAACGCATCAATGGAAAGTAGTGCTATCATAACATTCAATAAATAAACACACCCATACCTGCGTACCACAGATCCAAACCACACACGATCTATGAAGAAGACAAAACATGTTAATGAAATAGAAAAATGAAATATTTCTTTGTCAAAACCTGCATAAGAAAATATATCTAACACACCTTACGAAAAAGGCAGAATAAGATGGGTTGGTTGGACCCTAGCCCATAAGCTCATTGCCCTGTTACCAGATATGGAAAATCAAATTCTGAAATAGTCCATCACATAAAACTTTAGAACAGGAAATGAATAACTGGCATAGCTCCTGGTATTAAACTCAAAAGTTGCAAATGTATATCGTGGATTTCTATATCCATCCGAGAGGTATGGCGACACAAAAATATTACAGTCTAAGTAAAAAATTCTCCAAAGTATTGTTACCCTAGTTCTACTAGAAACCCTTTTAAATATACATCACTTCAGCTCATGGCCTTAAAAGAAATGAAACAAGAGTTTATCTTAGGCTTTCATTTTTTGATAAAAAGATTAAATCAAGGGTATTCGGTCAAAACCTTGGCCTCAATATCCCGTATTTTACTCAGTGGTCCAAGCCCAACATAGTGCACTAATATTTTGGCAAAGAATGCATGCAGATTTCCAACCTGTACTGGTCGTAAGTGATGAAACATGTTGAATTTGCCAACTCCCCAGTGAGTGAAAGAATGACCGAAAGTACAAGAATCATTCCTAAACCAACCCACCTCTCACATCGATTAAAACTCTCGTTTCATCAAATCACCTCAGGAAAGAAAAATGTAAGTTTCAAAGGAAAATAGAATATTTAATATTTTTAATTAATAATCAAGTTCATATAACCGTTAATAATGAAAATCATGAAAGAAGCATAGGAATAAGTACAAGAATCAAAATCGGTATAGGAATAAGTAGGTTCCAAGGGTAAAACAGACATTTTGGTAATTATTGGGGTAAAGTGGAGCTTAAAAATAGGACAATTCTAATGACCAACATATAATATAACACAAATGTATTTTTACCACATTTCATAGAAAATATCCCACACAAACCCATAGGAAAAACCCTACACCTTTTAGTAGGTTATCTTATTAATTGATAAATATGTTGGAATTAAAGGATTTTATTTCTAATATTTTAGTAACAAATCGAAAGAAATGACATTATTTAGTAATTATCATTATTTGTGTACTCCTTCAATATCTGAGAGAATACAATGATTAACATGTGTGAATTATCCATTGTTAGTTGGAGATTGGAGTGCATGAATTTTTCATTGTGCGAGCGTGCAGAATGTCGATCTATAGTTGGGATACGAGCCAGATGAGGCATATATTTTGTAATTGTGATGATTGTTCACAAAATCAAATGTATAATTAATGTTTTAAAGTCCCATAAACCATCTATTAGTATGAATCTTTTGTCGAAAAACGACCACTTTAGCTATGCATAACAAATAGCCCTAACATTAATTATGGCTGCCAATATCTTCAAATGTGTATTTAGTTGATCAAGACAAAGTTGCACAAATCCAGATCTATGCATAAACATACATTAAGCAGTAAAAATGAAGTTTTGCTCCATGCATCCAATAGACAAGACAAGAACAATATTTTTGAAAGAAGTTTTTATATTAAAGGGCACCTGAGAGGAAAACAAGAAAGGTGTTTCCAATTCTCCTCAATGGGATGGGCTCTTGAAAGTCCTTAGCACTTCAGATCTAGAATTTCTCTCTCTTGTTGGTGTAGAAAACCCAGACAAACATCGAACTCAAAGGGAGATCACAAAGCGAATAATAGAAAATGTGACAATGATAATGGCTCAAAGTCAGACCAAGAGTATAGATCCGGATTGATCTAATATGCCAATGAAAGGTGACAAATGAATGTGAAAACCCTTCTATTTATAACAAAATATTAGGGTACTCTAGAACTTGGTGCATGAATAAAATATTATTAACCAAATTCTAGAACCACCTTTTAGGAATATTTTATTATATTTATTGGAGGGAAAATGATTTTTGATCAAATAAATCTTTGTTTGAGGCAACACAACAACAAATTATTTATTTATTATTTTAAGGAAATGAAAGAAACATAAATTAAATAATAATGATTTATTTAATTATTTATAAATGATTTAGTCAAATTTAACTAGGAATATTATTTAAATAAGGATTAAATAACTTATTCCTGGGAAATAATCAAATAAATAAGGATTTATTTAATTGATTTCCTTGTTTTGGGTTAAATATGACCAGGAATGATAATTGAATTGATGTTTGACTAATTATTCCTTGAGGAAATATAAACAATTATAGATTTGTTTATTATTTCCTCTTGGGGTTTCCTGTTTAGACCATAAACAACTTAATAAAGGTGTTTTACTAAGTTATTTCACATAGTGAAAGCAATTTAACTTAGGGTAAAATTGGTCTTACATGGTGTACTTGGGTTCATCTAATGACAATAGGTTAGATGACCAAAAAATGGTGTAACACCATCAACCAAATTAAATCACCTATAGAGCTCTAACCACTATGGAACTAGTTTCTCGATATCTAGAAGATGTAGACAAATGTCCAAAGCAAACACCTCACTCAGCTTCTGGGATAGGCCCGTTATGGTTTTCTGAAAATTGGATAGAAAATGAAGATGGGTCCAAAAATGGACCCATAAATAGTACTGTGGAGGAGGTGCTTCACCTTGTAATTGAGGGCTTGCACCATGCAAAGTCCATTGGTGAGTTCGGCCCCCGTGTTTGGTGCCTGTGGATTTCCAAAATGTAGGAAGCATTCACGAGGCATGCAGATGTGCACCTATCTATGACCATCTGTTATTGTGACAAACACTGATAATATTGGTGATATTTTAAGTGTAAATAATTCTTATCTTCATATTTCTGAATATGTTTCAAACTAGGAATATGTGCGTAAGTGCACAAGAACTCTGTTGTATCGGTAATAGTTTAGCATTAAATAATTCATATTTTCTCAATAAGATTGTCTATGCTTATATTATTGATAATATTTTACTTGAAAATAATGCATACTATTTCTATTCAATTGATTATATATTTTAGTATTAGAAATTCATACTTACGCTTATATTATTAATAATATTTTAGTTGTACATAATGCATATGTTTGTATTTCTAAATATGTTTCAAATTAGGCATTTATGTGGAAGTGTGGAAGAAGTCCGTTGTATGGAGAAATATTTCAATGTGCAATTCACCGTACTTGGATTTAAAAAATTTTGTTGCTAATAATTTTGTATTAAATAATGATTTTTTTTTTCACACAATAGCATGAAAGCAAATGCTCGACTTATACAATATTTTTGCTAATATTTTAGTGGGATACATATTTTATCCACATTTCTTCCACAGTGGCTATATTTGAACATGTTTGCCAAATTCTTTCCCACACATAGTTCATACTCCAGATAGTGAAAGCTCCGCGAAACATTCATACGATATATAATATAATATTTGGAAATTCTTAAAATTATCTTGATACATCAGCATTAAAGTATTTTATTGCTCCAATTTTAGTAAATGATATTTTGTGTGGAGGAAGCGTTCAATGTGCAAAACACCCCACTTAGCACAAAAGGCTTATATTGCTAATATTTTAATATTAAATAACACATATTTTCTCAATAACATTGTCTATGTTTAGATTATTGATAGCATTTTACTTGAAAATAATGCATACTATTGTTGTTCAATTGATTATATTTTTTAGTATTAAAAATACATAAGTTCTACTTCTATTATTAGTAATATTTTAGTTGTAAAGAATCTACATGTTCGTATTTCTGAATATGTTTCAAGTCATGAATTTGTGTGGAAGTGGGGAGTAATCCCATTGTTCGGAGAAAGCTTTCAATGTGTTGTTCACCACACTTCACACCAAAGTATTTTATTGCTAAAATTTTAGTATTAAACAATGAATATTTAATTTTCACAATAACACCAACACAAATGCTAGACTAATACGATATTTTACTAATATTTTAGTGGAATTTGTATTTCATCCAATTTTCTTCTGCACACGCTATATCTAGAAACGCTTTCTCAACTGCTTTATCACACATAGTTTGTACTATGCAACGTAATTTCTTTGCACAATAAAATAAAATCATATTATTCATTCTCCCACACATACCCTATACTTCATGAACATTTCTATGATATGTGATCTTGTAATTGCAAAATTATCTTTGCACAATGAAATATTATGTGAGGATTTGTTCGATAAATCTACAAACACATCCCATGTTCTGCATAGTCAATGCTCTGCACATCGAAACATAATAATAATACCAGATTAATATTAATACTTTAACATTAACTTCCCTATCCACCTACCTTTCTTCCCACATATACCCAGTCTTTGGTTAAGATTCAAAGCTTTAAAATCAAAGCTCTATGCAACTTCTCTCCCGCACATATTACATACATCACACTGTAAAAGCTCCACCCAACGAAAGATAATAATATACTTAGTTCTCCCTCATATATTCAGTTCTATGTAAACATTCAGATGATAAAAAATATATGATCTATAAATTTATAAAATTATTTCTTCATTTGTTCTCTAGATAGGCTATGCACATGAAAAACCACCTTTGCATAGTGACTTATGTACTCAATAACTCCATTCGATCAGTAACTGACATTTGAAATTGTTATTAATTGAGTTAATAGACTTGTCCTAACTAAACACTTTCTTTATTGATAACTTATTAGGTAGGTAAGTATTGCTACGTTTCTACTTCCATACATCTATTCCTGTCATATGTTCCAAACATTGTCTATTCGCACAAGAAATGCTTCATAAGCTATTTTTTCTCTTCAAAAAACTTGATAATTATGATAAAGGTAATTAAGTTCATTGAAATATTAAAATTAATGTGTATTCTCAAAATTAATGCAAAATACTAAGCTTTGAAACTTTGGTCATGATTTTGAAAGCATTAAAATGTTAATATTAACATATAAACTGTTACTAGTTGATTTAACTGACAAAACAAGAAGGTCTATTCAAATTCAAAACTGCAACACCTCTAATGTTCATTATTATTAATAGTCTAATGTTCACATTTTTTTTCCAATATTCCAATGTCAATACGATTCTTGTGGATTTTCATATCTCTACATATGGATTTTATGCGAAAATGTGGAGCCTTAAATTATCCAACAAAACAACCTTTGAGCATAAGGACAAATGTCACTGAACACCTTTTCTAGAGTGACTACAATTTCCTCACTTGAGAAAAATCAATTTCTTTCGTATAAAAAAAATAAAATTCTAATGAACAGATTAATGGTCATTCTATTTACATATTTGAAGCCTTCTTTATAGTTATCTTTGCAAAAATAGGCATATAGGTGGAATTGTGAATTAATTTCACTGTGTGGAGGAAGCTTTGAAGCTTTCATCATCGAAATCTCTATATTCTGCACAAAAAATTGTTTGTAAAAAGCTCCACCCCTACTTTGGACAAATAAAAATATGATGAAATTGAACATTATTTATGTTTCATAGAAAAATGAACTATTCTCATGTTTCATGTTTTTAGCATATATGTTTCAATAGCATAATAGAAATGCTTAAAGAATAAGTTTGTAACATTAAGTAATACAATCACAATAAAAATAATAGTAGTGAGTTTCAAATTTCAATCATCATTGCTATACTTGAAATAAATAAAAAGAATAGAAATTCATAGAAGATCATATGCTAAGAATTCAGAAATTTGATTCTCAGTGCAAATTTCTTGTATAAATAATGAAAATTCTCAATGGCTTAGTTCATTATCTCATTCACTCCACTATTCTGGCTTATTATCTTTAAGTACTTTCTTCTGCATCCGCCAAAATTAAATACGTGAACTACAATATGCAAAATGAGAGCTGAAAAATAAATAAAGCAACTGCATTCAACAAATATACTATATTCCATTAGTAAAATTAAAAAATCACAATTATTGAATACTAGTAAACTTAAAACAAATATGAAAATATTTAAGGACACTTACAATATGTGAAATCATATAGCCTAATTATTTGACTATTAGTTTCCTCCCAAATGCATGGCCTATTGAACAAATGTCTTCAACTTGGCCTGAATGAATTATTCTATTGTTCTCATTGTAATCTCTAGCCTCGTATGTTGATTGAATAATTTCTTTCTGATTTCTATTGCCTCCTCTTAGAACTAAGTGATTTACACACACTTCTTGACAAATTCAACTACCCATTTGTAAATTTCTTCTGTAGTAAAATTAATTATAACATCAAACTACTTTGGCATTGATTATTTTCTCTTTCCCATTTCAAATGTTACGATATATTTTTAATCAATTCATAATTTTGTATAATCCATGGGCTGTCTAGATATTTAACAATTTGCATGGCCTTTAGAAAAATATCATTTCTTATATTCTCTCTTCTCTTGCATTCATAAATAATGCTTTCATAAAATAATTTCACAATTCTTTTTTTCTTTTCCAAATTAGAAAAAAAGTCAAGCTTTTGACCAAAATCAAGCAAGTCATTGTTAACGAAATTCTTGTGTTTAGTAAAATTATTTGTGAGAAAATTGACAAATTATTTGATTTTTTGTGCTAACCATATAATAACATAGACCATCTTACATTCATGTTCAATTATTTCTAATCTCTGGTATATATTACTAACTATATGACATTTGACTACATTAACCAATTTTAGTGCTCCAATATCCATTAGATGTGTTAGTAATGGGAATTGTGGATTACCGATTCCTTATTCTGATTGGAGTCATTAACAAAGGACTTAGATTTAAATAATTTTCTAGAAGCTCTATTGTTACACTCAGTACCGATTTCTATACATTTCATTCCTCAATAGCCACTGCAAGCACATTCCCGCTAGCTTCATGCAATGTAAAAACATTTGTGACTGCACTTCTAGACATACAAATATTTGTCGCTATCGTATCAACAGGGCTTTTACCATGCATCCTTAATTTTTCAATTTTCAATATTGTACTCTCTTTGTTATAATTTTAATCTTGAAAAGAGACAAAATAATCATCGAAAAAATAAAATTCTTTGGAAATTTTCTTCGTTACTTTTCATTTTTCATTCAAAAAACTACTGACCTAATCAGGTAGTGAAGTTTCAATCTCCTCATTATTAGCTTATTGACTGCTTCTTATTTGCAAAGGAATTTTCATTTCCCAATTGATTCCTCTTGTCATCTTTGATAACTGATAACTGACCATGAATCACTTGTTCAACTTTGGTATCTTTTCATTTTATTTCACTTGATGATGAAGAAAAATAATTTTTGAATATGAAAACAAAATATTGCATATATTTTATGCTTATTTGTTTACGCTTTATTTCACTACTAATACTTTCTTATTCATAAATTTATCTCATAGTCATTTCTCCTTCTTCATTATTGCTTGTAGTACTTTAACTCTATTCACTTTCACATGCAAGTTTTTCAACAAGATCTCCAATTTGATCGTACCTAGATTTCCAAAAAATATAGATTATGGATTAACATCTAGCGAGCCTTCATATTCTTTTAAATTAAAACAATTCAAAGACCTTGAAAACTCTCCAAGATGAATTCCATTCTTCACGATTACTTAGCCAAATGGTAAATGGAAAAGAAATAAATTTTTAAACTTCTTTTTATGTTCAAATTTTATGTGCCAATCATAATATGTCTTGCAAACTCTGGCAACAAAATACATGTCAATAACAATTTTTGGAAGAAATAGTGGTTTACATCAAAACCCATAAACTCAAATAATCATATTATTTTCTCTTTCTTTATGTATCCCTTTACCCAAAGGAAAAATTGTGCTTCGCCAGATATTCGAAAGGAATATAATCTAATTATCCGGAAAATATATTAAATTAGATAAAAAAAATGAAATATCTTGTTGCTTCCATAACATGGGATAGTAGAATTGCATCAGTTCGTCAACATTGAAATCATGATTATGTGGAAACTCATCAAAAGTGACTTGCAACAAGGGTTTTTATCAGATACACCATCATGAAAAACCTATTTCTCTTTTTAAAATGTATTAACTTTTAAACACATTTCATTTTAAATAAGATCAAACCAGTTGAATTTTTTTTTTTTATGTGAGTAATAGAGCACATAGAGAATGGAACATGGCACAATGGTAGTAGTTTCTAGCCCCATTAAACGTGCATACAACCAAAAAAAATATCTAAATGTTAATATAAATAAAGTGATATCTAGAAAGGAAATATCAAAAGGAGCCTCAAAATATACCAAATAAAAATCCTGTGATATTTTCAAGCCATTTTCCTATGATACTAGAAAACTATTTGCATTTGACAAATATAACTACATATCTGAAACTGGTAGCTTCAATATCCGCCTAAATGTTTGCAAACTCAAAGAAATACCAGCATCTTTGGATCATAGTCTAATTTTTATGTTGCCAAATCAAACTTATCTATGCATAAATAAAGTATTTCACTAAAATCAAATATCTATGGAATTCATGTAGCATTAGGTATTCCGTTAGACCAAATCTTATCATTATTCTCCTCTTGCATAAACATATGCACATATCTCTCATACGTAGTCGAACAGTAAAAGTTGTTATTGATAAACATAAGTGAGTTAATAGTATCAATGCAAATAGCTTCTTTCTTTCCCCTTGAATCCATTTCTGCAATAAACTTTGAAATGTATTTATCAACCAACAACACTTTAAATTCACTTTAGGTAATATATCAACAGTATGCTAAACAAACAAAACTTGATACTACTCTGTCTGTGAAATCGCTTCTACATGACATTGCCAATATATATAAATTCAATATGGAATAACATACTTTTACAAAAAATAGAAGAAATAATTCACATATTCAAAACCTGCCACAATTTTGGCCAAAAAACAATAGAAATTCCGACATGATTTTTATAAAACTAGGAATTTTTTTTTTAAAATTAGATTATAGTTGTCAAACTAGAGGATTTTTCACTACCAAAGTACTTGTTGATAGTACTACATTCTCTTTATTTTTCATGTGAAATTTGTTTTACGAAATAAATAACAATTAAAAAATAGTAAAGCAGACATTGCCAACTAATAGCAAAAATAGTTTAGAAAAATAATCTTCAAATTTGGAGATCAGTTACTCCATATATGAAACAAATTAAATGTGAATCTTTTCTAATATTTACAGCTATATCCACTACTATATCGATGTCGGAATAGAGGTAATAGAATTTATGTTTCCAATTACATGTTGATCCATCCATTTCAGTAAATGGTTACCAGACTGTTAATTTCATTATACTGTCTACGAAAATGGAAAAACTGCACTTCTCACAATGAAAGCATTTTATTTTTTGTCTTGTTCATCTCCTTTCTTTTGCTTATACATAACAAAATTTTGCAATTCCTTCTCGTTTTCATATGCAATAAATGCCTCCCATATTTAACATAATTAGCAACAAAACTTCAACTATAACATATATATATATTGCAATTGGTAAAATTTATTATAAAATAATGGCATTTAATTAATAAAGCTCACATTGAAACATGTTTCGATAAATAGCATGAGTTATATAAATACTTAATTCTGTAGATGCATTTTTTCTTTGGAAGGCCTCCACACACACATAACCACTTACACACATATTTTTGTATGCAATTACTTTTAAGAAATACTCATTTACAATTTACTATTGTCACTTTTATGACTTGCAACATAATCTTTAATATGGGTTTTGTAGAACAAAAGGCTTCCCAAAATAAAAACAAATTTCTATGTTAATTATGTTTTATTTAAAAACTTATTTTCTTTAAGAAAATAAACTGTATACATGTATAAGAAAATCACTTACATAAATTGGTTTACAATTAACCATTGTAAAATGAACATATGCAATTGTTTCACAATTCTTTGGAAAAACAGATCTCTTAGTTCAATGTATAATAATAATTATTTATTATTATGATAATATGTTGTAGTGCAAATGTTTCACAACAAGCAACTTCCCATGCCTTATGAAAATTCTTATCCTAATCCAAAAGAATGAAAAATTGTGTACAATGAAACACTGAAGTGCGTCATTTTTTTTTACATGCATTCATAAATAAAAATGGTTGCAAGAGAAAAAAAATTATTTCTATCCCAATAACCTTCAATAGTTATAAAAAAAGTGATTGTATTCAAATTCAAATTCTAGTCGCAACAAATGAAATAGATACAACTTCAAATGTAAAACATAATCTAAGAATTATTAAAATAACTGGTAAAAATCTTGAGCATTAGAAAAGAGTAAAAAAAAATGCATTTTAATTATTATTCATTACAGAACACTATATAATATATAAAAGTGCAAAGTAGATACTACTAAACAACTGTTCAACTATTGTTTTCTCCATATTGTTCGAGGACTCAGGTCCATACAACATCTCATGTCAAATGTTATCTCACAATTGTTTACATAATTAGCAAACATAGAAGAAACAATAATCAAAGTTCAAATAGGTTATGATCACAACACCATGGTCAAGGAAATAGGCTCTGTTGCATAAAGAACTTATGAAAAATTCAATAGTTTAATTTCAATGGTTTCTTGATGATAGTTGTGATTGTAATCTCGTCAATTACAATCCCCAAAGGTCATCTACAACAGATAACAAGGAAATTCACTTAGGAATTAGAGTATTCCATCATAACACATACATAAAATGCAAAGAGTAAAATGCTTTGACCACAAAAAAAAATGATCCAATGCATTGAAACACTTATAATATGAAAAAGTAGAGTTCATTATTATTTAGCTCTCAGCTATATCTTGTAATCAGGCTTCCTGTAACAAATTTCTTCCCTTTAGATTTGATGAATTCTTTCATCTGAGCAACTATAATGTCCTTCTTAACATGTTCATTGAATATATCCCACTCAATTTATTTTTCTTCTTGCTGCAAATGCAAAATCGAGCAAGACTACTCTTCGTTAACAACAACAAAATTAATTAGCCATTTGATAAATTTCTCTGCACTAAAATGAGTTATATCATCGAAATTTGTTTCTTACCATTATTTCAACTTCTCCGAATAAACCATCAACTTCTCCTTTGTGGTTAATCCAAATTCATTGGTAATAGAAATACTGTTTAAATTCTTAATAATAGCTACCACCTTGAGATGTGTATCTTCTCTTTGATTTTCTATGTTTCCAAACTCAAAAATAACCTCTTCCAATGTTATGATTTTCCGAGACCATGCACCCTTGATCTGCCTCATCTAATCAAAATCTGACCGTATTTGTTTATCACTTTCTAGTTTGGAGAGTGAATTGATCTTTTGACCAAAATTAAATAGGTCATTGTCCACGAATTATATGTCTCCCTCTAACTTACTTTTGACTAATTTGACAAAATACCTTGTTCTCTTCTTTAAATTTTGAAGATCAAAAGAAATTTTCCATGTACATTAATTATCCGTAATATTTTTAATATATTATTAATGATATATGATTTTACTACACTCATAAGATTGACAATTTTTTCAAACCTATTAGATTTACTAGATATCAACAATGGAGTCTTCAACAAAGTACCTGCAATCACAAGATTTTCTACTTGCTTTATTTTTTCCTTCATCTTTTGATTTTCTGCTTGATGTCAACCAACAAAATCTGCAAGCACTTCACCACTAGCTTGATGCAATTTCATCAACCTAGAATTTGAAACTAAATATAGAACAACATTCAATTATGTTTGTTCAACAACATTTCTGTTGGAAAGTTGTATTATTTCAATATTCAATATCTTTCCACCCTTGTCATAATTTTCATCTTGCAATGTTACAAAACTCTCATCAAAACTAATGTCTTCTTCAAAAATTTCCTCCATTATTATCTGTTTTTCTTCCAAAGAAGCACTAACCCAATCAAGTACTACAACAATATCAACTTTTGTGTCCTTCGTTTCTTCAATATTATCTCCTTAAGGTGCACTCTTGGATCTAAATGATTAAACAATATGCGATCTTTCTAGAGTTACTCTATGAGGACACCCTTCGTCAACCCCACCACCTGATGGCCTATTGCCAACCTTTGTTTCAGTTCCAGAACGTCTTTTTTATTTATTTTTCTAGTAGATTATGTCACACTAGTATTGTGTGTGAAATATTCATATTTCCCCATATGATTTACACCTTTTTGCTTAGGAATTTCTCCTGTCATGATGATCTCTTTCTCAACAATCTTTCCAACATCTACTAGCTTTTTCTTATCGACACTGTGGCTTTTCTCACCCTTATCTCTACTTGTTGAAAAAAAAAACCGTATATCATATACTCAAGGTGGTCCATGAAAATTATTCCTCTATAAAATCCAATAATAGCTTCACCTTCACTTAATTTGAAAGCATCCAAATATTTTGCAACAACAAAAGTGAGAGCCTCATTCTTCATAGTCATTGTTCCAACAGTAAACATAAAAGAAATAAATTTTCTTTTCTTTTTTTTCCAAATATTGATATCCAACAATGACATTTCCCATAATATTCAACAATAAAATACCTATGTAGAACAAACATTGAAGAAAGAAATCCCCTGTCTTCAAAATCATAAATTCATATAACCATATTGTTTTCTCTTTAATAAAATTCACCCTTTCGAAGTAAGAAAGCCTTAGCCTTTAGAGATATTCGAGAAGACTCGTGTCCAGTTACCATGTTGTACACTTTTATCACAAACAAATCCTAAATTCATAGGGTATTCACTCAATGAACTCTAACATATCACATGCGTTCATGGCATATTAAACAATACCCTTAATTTGACTACACATTGGAAAATACCTCTAAAGATCACATTATTTAACCACCTATGAATACAAACCCAATACACCTTCTGAATTAAAAAAAACCCTTGTTTCAATATATATTGTAGGTATCCATTTTTTCATTAAAATTTTTTATACACTTTTATATTTTTCATTAACTTTGAGCTCCCTTTTTTATACCTGCCAACATATAAACCCTTTACCTCCTATATATCCGCCAATATATTATGTTATTTTTCCTTCAATATATATCCCCCATTATGAATTCATGTGGTATGTTATTTCTCCCCCAATGATACTTCCATAATATAGGATACCTGAACTACATTGGTCCCTCAGGAAACTTGAATATATGATTACAAAACAACTCGTCAAACACATGTCTTGATACGAAAACGGTTAGAAGATATGACATAAAAAAGAACCCATTGGTTTTGGGTAATCTTCGGAACTAAAAATATAATTCATTTGAAATTACACAAGCCCAATCGAACATACAAATATTTGTGTACATCTCATAAAGCACATAGAAAATGAATTTTAGAACATGTGATGTACTTTTTAGCCTACTACATGGGAAAAAACCAACATAAATCCATAAATGGTTTCATAAACAAAGAAATATCTACAAGAGAAAATTCAGAAGGAACCTCAGAAGTTGGAGAAATGAATTCCTACACAATGTCAATTTCATGACCTTCTGCCTCCAGGAAACCATCTGCAATGGGAAATTCTAAATGGAAGTTTGGTTCTAGTAACTTAAATAACAATCTAAATAGATTTTTTTTCAGAGAAACCTCTATCGCTCCTATTTATTTCCCTCTTTCTAAAATAAAAATTATCTACACATAGATAAATAATTTCTTTGAAAGTAAACACCTCCATAACACACCCAAGATTCACCAATATGGTGCTCCAAATCTTGTCAATTTTTTTATCTATTGACATATTGACATATAGCTCATAGTTTCCTGACTAGTCAAAGCCATCATAAATATCATCATGCAAGTTAATCGTATCACTACAAACATTCTCTTTCCCTCGCATGTTGCTCATTATTTATTTGCAGCGGAGGGAAATTTTTTTTTTTTCAATGAATAACGTATTCAAATCCCGATCCACTATACAATTTCCCATTTTATCCATAAATAATCATTATTAATATTAATCATGTGTAAAATAATTACACTCGGAGGTCTCAGTAAATATTAGTTAAATATAGAAAAACTAATTTTTATGGACAACAATAGGAAAAGTTTTTGAAATTCCAAAAGCATCTTGTGTATTCACTATGCACTTTGTTCTCACTTCAAGATAATTGATCTGCATGCCCTAAGAAATAGAAAATTTTGATAATCGATAAATTAATATACACAGCCAAAAACTATCTTTTAACCTGATCATATTTCGTAATAGTGAAAGTTGATTTAGCATTGCAGCAGCGTAAAAAACTCCAACGACAAATCTTCCAAGAGCACCAAAAATCACTGCAAAAAGTTTTTTTAATGTTTTTGTTTGTTTTTTCTTTTGCTAACATATTTGATTGAAACCAAAGATGATGAAAATTGAAAACTGTAACCTCGAATTACAAAAATTCAGCCCCATATTTTTCCAATAACATGCCCAAACTTCCTTTATTTTTCTGGTCAATTTTGAAGACCTAAAAAGCTATCCATAACATCGTACTCTAACAATAGCTTTTTTAAAGGTTCTGGTAACAACTATCAAGGTTTAGAATTAAAAAACAAAAATGATTCAAACACTTTTAGCACTCGATTTCTTCAACTTTTTCCCACCGAATCTAGTAGAGAATTTTGTTATCCACGTCGAATACTATCCTCAATAGAGAATGACATTGATAACACATTAAAATAGTAAATTTTGAAAGACATATATAGTAGTCTAAAGAGACCAAAAATTTGCTTATAAAATAGTAGAAATTTTGCTAGGATTTTTGCTAAAATCTAGTATAAATTTTGGGAAATATAGGTTACAAATATTAGGCGTCAAGATTTTAAGTGTACAAGAATTTTTTGGTGGTGATGAATAAAATCGTTGGATTTCGACAAAAAATAACTCTCCAGGTGAATTTGTAACCTATATTTAGCTAATCTCTATGAAAAATTGTCTTGACAACTGGCCCCACTTCTTTGTAAAACCAAACCAAATTTGATTGATGAATAACTTGACACATCGATTTCTCACAAAAATTTACATGCATTTATGATGCAGTGTGAACCTTATTCCACATAGACGCATTTAATTTTAAACTCTTTATTTTTTAAAAATGCAAAAAAAAATTAATTACTAAAAGCTAAAACTCGTAAAACTACCAATAATACCACAAAATAGAAAAATTACCTTATATGACAAATCAAATTCAAAACTACTCCCCACTGCTTTGTAAAACCAAACCAAATTTGATTTACGAATAACTTGACACACTCATTTATTGAAGTATCGTAAAGAAAACAAAAGTGTAGTGAATATTGTAGAGTATTATAGAGAAAAGAATGATGAACCAAAAACTTGCACCATTGCGAAAATTGAACACGAAAATCAATATAGAAGATTGTAGTATTGTACAACCTACGTATCCCTACATTGTACTATCATCGAAGATTAGATTTAGAGATAATACTTTTTATAATGAAACGAAAGCTCGGATAATACTTCAATATCTTAAACAAAATTTGCAAAGAGAAAACATTACACGGCCCACTATTTTTTCTATCACTGCAAATAGTGTTTTTCCCCTCACTATACTAGCTATTTCAAAAAAATTTAGTCTTATTTCCCTAGAAATCACCACCTACCACTATTTTGTGTCTAAAACATGCTACAAAGGTAAAACCACCATCAACATTTTCCATCGTCTTGATGTTTGTCCTATGATTAATAGAAAACAAATTTGTAGATTAATACAAGTCATTTTAGAATTCAATTCAATGACTAAACATCTGCTCGCGCATTCAAAAAAACACATAAGCATGTAAACATCAAAAATAGAAACATGATTTTTGTACAATTTGAATGGAACACAAATGAATATATGTGAAACCAAAAAGAAAGTGCATTTACGCACAACCACATCCAAACTCGACAATGACCATTCTGTCAGTCATTAACATTTTAGGCTGATATTAATAAATGTGGGTCCCAAATCTCATGGATGCCCTCCGTACATGCTACCCCTGAACAACACAATAAATTTTGTGCAAAAGGACTTCAAGCTTTCAACCGAGCACCCAACTTCACATAACCACCTTCGCATACTTACTTCCGTAGTCACAAAAAATTGTTCCTAAATAATAATAATAATAAAAGACAAATTCTAACCTGAAATTGTGTGAATTCTCAAATCATTCAACACAATATTAACATAGCAGAGTACTGCAAGCACATCAAGAACTTGCTTCACAAAACCACCTCCATATATTTTCCTATGTAGAAGTGAAAAAATTTCTTGAATAATAACTAAAAAACATAAATCCTTCTGCACATTCATTTTACGCACAACACTTTTCCTTCACATGTGTTGAGAACATAGTTTATTTAGCACTCTCATCTATGCAAAAGGCCCTGATTCTCCCACGTCACATTAAATGTTTCTCGAAAATTAACCAATTACCACATCATTCATCAATATCACACCACTCACTATGCAATGGACCCTATCTCTCCCCCACATACTCTTTCCTCCTCACAATGAAACTGATATTAAGTAATTATCATACGTTGTGAAATATGTCCCTAAAGAATAATTAAAAAAGAGATTTTTATATCTATTATCCTAGCAAAATTTGCACAAAATGTTTGCATAACATGCACACATGCACAACTACATAAACACAAATCCGTCCACGCAACCACTTTCACACTTGATAAGACCCTTTGATTAGTAATAGACATTTGAAACCCTACACATGATACCTCCGAGAAGCTACCTTCATGCAACCACCTTCACAAAAATGCTTTTATACATACAAAAAAAGTCCCTACATAATAATTAAAAAACACAACCTTCCACACTTTCATTTTATTGCACAATACACATTTTATTTAGAACTGCGTCCATGAAGCCACCTATGCACTGCTACTTCCACAATCTATAACTCCCTTTGACCATTCATTGACATTCGAAACCCCTCATGTGATACCTTGAAGCATCCAACTACACACAACCACATTCGGAGAGGTACTTTCATACTTGAAAAAATAATTTTTAAATAATAATTAAAAAGACAAAGTACAGTTTATTTAGCACCATCAGCTATATAACCACCTATGAAACAAATCGTTTTCACATTGAATTATGTATGCCACTATGCCCTTTGACCATTCATTGACATTCAAAACCTCCCACATGATAGCTCTGAGAAGCTAGCTTCCCAACTTCCGTTCTTGAACAAAAACATTAACCACAACTCTCAGAGTATTATACAGAAAATATTGGCAAACCGAAAACTTGCAGTATTTCCAAATGTGAATAGAAAAATGACAAACATAAATTAGTTTATAATCTTGCATTATTGTACATATTTTGTATCTCTGCACTACCATTATCATTCAAGCACAAATTCGTATATAACAATTTATGTAAGGAAACAAACACACCTTGCAAAGAGAAAATGCTACATGCCCTACTATATTCTCTATCATTCTAAATAGTGTTTCTCCTCTCCCTATACTAGCTATTTGAAATATTTACAATCTCATTTCCCTATAAATCACCACCTGTGACGATTTTGTGTCTAAAACAAGGTACAAAAATAAAACTTGCATCCATATTTTTTATCATCTGGGTCTTCACCTTGTAATTAAGAAACAATAAAATTGTACATAAATAGAAGTCACATCAACATTCAATTAAGAAATTCCCTTCCATAAGTCATTAAAATTGAATCTTATATTAATAAACATGGGACTCATATATCATGGGTATGAAGCATTTTTTCTTTGCACATGCTACCTCCGAACATCACAATCCATTATGTGTAAAAATCTTTCAACTTTTTATTGTATGCACTTTTGCATCCCACTAAATCTATTAATAATCAAACGAATATAAAAATTCATTACAATTAAAAGGCCCCTCTGCACTTCCCTCATTCTGCAGAGATTCTACACATGTATTTATAGGGAAACGAGATTGTAAACACCCTCAACCATTGAAAATTGAAACTTATATTACTTAATGATTATAAATTGTGAAATGCATCCCTAAATAAGAATTAAAAAAGATATTTGTATATTTATTATCTCAGGAATATGTTCACAAAAATTTCGCATAACATCTGCACATGCATAAAAACCTTTACATAACTTCATCCACATATCTTTCTCTGCACAACGATCTCCTCACTCAATACGACCCTTAATTGACATTCAAAACTACACACACCAAACCTTTGAACAAATAACTTTGAATATTATATTTATTAATTATTATACGTTGTGAAATACATCATTGAATAACAACTAAAGAGGAGACTTCTATATTTATTAACTTACTAAATTTTGAACAAAAATTTAGCATAACATCTGAAAACTCATATCAACCTCCACACAACTTTGTTTGTGGAACTGCTTCTATTGGGTGTAGTCCAACTTGGCCTAGATTTTGGCTAAGAATTCACATTTTATGGGGCATAGCTTGAAGTGTACCGCATAGTGGAGTATTTAAAATACATCGCGCGATGTCATAGGGGCTTCGGGGCAGGTTAAAACCCTTCCTTTTTGTAAATCACATAATTTTGTAAAGGTTTTTGGGCCATAATTGCTTATTTTTGGGAGCCCATACTATTTTTACCATGGTATTGTAATGATGTAGCCCTACGATCTATTAGTATATAAAGGGTTAAAATGATATGTTTAGAAAATACCACAGGTATGTAGTATGGGTAAATTGTGATAATTTGTATTTTGTAGTGAAGGGAAGGCTTTGCAGCTAAGTGTACAGAGGCCTCGCAAGAGTCTATAGCTTAGTGCCCAGACAACCTACAACTTAGTGCACATGTTGGAACTATTTGTATTCAAATATTTATCATAATAAATAAATGGTTTTGTGGACGATATTCTCATGTTTGTGTATGATTAATGTGTATATTTTCTTATTATTTGTTGTTACATTTTACTTCAGTGCAATAATGTTTCTGGTGTTGTATGACATGTATTTGTGATTAATTGAATGTGGTAAAGTTATTTATAAGATGTAAGTGTAAGATAACATAAAAACACCACATCTCCCAATCCCTCAAGGCTACAGAAATATGGTTCTGCATCCACCAATAGTCTCTTCAGGTGAGACTGCGATATGCTTGCACGTCATTGCTAAAAGGGCTAGTGATTAGGGGTTTTTTGGTGTACAGTTTAGATTGAAATTCAACCATCCCAACCCAATCAAAAAAATGGTTCAATTTCTAGGACTAGGATCTGTTTGAGGGATATGTTGATGTGGCGCCCATCGAAGAAGGAAATTCAAGAGTGGATAGTCATGAAAGAGCGAAAGTTTGTAGATCAAGAAAATAGAAATCCTCGTCTTACAATAAAAGCGTGGTTATAGAAGTATATCTCTACATATCAATACGATATTTTCTTCGATTATTTTCCTGTCGAGTTGTACGAGTGGATATTAAGGTTGACTAAAAGGAATTTTTTTTTAAGGGTGGAGAACCTATGGTGTGGACTCCTAGACTGATACAACGACTGAAGAGCACTGGAAATAGGATTTCAAGGGCTTATGATTCCTGGATTGATATAATATTGGGAGGATTCATTACTAAGTTCGAAATAGATTCGACTGTGTCATACAATGAAACAGAATGATGATTCTTCAAAGGACCATGAGGTAAGTATTTAAAATCTCTAAAAATTTGGATTAAGATGCTTCTATGTGAAAAGGGAGTATTACATATGCAATCATATTGCGAGATTACTTATATTTTGAATAAGAGAAATTAAATCTGAGAAAGAGATCGACACAACACGAAGTGGAAAAATATATAGAGTGGATACCAAAAAGAGATCTCGAGGAAAAGAAACAAATACCTTTGTAGATACTAACTATAATCGTTTTTTTGAGTCAATCTGAAAGTGAAAGAGAAGAAATCCACCCTGATAACTCCCATGTAACTTTGTAATGTTCTTCGTTCTAGTCTGAGAGTTTGCAGAAGCTAGAATCCAATAATAGCAAGGGTTTTTTTGGTTTTCCTACTCCCCCTACCCCTCCCCCCCAAGGAAGAGGTATAGTTCATGATATTAAGCTACATATTTTCAAAGGAACTTGATTCGAATATCTGGAGAACTTTTGGTTTTTATGTGAGGTGTTTTTGGTTTTCCTACTCCCCCCTACCCCTTCTACCCGACATCCCCCTCCCCCTCCCCCCAAGGAAGAGGTATGGTTCACGATATTAAGCTACATATTTTCAAAGGAACTTGATTCGAATATTTGGAGAACTTTTGGTTTTTATGTGAGGTAGTATGGACCATGAAGCAGATCAACAATGAGAATATAAAGAAGGTGCAACTCATTACAACACTGAGATATAGAGCATTGACATGGTATATGAAGTATTCAACTATTTAGGACAAAAAAATTGCAGATATTAAAACAACACTTATAGGAGAGTTTAAGAAGCTAAACCCTCAGTTGTAGTGCATCACCGAGTTGAAGGAAATCAAATAGAAACCTCTTGAGTCTATTTGGGAGTTAGATCATAGTTTTAAGTTGTTATTGGATCATGTAAGCTTCGACATAGCTCTGTAACAACATCAAGAGTGGTTTATAGTTGTGTTGCTACCTCATATCAGACTTCCATTGATGCAACAAATGATAGGAACTCAAGCTTAATCTCTGGAGATTTCTCTGAAATTGGAAACTTCGCCTATAGGAGATACTGGTGTAGGCATGCAACCACTAGTACAAAATGGCTAATTAGTTACTAAAAAAATGCCTAAAATTTGCATATAAACGACTATTTTTTGGTCCGTGACCAATATTAGTTAATTTACAGTATCTTATAACGCGACCAACTTTTAGTCATTTTTAGCTTAGTCATTAATTGGTTGTCTCAATTTTCTTGTCTAGTAGTATATTTGGCCCTTAATTTAGTAATTAATTTATTCATTGATTTGATCATTAATTTATTCATTGATTTGGTCATTAATATAGTCATTGATTTGGTTATTGATTTAATCATTGATTTGGTCATTAATTGTGACAATCAATGACCAAATATACAACAAAATGTATTTCTAAATGATCACTCGAGAAAACCAATTAATGACCAAAGAAATATGAACAAAATGTTGGTCGTGTTATAAGATACTGTAGATCAGCTACTAATAGTCATATATATGCAAATTTTAGTCATCGTTTGAAACCAATTAACGACCAAATAAATACGGCTAAATTTTAGTCATGTTATAAGATACTTTAAATTAGCTAATAATAGTCGTATATATGAAAAATTTAGTCGTCGTTTGTAATCACAAATTTATCATTTTATTTGGTCATTTATATTTTTTTGGTAGTTTCATATTCATTATATAAATGACTATTTTAGTTGTTTATACTCATTTCATTTACTTTCATTAGCAATCGACATAAGCAACTAATTTAGTCGTATATTCATTTGATTTGTGTTCATCATTAATAAACATAAACTACCTATTTAGTAATTTTAGATTGATTTTATGTGTTTATTATTAATCAACATAAATTAATTAGTATGATTTTGCAACTATATATATATACACACACAATGTACATATTCATATAATATGAAAATGCAAAGTTACCTATGTTAATTAAAATACTAAGTAATATTAAGTGCAATTATAAATAATTCCAACCACATAAATTATATTAAATAAAAAATCAAGTATTATAATATGAGTTTCCAAATTAATATTAGTTGGATTACAACTTACACATGAAATATTGTTTCATCACTTGAAAACATTATCATTGTGTTGCCAAGACATTGCAGGTGAGTTCACCAACTCCGAAGACTTGACCATCAATATCTATGTGTGTGTCTTATGCGGGATATTGGCTCTAGAGGTACCACTAGACCGGTTATCTTCTCTCTCTCTCTCTCTCTCTCTCTAATTTGATTTTTTTTCGTTCTATTGTTATTGTTCTCCTCTTTCTTCAATTATTGCTTCTTACCATCAATATTGAGTTCCTTTTCTGCAAAAAAAAAGGATACAATGCAGAGTGTAAGACATGAAAGCCAATTAACACTGGAATATAAACTAAAGTATACTATAAAGGATTTATATGATATATACCTCAACATAAGCAATATTGTTAATGTCATTTTCCACCACAAAAGCAAGAAACTCGAAAAATTCTTCTTCAATTGGGTAATAGTGGCCACTAACTGGCCAAATGACCTATATAAACAAAGCAAATAAAACTTCACCATAGAATAAGTTTTATATCTACTGTTTTCTCAGTGTACAACATTTTTTTATGAAATGTTATCTTCAACTAAAGTAATAAATGCAAATAGAAGCACACATTTCTATCCCAATATTTTTAATTCCTATGCTTATGATACATTGAAATTTTGATTTTATCCAACATAATCAAACACAACAGAGCTAGAAATTTCTACTAAGAATGTCTCATGCTCCACCTTTGTAGTTGTATCATTTCCTCTGGTTATTTTTAAGAATAAGTGACACTTCAACAATAAAACTTTTCTGTAGAAATCTAATGTTCAAGGTATTGTTGGCACAAGATTACAACAAGAAACTAAAAAAGAATAAGACAAGTCTTTTTAATATTAATATATTTATGGCTTCTGTGATCCATCAATAAATTATGAAGAAATCTTTCAGTAATAATCACATTATCATGAACAAAGTCGACGCGTTTCGAATCAACCAGTGTGGTTCATCACCTAGTCCTGATGATGAACCACACTGGTTGGTTCGAAACGTGTCGACTTTGTTCATGATAATGTGATTATTACCGAAAGATTTCTTCATAAGTATTTTTAAATTGCGATACTAACCAGAAATATAGATTCAATATAACAATATTCAATTGTTATCGTACTATTCTAGGGGAAAAAGAATCCAATTCCGAGAAGCCAAAAAATTATATCCAATGAAAAAATAAACATGTTGGATCCACATTCAAAGGTAAAGTAACTAGGGACTAGCTATATCAGATAATTTTTAGAGTGTATGGGTAGCTACTGACACCATTAACAAGATTTTAAAATAGATCTGCCATGCATGACCTCAAATGTGGGCTGTGGCAACAAATTCTATATATGCACTACATGTATACATTTCAAAATGCTTTGGAATGATATAATAGTTTCAAAAGAAACTGCACATAATTACATATTCACTATCCACTTTTATTCCAAAACTACATTCAAATAACTACTACAAATTACCTAGAAAAATATGTCGAAGTTTACATTCATCGCTATGAATATCTCTGGCTGTCAGCTCCTGGGAATGTGGTTGCTAAGTAAAATCCTTCCCAAAACAAACAGAACTTAATAGGAGACAAATATGACAAATACCATTACCTTTTTCTCGTTCAAAAAATGTAGTCTTCTCTTAAAAATGGTCTAATAGTCTAATCACTTATCTATTAAATCAAAAATAGAACAACATCTATGGAAAAATAATAACCGCACAAGTGGAGGACAAAATTTTACGCAGTGTGACGTGGCACACAAAACCTATCATTGGTTCTAGTGTTACTTGCAGTCAAAATTTTACAAAAGTAATTATTCGGTTGCTTGCTTGGTGTGCTGAGGTCAGAACCAAGATAACAATATTTTTGTTGCATAGTATCATCAAGTTTTAGTTCCTTGCACAAATGGAACTAGTACTAAAGAATTTATCACCAAAATTGGCAATTACCACAAAGCACATATAATGAAACTGAAAATGTCTTACAACATTAAGAGGTTGCAATCTCATTTCATCATATAATTCATCTGTTTCCACATCTGTCTGGCATTCAATACGGTGTTTATTAAATTTTAAATCTTTTATATATAACGATATGAATAAAAGTGTTCACAACCAAATCAAGGATGAGATGCAGATAACCCACATATATTGTAACATTGTGAAGTTGACAACTTAATTGAGCTGGAAGATTCTAATAATTGGATATATGAGCACCAACCTCATTTTTTTTTAAGCAACTACCTGAAATCACATTTATTATGATCAGTTTCATTACGTAACATTAAAATTTCAAAATATTGGGGTCACATTTTATGATGAAAGGAAGATAACAATTCATTATTTTCAGTCATTTGTATCCAAAATAAGATTGCAAATTAAAAATTATCAAGCAACCACAACACCTGCTCACTATGACCCTGTGGAAAATAAAAAACCTTGCTCCCAACAATGGGTAAGGACACAAGTGGTCCGACACAAGCATGCCAAATCTCTGAATTAAGGCATCTCCTTTCCCCTCCTTGATGTGACATGAACAAAAAAATTCTCAATTGGATATTCCTTTAGAAACCTCTCGACATTCCAATAGTAGCTGTGTAAAGTAATATGATATTATGAATGTAAACCTTGCAGTATAAAGCACATTGACTTGACAAATATTCAAAAATGACAGTATTTTCCATATGAATTTTTACTTTAATTATTTTTCTAAGGTGTCATAGTTTGATATGATGAGTTAATTTAACATTCTTTGCTATCTCAATTGCATCTCAATATGAATTTATAGAATAAAAAAAATGCTCAGAAAGGAAAAATCATTCTAACTAGAGTAAAGGACGCATTAGAAAGGTAAGAAGCACCATTTTTGCGTTTAAGCTCTTAGAAGAATTTAAGAGCAAGTCATTACATAGATATATTTTATTTAACATTCCATGAAACTTCATGGCCATATGGGAAAAATAAATCTTGCATCATGCTTGAAATTTTAAAACAAGTTAATGTAAAAAATGGCAACAAAAAAAGGTAGAGGTGAAAAGATGGTAACCAAATCTTGGTCCCAACCTACTCATCTGATTATTAGACTGCTAACCAATTCATAATTCTCTGAAATTTATTCAAGAAATATAAATAAAGGAAATATATGAAGGAAAGTAAAACCAATTCTGAAATAAAAGTTATCTCCTTGAAACAAGTGTACTCTTATAACGAATTACACCCTAGTAAAGTTTGATAAAACCACATATGATAACATATTCGGGTCACTTTGTCTAAACAAAATAAGATGTGAAAATACATTATACCTAGGAATTATAGAAGAACGTTTTTCACTCCCCCTATTGGTATGCTATGGTTCAGTCCATCAATAATTTTCCTTAATGGATACAAAATCCCTGGATATGACAACACGAAAAATTTATTACTAGACATGAAAACACATAATTCCTAGAGCTCTCTAGGATAGTTTACAGATGAGTGGTTGATATCCAAATATGCACTTTATCTTGGAAGTAGATTCCACACCAAGAATGAGTACATGGATTCATTGATACATTAGAGACAATCCCTAAGAACTCGTACCTAGAAATAGAGCTTCGACATGGCATCGAGAAGTGGGAAGACATGGTTTATGGCTTCATATTATCATTCACATTTGAGGATGATTTCCCATACATGGATTTGGCCCATCAGACAGTCAAGAAGAATATATTTGATAATTTCACCATGAAAACATAGTAGCAACTTAATTGGGTTGCGCAGATAGAAAATTCACTTGAATACTATAACTACATTATTGCATATTAGGAATAATAAGATCCTCACTACATCAACATGGTAGAGTAAGAAGATACCACAAAGTGAATGGACCTGAGATAGAGGTACCAGACATAATGAAGCCATTGAATACCAAGAAGGTAAACATATGATGATAGAAGGAACCAAACTTTACAACAATAGGAGATTATTGGGATGAAGAAACATTTAGTAAAGTTACATAGTTACTTCATAAATATCAAGAAGTGTTTCCCACCAAGATTTCAGAGATGAAGTGTATAATAAGAGATATAGGAGCCATGAAGATTCTCTTGAAGCTTGATGTGAATCTAGTCAAACAAATACCTTACATACTGAACCCGAAGTATAAGGAGAAAGTGAAAGTATAATTTTATAATATGGTAGCAACATGAATCATTTAACCTGTATAATAATAAGAATTGGTGAGTCCTTTGGTTGTGCAAGAGAAGAAGACTCAAGGAGAAATTGGGATCTGTGTTGATTTGAGAAAGTTGAATGATGCATGTTTACATGAACCCTTCCCTACCCCTTTCACAGATAAAGTGTTGGAAAATGTAGGAGGACAAGAAGCTTACTCATTCACAGATGGATTCTCAGGTTATCATCATATTAGAATTGCACCTGAAGATCGACATAAGACCACATTCGCTACAAAATGGGGCTCATATCAATACACAATAATTCCTTTTGGATTGAAAAATGCCCCTGTTAAATTTCTAGGGTAGTGGTCGCAGCCTTTAAGGAGTACATCCACAAGTTTTTGGAGGTATACTTTGATGATTGGAAAATATTTGGATTGTTGAGAAAACATGTGGGAAGTTTTAAAATTATGCTAGACACATGTAGAATGTATCATATCTCTTTGAACCTGCATAAGTGCATATTTTGTGTACCCTTCGGATTATTGTTGGGACATATTGTCTCTAAGAAAGGAATAATGGTGTACCATGCTAATATTGTTATCATTGTGAACTTGCCTCCACCTAATATAGTAAGGCAGCTTCACACTACTTTGGGACATACAGGGTATTACAGGAATTTCATCAATGGGTATGCCCATATCATTGTGCCTATGGAAAAATTATTAAAGAATGTTGTAACTTTTCAGTGGAATGAAGAATGTCATAAGAACCTCAACATATTGAAAGAAAATATGGCAGTTGCACCTATACTAATATTCCCTAATTCGAATAAGGAATTACATGTACATGTGTATGCCTCTTGTATAGCTTTGGGAGTGGTACTGGCACAACCTTGTGAACGAGAGATTGATCATCCTATATATTTTTCAAGTGCGAGGTTATATAAAGCATAAAATAATTACACCACTACAGAAAGGGAAAGACTGGCCATGGTGTATGCTTTGCAGAATTTTAGACGCTATTTGTTGGGGTCATAGTTTAAAATGTTTACATATGATTCTAGACTAAATTATTTGGTTAATAAGCCTATCTTGGGAGGAAATATTTGCAAATGAATTTTTTATTCCAAGAATATGACTTTGAGATCATTGTTAAAGCAGGGAGGCTAAATGAAGTACCTAACCACATGTAAAGAATGGAAATAGGGGAAGAACCCACTAGCATAGAAGATAATCTCCCTAATGCGTGTTATTTGAAATTAGAGTGGATTATGAACATTTCACATATATCATTCATTTTTTGACCACAAGAATGGCTCCTTCAAAGTACACTAGCTAGCAAAAGAAATAATTGGTGGTTAAGGAAGCTGAATTTTCATTGATAACGAGAAACTTATATAAGATGGGGCCGTATGAGATATTGTGCAAATATGTTCCTGAACAAGAAAGATAGATGATTCTAGCAGAAAATCACGAGGGCACAGCTGATGGACACTATGTAGGTAAATCTGTTTCACATAATATTTTGAGAGTAGAATTTTGGTGGCCTACAGTACATAAATATGCGAAGGAGTACTATAGAGCATGTGATGTGTGCCAAAGAACAGGGAAGCCTTCCAGAAGAGATAAAATGCCATTGGTACCACAAGTTACATTATAGGATTTTGATAAGTGGGCCATTGATTTTGTTGGACCCATCAACCCACCTGGAAAGCGGACTAGTGTAAGGTACATAATTACAATGACTGATTACTTAACAAGATGGGCCAAAGCACAATCAGTAAGGGACTGCACCGAAGTTTATTTTTGATTACATATTGTCTAGATTTGGATGTCCGAAGGTTTTGATGAGTGACGAAGGGTCACAATATGTGAATAATACTATTGAAGGGTTGACTGAGGAGTTCCAAGTGTATCATTAGAAGAGTACCCCATATCACCCTTAGGCCAACAGAATATTGCAATCATTTAATAAGATTTTGGAGAATGCACTTACTAAGGTATGAAATGTGAATAGAAATTATTAGACCTTATGATTCAAATAGTATTATTGGCTTTTCCAGAACCACATGTAAGAATTTGATAGGTCAGACATCCTTCAGGTTAGTTTATGGGCAATAATTTGCGATGCCCATGGATTACATTATGCCAACCTTCAAGATCACAACTTTTACAGAAGTTGTGATGCCAACCTTGAGTACCCCCTATCACCCTTAGGCCAACATAATAGCGCAAGAATTTAATAAGAGTTTGGAGAATGCACTTACTAAGGTATGAAATGTGAATAGAAATGATTAGACCTTATAATCCCAATAGTGTTTTTTTTTTAGAACCACATGTAAGAAGTTGACAAGTTAGACACCCTTCAGTTTAGTTTATGGGAAAGAAGTTGTGATGCCCATGGAGTACATTGTGCTAACCTTGAGGTTCGCAGCTTTTACAGACATTGCAGACCCTGATATAATGGAGAAAATAATGTCGCAATTGCTTGCTTTGGAGAAATATAGATTTATAGTAGTATTTCATCAGCAGGTGCAGAAAGCAAGAGAAAAATCCTGGCATGACAAACATATTAATTAGAATAAGTTCTAGATAGGAGATAATGTTCTCCTTTATGACAGTAATTTTGTAAAATTTCCATGAAAATTCAAGATGCATAGGTTGGGCATATACATTAACAAGCATATAATCGATGGAGGCACGTTTCAATTAGTGAAGTTAAATGGAGAATTCATTCAAGGAATATTAAATGGCATTAGGTTGAAGCTGTAGAGGGAAAACCCTGCCCAGATAGATTTTCTTTGAAGAAGAAAGGAGAACAATATTAGTGCCACCTACAGTTGAAAGTGGGTGCCGGACTATAAACTACTATGCAGAAAGAGCTTCAATGTAGGAAGATTCGATGTAAGAGGGGTTTTTTGATATAGTATGGAGTATGTAGAACATCATAAAAAGGGTTTTCTTTACTACAATTTGAGGTATGTAAAAGTTCGGGAAAGTTTCCGTTGAAAGACATGGAAAATTTCATTTATGAGGACAAGCTGGTAGGATCTAGTGACATATATCAATTTAATGAACACAATATGAACATGATATGAGCTAATGATGAGGTTAGAAGTTCAAAATTGTTATAAAAACCCACGTACTACCAAGATTTGGAACTTTTCTATCATGAGAGATCTGAAATTGCAAAGTGCAGAGAAGTTGCAGAAGTTGCATTGATATATGAATTGCTGAAGATATGATTCATATATCCAAAGTGAAGGTTTTAACGGGAATCATGGAGGAAGCCACAGTTGATACACTCATAGCACCAGTTTATAAACCTGCAACAACATCACCAAAACAATAAAATCCAGAGATCTCCACAAAAGAAATCAATACAAGAAAAAATATAGAAGAAGAAACAGGACAAGAAACCTATTGAAGAACCTGAACAAGTACAAGAGATAGGGAGGAAGAAGCAGATCAAGGGAAAATGGAAACGAATGGCACAATTTTTTGATCACCTCTTCCATCATATATTCCACCTAGAAAACCAGATGCAAAAATGGTAAAATATTCGAAGGATACAAAGTATGACACATTTACACCCCTATTTCCAGTGTTAGTACTATTTTCTCAAGAAATCCTTGGGAAAATTCCAGAGCTAAGTTTGCAGACTCTGATTTCGATGACAAGAATAAATACCCATAGTTCGAACCAACCAAGTATCTAAAGTAGGTACACTACCCTGACAATGGTGTGATGAGGTTAGAGTCGCAACAATGGGAAACTAGATTAGAACAATTGGGGATATTGAACATGTTGAACATGCCTCACTTCAACAGAAGTCTAACAAACATAGTCTGTGTAAGACAATTACTCGTGTCGATGCATGATGGATGCGTCTAGATAGGAAAGAGGATCCCTTTCAAATAAATTTTGATATTGAAAATCATGAGACTTTTTTTTATAAAGGATGGAACCCTAAAAAAAAATTGTTAGGAAAGACCACAAAAAAAATAGCTGAAATTATGAAGAAGAAGTTCAGACTGACAAAATGGAAGCGAGGATATGACATTAACTCAATCAATGACTAGGGAGTTTGCTTCACAACACACATAATATCTGGAAAGATCATGAAAAAGTGTTGTGCCAATGAGTTATGTGCGATAATAGTTTCATTAGTTACGTAGTGCACCAACAAATTTTAGTACAATTGGGCCACGTACCTTTGCAAAGAATTCCTGGACGACTACTACGAGATTCAGGAGAAAGGTACTACATGTCATTATGCATGGTTAATTTTGATAATAGCAATGCCAACATGGAGAGAGATGGAGGATTCATATTTTCCTCCAATAGTTTCAGATGTGTGTGAAGCTGTGTGGTATGCCTCACTATGGTATACCAATCAACCATCATGAGTGCAGGAAAATATGATGTTTTTTTATGTTATATCACATGGACGTACACATGTTGGTGAACCATCACCCTCGCCTATCACTAAGCCTATACCAACAATATCAATCTATCGTTAATTTCAACGTTGCCTTCCACAGAATATGAATATAGACTCACAAGGAAGCAACGAATACATGGAATCCCCTACCATACTTGGTAATAGAATATGATCTATTTTCAAAAGCACATCAGTGGCCCACAGATTTGATGACTCTGTTGGAGACAAATGCAGGAGATAGTTTCACAGAGGAGGAAAAATTGTAGCATGGGGAGCCAAGTGGAAAGGATAAGGACAAGGATGAGGAAGAGGAAGAACAAGAAGAGCACCATGACAAGGGTCATTAAGATCCCCTTGGAGGATATGAGCAGAATAAGGAGTCTGAAAAGACTGAGACAGACCCATTTGTCGCAGAGAAAAGAAAGGTTGATGCCGAAGCTGCCAAGAAACCTAAAAAGAAGCAAAAGGCAGATAAGACAAAAAACATAATGCCATTGGTCCTCATTGATGGGGACTTGAATAATATTAGATACAAGATACAATAAGCTATGGCAGAGTCATGGAACATGTTAAAGTATAATTACGGTTCTAACATGTGTCAGGAAACGTATTGCAGAGTTAAAGATATCAACGCAGACAAACAAAAAGCCAATACAAGCAAAGGAATGGATTTGAGAAGAAATATTAGTAGAGCCCGCACTTGGGGAACATATAGTGCAAATACCTGATGAAGCCTTGCAGTTTGATTCTGTTGAGGTACAATAGTAGGCGAAAGGATTGAAGTATGTAAACATGAACATTATTTTACTGTCTCTTCAAAGATTACATGAGTTGCAGTAGGAAATTATAAATGAGATGAAGTAGTGAGAGAAACTCACTTTGACATTGAACATTCAGGTATAAAGAGAGCATGCTTCGTTGAAGCAACAAATCGACCAAGCCATCCAGGAAAAGGACCAGGAAATACATCAATAAAAAAAGTTGAAGGAGGTGGTCGAAGCCACATGTCTTGAGGTCCAGAAATTATTGTCCACAAGCAGGCATCAGTGGAAGATGTTAGAAAAATTATATATGATAGAGCAATGGAACACATAAAATATGTGGAAACACAAACAAAGAAAACATATAAAACAAGAGAGACATAGATATATCTAGTTCACTCAATTTCGGCTACGTCCACCCTAAACGGCCAGTCCTTCCTTTCTATTATCTAGCAAGATGAAGAGACACAACCTACAACAGATCCAATGTAATATCATTTACTATCTCTCACAATCCCCCTTTCTATTTCTCGCTCATAATACACATACAAGACACAACCTTAATACAATACCCTCATACAAAATGATGGGTTTCTTTCTAGGGGAAAAAATCCCTACATTAAACATAACTTCTACTATCATATCATCTTCCTAATGAACGACCCATATTGAATATGAAATTACACTATTTTACAAGGCAATTTTACATTTTCTTTTAGCTTTGGGAGTGCTTCCCAAGAAACCCCCTTTGGGGGACTGTTGGCCCTCGGAGACCCCAGCTGGGGGGCTATCGTCCCCCCCCCCCCCGCAATGAACCCCTGCGGGAGGGACATGTCCCTCCCACCCACCCTCACATGGAGGGGTGTATATTATTCATGGGGTATACATCCAGCTGAAAAAAAGACCTCTAAATCAACATGAAAATCAGACTCCACACCCAACAATATCCCACTTGGAGGCTGATGGTAGCAACTCCATCGTTGCTTCATTTGCTGGAAAATGAATCCACTATGGACCTGGTTGTTTCTTGTATTCATCTTCATACTTGAAGACCAATTGAAACAAAGAAGAATCTTAGTTTCTTCCTGGTTACAACTTTTGTTAACATATCTGCAGGATTCTGGCTAGTGTGTATCTTTTCGAGCTTCAACTATCCATCTTCCAACACTGATCTTATAAAATGGTACTTGAGTTGTATGTGTTTAGTCCTGGAATGAAATGGTGAGTTATTTGCAAGATGAATGGCACTCTGGCTGCCACTGTATAACCTTCCTATCTCCTGCTTCTTACCTGATTCATCCATAAACCTTTATAACCAAATCATTTCTTTAATAGCCTTTATAGAAGCAACATACTCTGCGTTTGTTGTTGAAAGTTCAACAATACTTTGCATTTTTGAAACCTAACTGACAGATGATCCACCTGCAGTAAATAAATACCCTGTAGTGCTCCTCCTGTTATCTCTATCAGCTAGAATATATGCATTAACATATCCCTATAGAGAAATGTTTGAACCACCAAATAATAATGCTTGATTTTTGGTACCTCTCAAATATGTGAGAATCCATTTCACTGCCATCCAATGTTCTTTCCCTGGATTTTTCATGTACCTTCTTACAACTACCACTGCAAGTGGAATATCATGCCTTTTGCATACCATTGCATATATTAAGCTTCCAACTGATGATGCATATGGAAATTTAGACATATAATCCATTTCTTCTTGGGTCCTTGGGCACATATCCTTACTAAGTTTGAAATGGCTAGCCAAAGTTGTACTAACTATTTTTTCGTTCTACATATTAAATCTTTCCAACAAATTTTGTATGTACTCATTCTGAGACAATGTTAATTTTCGATTTTTACTATCTCCAGTTATTCTCATACCAAGGATTTGTTTTTCACTTCCCAAATCCTTCATTGCAAATGAATTTGGCAATTTTATTTTGAGCACATTTATTTCCTACATGTTAAACCCTGCAACAAGCATGTCATCTACATACAATAACAATATAATATAGTTGCCATCATTTTTCTTTTTTGAGATAAACACAATGATCAGAGTTACATCTAGTATAACCTTGTTCAGACATAAACCTGTCAAATTTTAGATACCACTTCCTTGGAGCCTGTTTTAATCCATACAAACTCTTTTTTAACCTGAACGCTAATTTTTCCTTCCCTTTCACCTCATATCGTTGTGGTTGCTACATATAGATCTCTTCCTCCAAATCTCCATGGATAAATGTTGTCTTTAAATCTAAATGTTCACGATGCAAATATTCCACTGCTACAAGACATAAAATAGTTCTTATTGAAGTCATCTTAGCAACAGGAGAGAATATTTCATCAAAGTCAAGACCTTTCTTCTGTGCAAGCCCCTTCACCACAAGTCTAGATTTGTACCTTTGTTTTCCTCCATATTCTTCCTTGAGCCTGTAAACCCATTTATTATGCAATGTTGTTTTACCTTTAGGAAACCTACCTAAGTCCCAAGTCTGGTTATGTATTAAGGATTTCATCTCTTATTTCATTGATAGCTCCCACTGCTTCCCAGTTTCTACCTGCATTGCTTCTTCATAACATTCGAGTTCATTAGAATCAGTCAATAATAAATAATATAATGAAGGAGAGTATCGTTCAGGGGGTCTACTTATACTGGTAGATCTTGTGACACCACTTTCAAGTGTTTTAGGTGCTTGTTTCTATTGCGCCAGTTGTTGTTGTTGTGGTTGTTGATTATTATTATTTTGAGGCACCTTTACTTTTTTTTGTGATCTCATCAAGAACTGTGTATTATTTGTTTTATTTTTCTTGTTTCTTTTCGTTCAATTGATTCTTATACAAGACCTTTTCATTGAATATTATATCTCTCCTCATGATTTTGTGATTTTCGTAATCATATAAGTGATAACCAAAGCCATTAACACCATATCCAATAAAGGTACATTTCTTTGTTTTTTCCCCAAGCTTTGTTCTATTTTCTTTATTAATATGGAAAAATGCCTCACAACCAAAAGGCTTTAAAAAGGAGTAATTTAACTTTTTACCTATCCATGCCTCCTCTGGAATACCACCATCCAAGGAAATTGAAGGCCCCCTATTTATTAGATAAACAACAATATCTACAACATATGCACAAAATTTTAAAGAAAATTTTGCACGCAATCTCATGCACTTTGAACACTCCATGATTATTCTGTTCATCCTTTTTGACACACCATTTTCTTGTGGTGTTCTTGGAACTATCTTCTCTCTGTGAATTCCATGCTCTGAACAATACCTATAAAAATCTTTGGTGCAATATTCACCTCTATTGTATGATCTCAGACACTTAAATTATTTCCTGTATCAATCTCAACCAAATATTTCCATTTCTTGAAAGTATCAAATACATCATATTTATTTTGAATACAATAAATCCAAGTTTTTCCAGTTTCATCATCAATAAAAGTAACATAATAACGACAGCCACCGAGAGATGATACATGAGAAGGTCCCTATACATCTATATGCACAAGCTCTAATTTTCTGTTCTTCTTTTCTTTCCCAACTCTATGAAATTTGACTCTCTTCTGTTTTCCATAGATACAATTCTCATAGAAATCCAAATCAATATTCTTCAAACATAGCAACAAATTTCTTGAGTGAAGAATCTTCGTCCCCTTCTCACTCATGTCTCTGAGTGTATGATGCCAAAATGTTGCATCTTCTCCTTTGTAATTTAAAGCATTAACAGAATTATAAATACCATTGCATAAATAAAATGTACCACCCTTTTCTCCTTTTTATATTACCAGGGCTCCTTTAGTGACCTTCCAAGTTTTATCTATGAAATTTGTCACACAAACTTCACCAACTAAATGCACTATTGAAATCATAATTTTATTCATTTCTAGAATATGCCTTACCTCCTTTAATAACCATTGGTTTCCATTATTTTTTTTTACAAGAACTTTACCCATTCCTCTTATTTTACAGGGTTTATCATCACCCAAACGAACTTGTCCAAAATCTCCTTGAACATAGTCATGAAAATATTTCTTATCAGGTGTGGCATAGAATGAGGCCCCTGAATCTACCACCAAGGAATCAGTAACATTTTCTAAAGAAATAATCAAAGCATATTGTAACACATCACCTGTCACATTTTCTTCATGATTTTTTTCTTGCTATGCATCTCATTCTTTTCCCTTCCGATATTTACAGTCTTTCTTCAGGAGTCATTTCTTTCTGCATTTCTAGCACACTATCCCCGATCTGGACTTGGATCTTCCTTTCCTTGATTTACTGTGATATCCTGAACTCTTTCCTCTTTCTATTTTTCTTCCCCTAGTCGCTGCACTCAAATAATTACCTAATGTCTCACCCGAGATTTCCGAGGTTTTTCCTCGTTAATGATAGCACTGAAAACATCATCAAATTTTAAAGTACTAGATCTAGAGACAAAGTTACTAATGGCCATAACTAAGCTATTCCAACTTTCTGGCAATGAGGACATAAATAACAAAGCCCTAACTTCATCATCAAAGTTTACCCCTACAGAACTTAACTAACTGGTATCCGTATTAAATTCATTTAAATGGTCAAAAACATATCCACCATCTGACATCTTCATATTAAATAAATGTTTCATAAGAGATACCTTATTTAAGGCCTAGGGTCTTTCATATTATTTTTCCAATGCCTTAATTAAACCCTCTATTGTTGTTTTCTTCGAAATATTGAAGGCTACAGACACCATGAGGCACATATGTATTGTTCCAATTGCATTTCTATCGAGAATCTCCCATTCTGCGTCTGTCATACTCGACAACTTCTTTGTTTTTCCACTCAATGGTAGGTACCAATTTTCTGATACATATAATCTTCCATCTGCATCTTCCACAATAGGTAGTTTTGACTGTTAAATTTCTCGACCCTAAACCTACCATATTTCACCATTGCTCCCACTCAAACCAGGAACCCTTCTTTCCTATGCGTTTATCAGCCAATTAGACCTTAGGCTCCGATAGCAGTTGTAAGAAAAATAATATTTGAAATATCAATGGAACACATAAAATATGCGGAAACATAAACACAGAAAACTTATAAAACAAGAGAGACACATATATACGTGGTTCACCCAATTAAGGCTATGTCCACCCTGAACACCCAGTCCTTCATTTCTATTATCTAGCAAGAAGAAGAGACGCAACCTGCAACATATGCACTGTAATATCCTCTAATCTCTCTCAAAATCCCCCTTTATGTTTCTCTCTCATAATACATATAAAATACAAAACCGTAATAAAATACCCTCATACAAAATGAGGGGTTTATTTCTAGGGAAAAAACCTTACATTAAACTTAAGGGTTTATTTCTAGGGAAAAAACCTTACATTAAACTTAAATTCTACCGTCAGATCATCCACCTAATGAACGACCCATATTGACTACGAAATTATAATATTTTACAAGGAAATTTTACATATCTTTTTAGCTTGAGGGGTGCTGCCCCCTCTCCCCCCCATCTCATGGGTTCCCCCCTCTCCTCCCCTGAACCCCTGCACAGTGGAAAAGTCCCCGTCGCAAACCTCGCATGGAGTGATGTACATTCTTCCTGGGGTATACATCCAGCTAAAACAAAGACCTCTGAGCCAAGATGAAAATCAGGCTCCACACAAAAAAATCTCCTACTTTGAGACTGATTGTAGCAACTCCATCATTACTTCATTTGCTAGAAAATGCCTCCACTTTGGACCTGAATGTTTCTCATCTTCACCATCATACATGAAGACCAATTTAAACTAAGTAGAATCTGAGTTTCATCCAAGTTAAAAATTTTGTTAACATATCTCCAGGATTCTAGATAATGTGTATCTTTTCTAGCTTCAATTACCATCTTCCAAAACTGATTGTATGAAATTAATTGAGTTTTATGTGTTTAGTCCTCAAATGAAATGTTAAGTTCTTTGTAAGATGAATGGCACTCTGGTTGTCACTATATAACCTTCCCATATCCTTCTTGTTACCCAATTCGTCCATAAACCTTTGTAGCCAAATCATTTGTTTATTAGCCTCTGTAGAAGCAACATACTTTTCTTCTGTTGTTGAAAGTGCAACAACACTTTTCATTTTTGAAACCCAACTGACAGTTGTTCCAAGTACAGTAAATGAATACCCTGTATTGCTCCTCTTGTCATCTCTATCACCTGCCATATATGCATAAACATATCCCTGTAGAGAAATTTTTGAACCACCAAAGCATAATGCTTGATTTGTGGTACCTCTCAAATATCTGAGAATCCATTTCACTGCCATCCAATGTTCTTTTCCTATATTGTTCATGTACCTTCTTACAAATCCCATTGCATGTGCAATATCATGCCTTGTGCAGATCATTGCATACATTAAGCTTCCAACTATTGATGCATATGGAACTTTAGAAAAATAATCCATTTCTTATTGGGTATTGGGGCACATATCCCTACCAAGTTTGAAAGGGCTAGCCAAAGGTGTACTAACTAGTTTCACATTCTACATATTAAATCTTTCTGGCACCTTCTGTATGTACTCATTCTGAGACAATGTTAATTTGTAATTTTTCCTGTCTCTAGTTATTCTCATACCAAGGATTTGTTTTCCACTTTCCAAATCCTTCATTTCAAATGAATTTTCCAATTTCGTTTTGAGCACATTTACTATCCTCCATGTTAGACCCTACAAAAAGCATGTCATCTACATACAATAACAATATATTTAGCTTCCATTATTTTTCTTTTTTTAGATAAACATAATGATTAGAGTGGCATCTAGTATAACATTGTTCAAACATAAACTGTCAAATTTTAGATACCACTGCCTTAGAACCCGTTTTAAGCCATACAAGATCTTTGTTAACCTTCACACTAATTTTTCCTTCCTTTTGACCTCATATCTGTTGGGTATGTGTTATATTCTTTCCATGAGCAGCCCCACGCATTGTACATTGCGCTGGGCACAACAGGGGGGTCACAGGGGGGGCGGTAGCCCCTCCTGTCGAGGTCTGGGGCAGCGCCCCGGCAAATTTTTTTTTGGTATGCGGTCCCACTCATAGGCGGACCCACCCATGTTTTGTGCATGAGTTTGCACATGGTTTTTTGGGGTACGATGGTTTTCAACCCCTGGTATTTTTTAGATCCGGTCAAGGGAACTACGGTTATGTTCTAATACAGGGTTAATGGATTGGGGTTTATGTATGCTTCAACATGTATATATATGTGTTGTAACATTAAAAGGAATATAATGAAAAATCAAGTTGGTCATCCCAATTTGGGATCCAGGGGAAAATCTCTGTGTTTATCTATTTTATGTTTTATGCTCTCGCTATTGTTTATTTTCTTTTATAAGATTCGTGTGTAGATAATTTCTATTCAGGGTTAAAACCTACAATATCCTTATGGTTGCTTCATATATATCTCTTCCTCAAAATCCCTATGGATAAATGTTGTCTATACATCTAACTATTCAAGATTCAAATCTCCTGCTCCTACAAGACATAAAATAGTTCTTATTGAAGTCAACTTAACAACAGGAGAAAATATTTCATCAAAGTCAATACCTTTATTCTATGCAAACCCCTTTACCACAAGTCTATCTTTGTACCTTTGTTTTCCTCCATCTTCTTCCTCCATCCTGTAAACCCTTTTATTCTGCAATGTTGTTTTACCTTCAGACAACCTGACTAAGTCCCAAGTATTTTTATGTGTTAAGGACTCCATCTCTTCTTTCACGTCTAGCTCCCACTTCTTCCCAGATTATACCTGCATTTCTTCTTCATAACATCTGGGTTCACCAGAATTAATCAAATATAAATAATATAATGAAGGAGAGTATTGTTCAGGGGGTCTACTTAACCTGGTAGATATTTTGACACCACTTTTAGGTGTTTTAGGTGCATGATATTGTTGTGGTGGTTTTTGTTGTTGTGGATGTTGATTATTATTATTTTCAGGCACCTTTTCTTTTTCTATGATCTCATTAAGAACCATGTATTCTTTGTTTTATTTTTCCTGCTTATTTTCCTGCAACTAATTCTTAGACAAGACCTTTGCATTGAATATTACTTCTATGCTCCTAATGATTTTGTGATTTTCATAACAATATAAGTGATAACCAAAATTATTAACACGATATCCAAGAAACGTACATTTCTTTTATTTTTTCCCAATAGTTGTTCTATTTTCTTTATTAATATGTAAAAAGTCCTCACAACCAAAAGGCTTTAAAAAGGAGTAGTTTACCTTTTTACCTGTCCTTGCCTCCTATGGAATACCACCATCCAAGGAGCTTGAAGGCCCTTTTTTTATTAGATAAACAATAGTATCCACAAGATCTGCACAACATTGTAAAGGCAACCATGCATGCAATCTATTGCACCTTGCAGGCTCCATGATTGTTCTGTTCATCGTTTCTGACACACAATTTTCTTGTGGTGTTATTGTAAGTGTCGTATCTCTGTGAATTCCATGCGCTGAAAAATACCTATCAAACTCTTTACTACAATATTCACCTCCATTGTCTAATCTCAGACATCTCAACTTCTTTCCTGTCTCAATCTCAAGCAAATTTTCCATTTCTTGAAAGTATCAAATACATCATATTTATTCTAAATACAATAAATTCATTTTTTTCTAGTTGCATCATCAATAAAAGAAAATAATAATGAGAGCCACCGAGAGATGATACCTGAGTAGATCCCCATGCATCTATATGCACAATCTCTAATCTTTCGCTCTTCTTTTCTTTCCCAACTCTAATAAATCTCTCTCTCTTCTGTTTTCCGCAAATATAATTCTCACAGAAATCGAAATCAATATTCTTCAAACCTCACTACAAATTTCTTTAATGAAGAACCTTCATCCCCTTCTCAGTCACGTGTTCGAGGTTATGATTCCATAATGTTGCATCTGCTCCTTTGGAAGTTAAAGCATTAAATGAGCTACAAATACCATTTTATAAATATAATGTACCAACCTTTTAACCTTTTGCTATTACCAGGGCTCATTTAGTGACCTTCCAAGTTTTATATATGAAGGTTGTCACACAACCTTCACTTCATTTCATAACTATTACTTTCCATTCTACTGTTTTACAAGAAATTTACCCATTCCAATGATTTTACACGATTTATCATCACCAAAATGAACTAGTCCAAAATCTCCTTGAACATAGTCATGAAAATATTTCTTATCAGGTGTGGCATGGAATGAGGCCCCTGAATCTACCACCTAGGAATCAATAACATTTTCAAAAGAAAGACTCAAAGCATCTTGTAACGCATCACCTGTAACATTTTCTTCATGATTATTTTCTTGTTATGCGTCTGCTTCTTTTCCCTTATGATATTTATAGTCTTTCTTCACGTGTGCTTTCTTTCTGCATTTTTGACACACTATCCCTCATATAGATTTCGATCTTCATTTCCTTGATTTATTGCTATATCCTGAGCTCTTTCCCCTTTCCATTTTCTTCCCCTAGTCTCTACACTCAAATCATTGCCCAATGTCTCACCCGAGCTTTTTCGTCGCATTTCCTCGCTAAGGATATCACCAACAACATCATCAAACTTTAAAGTACTAGATCCAAAGACAGAGTTACTAATGGCCATAATGAGATCATTCCAACTTTCTGACAATGAGCATAAAAATAACAAAGCCCTACATCATTAAATTTTACCCCTAGAGAACTTAAATGACTAGTAACCATATTAAATTCATTTAAATGGTTAGCAAAATATCCACCATCTGACATCTTCATATTAAAGAAATGTTTCATAAGAAATACCTTATTTGAGGTTAAGGGTTTTTCATATAGTTTCACCAATGCCTTAATTAAACCCTTTGTTGATGTTTCCTTCGAAATATTGAAGCCTATCGACGCCGCAAGGCACAACCGTATTGTTCCATGTTCCTTTCTATCGAGAATCTCCCATTTTGTGTTTTTCATACTTGACGGCTTCTTTGTTTCTCCTCTCAATGGTAGGTACAGATATTTCTTATACATATAACTCCCATCCACATCTTCCACAATGAATAGTTTTGACCATTAAATTTCTCGACCCTAAACCTACCATCTTCTGCCATTGGTCCCACTCGAACCAAGAACCATTATTTCCTGTGATTTTATCATCCAAATAGACCTTCGACTCTAGTACCATTTTTTAGAAAAATTATATATGACAGAGCAATGGAACACATAAAATATGTGGAAACACAAACAATGAAAACATATTATACTAGAGATACAAAGATATACGTGGTTCACCCAATTTGGTTTACGTCTACCCTGAACAGGCAAACCTTCCTTTCTATTATCCATCAAGATGAAGAGGCACAACCTACGATAGATCCACTGTAATATCCTCTACTCTCTCTCATAGTCACCCTTTCTGTTTCTCGCTCACAATACACATACAATACATAGCCACAATACAATACTCTCATAAAAAATGAGGGGTTCTATTCTAGGAAAAAAAACCCAACATTAAACATAGCTTCTACCTTCAGATCATGCGTCTAATGAATGGCCCAGATTGACTACGAAATTATAATATTTTACAAGGAAATTTTACATCTAATTTTATCTTTGGGGGCACTGCCCCCAAGACCCTCGTCGACAAGGGTGTATAGCTTTCCTGGGGTATACATCCAGCTGAAACAAAGACCTATGAATTAGGATGACAATTAGGCTCTATGCCCAACGCAAACAAGGTCATGAAGCTTGGCCTTATAGTAAAGGAATACACGAATAAGATCACAGTTGTACATTTTCAGTATGAGATAAGGATCAGCGAGCTGTAGATGAAGCTACAAAAAACTAGACCAGCAGAAGTGCGATAGTAGAGGGAAGGTGACCTAAATACTGCATTGGCCATCATCTCCATGACAGTGGAAAATTGTGGGAAGTTGTTGGATGAAAATTTACAGACTTGGACTTCGCTCCAGGAAGATCCAAATGTGCAAAAGCTAGAAAAAGTCATTCAGCAGAAACAAAAGCACCTAGAAGAGATTCATGAAACTGCAAAGACCTTACCAATGTTGTAGAAGTTCGCTAAGATCAATGAATAAAATGCACTATAGAAGAAAATAAATGAGTTGAGGGAAGAAGGGCGGGTTCTGACAGAGAGAACTCAGCCATGGCAGGATGAGGCTCTCCAACTATCCTAGGAAGTGGATGGGAAGCTTGAAGTGATTCGAAAAAGAGAAGAGGAAGTGTTGCGGAGGAATATAGGGCCAGTGACAAAAGCATTGTTAGAAGAAGTGTGCAACGAAGAAAACTAGATCACAAGGATTCTGTAGCAGTTCAACAGTTCCTATGAAAACATTGTTGCAAAGATAAGAGGCAAAGAAGTTGAGTGACACATGATGAGTCACATGTTCGTGTTGGGGGCTTGTTGTGCGTAGCCCAACGTGGCCTAGATTTTGGCTAAGACTCCACATTTTTTGGTGTAGAGCGCGAAGTGGACCATGAGTATTTTAAATATATCGTGCAGTGTCATAGGGGCTTCAGGGCTATTCTAAGCCCCTCCTTTTTGTAAAGCTCACAAAATTTTAAACGGTTTTGGGCCATAGTTGCTAGGTTTGGGGAGCCCCTGATATTTGGACCATGGTATTATAATGATGAATCCTGGCAATGTAATAGTATATAAAGGGTTGAAATGTTATGTTTAGAAAATACCACAACAATGTAGTATGGGTGAATTGTGATAATTTGTATTTTGTAGTGAAGGGAAGGCTCTGCAGCTGAGTTCACATAGGCTCGATAAGAGTCTACAGCATAGTGCACAGACAACCTCAGCTTAGTGTGCAGGTCAGAACTGGTTGTATTCAAATATTTATCGTATTAAAGAAGCAATTTTGTGGGTGATATTATGGTATTCGTGTATGATTAATGTGTATATTTTTTATTATCTTTTATGCATTTTACTTTAGCGCAGTATTGGTTTATGGTGTTTTATGACATTTTTATCTGATTAAATGAATGTGCTGAAGTGATTTATAAGTTGTAAGTGTAAGATAATATAAAAATGCCACATCTTCGAGTTCCTCAATGCTGCAGAAACCTAGTTCTACATCCACCCATAGTCACTTCGGTTGAGATTGCAATCTTCTTGCAAGTCATTGCCGAAAGGGCCAATGATCATAGTTTATGTTGGTGTGCAATATAGATCAAACCTGGGTTAGCACAAACCAAGCCAAAAACTCCCATACTCAATAATTCCCTTAATTGACATTCAAAACTTCACATACAGTACCTATGAACAGTTAGCTTCGCACAACCACCTTGACACTCCTACTTCTGTACTTTTGAAAAATGTTGCTAAATAATAATTAAACAAGACAAAGACATCCGCACATTCATTTTATTGCACAAAATTTTTATTCACAGGAATTCAAATTATTGTTTTTAGCACCCTCATCTATGCAAAATACCTTGAACATCCCTCGCATACTATGTCCTCCACATAGTAAACATTCCACATAATGACCCCATTAGTCACGATGCAAAGGACCTCAACTCTCCTGCACATACTCTGTACTTTGCACAAGAAGAAAATAATATTAATTTGACATTTGTTCAACCCTAACCCCCAACCCCACGAGGCTTGTGCAAGCAACCTAAAACCGCATGAATTCTCACATTATTGAAAAAAGAATTAACATAATAGTTCCCTGCAACTGTATCAATAGCTAGCTTCCCACAACCGCCTTTGTAGAATTATTTCTGTAGTTGGAAAAAATATTCCTAAATAACAATTTTAAAATACAAATTCTTTCGCACATTCGTTACAAAATTTACTTAGCACCCTCGTCTATGCACAACACCCTAATTCTACCAAAAATACTCTTTCGCAAAACAAAATCATACCAATTAACTCATCGTTCATCGGTATCATAACACTCACTATGCAAAGGACCGTAGCTCTCTTTAACATAATAATATTAATTCGACATGTGTGCAGCCCACTGTCCCCTTCCCCCTGATACTATGGAAACAAGATGCAAATGTATCAATTCTCGCATCATTGAATAGATCTCTAACAAAACAACTGCATCATTAAGAAGAGCACTAACATAACACTGACAATGTGAGAACACTCACCAACACAATGAACATTCATAAAATTAATTTTATTTTAATTTTGAAATGAATTGTAATGTATTGAAAAAAAATAAAAATAAAATTCTCTTCAGCACTCTTCACCAGGGGAATTATGTCATATTTCTTAGCCAATAGAAAATTATAAATAACATTTACTTAAAATTTAATAATTATTTTTGAATTTATTCAAAAATATAAATATTAAGCACTTCCCCAAAACTTCGATTAATGTTGCAAAAACAAGGCCAACACAATTTGACGGCGAAGCAAATGCTATAGTCCTTGATGAGGCAAGGACTAATAACTAAGTGTACAAATATGATATGTTTAGTGGAAAACACCTTTAGAAAATTAATTTCTTAATTTTTTAAGTATTTTATTTTTATTATAAATTTAAATTTTTTCTTATTCATCCCATCATTAAAGAGTTCAATATTAAATTCATTACAATAATCATCATAAATTTTGAATGTCCATTTACATGTATCCCTAATATCTACAGTTAAAATTATCTTAAAATAGAGACTGACTAACTACTTATGCAACAATTAATCTTATTTTATTTTTCTGCCATCCTAGATCCATCTAACTCTAGATATATTATGCATTGAGAGGAATCAAATCTTGCGAGGTGAAAACCTTATTTTTGGAGTGTAAAATTTGAGGAAAGGTTTGCACCTCAACGCATGATAGATCCAAAGTTAGATAGATCTAGGTTGGTTCCAACTGAGGGGAAAATTCTCATATTTTTAGATTATCATTATTATGTATATGTTTCAGATAAACTTCATACTTTGAAATTTACATTATGTTTTCTTTGCTTGACATGACCATTTATTTTTATTATTTAATTTAGTCTATGTTTCTTGCCTTGAATGGTTTTTACATGTGTTTGGATGTTTTAAGTGGTTTATGTGTGTTTGTGTTTGGATGATTTGAGTGGTTTATGGGTTTATATGTTTGGATTTTGATGGTAGTGTTTGTGAATGTTAGAGTTTTTGTGTTATTTTTCTAGATGTGTATGTAATTTCCTATTAGTGATTAGTTTATGATGAAGAAGGAAGACAATCTTGTCAATAGCTTGCATGACGATTGATATTGCACATCTACTTCATTTAATTTTAGGTATCATAATTTTTTACAAAAAATTAATTCCTAATAGTGTCCCTCCAATTATTACTAATACATCTTCGAAGAGTTGTTTTAATTTTAAATTTACATATTTAATTGTTAATAAATTTAATGATTAAAAATGTTGAAACACAAATTTTAAATGGAAAGTGACAATGTAGTATTGTTGAATTGAAAAAATTTGAATAAAAAGAATGTAGTCAATTACAAATAGTATTCATTGTGATCAATCTCAAACTATTTTCTTCTATTGTTATTATTGTCACCCTTGTTAGTTTTTCCATATTTTCATATCGATTATATGAAAAGTGGAGTTGAAATTGTAAACCATTCAAATCTTAAATTCGAGCTATTGTAGTAAACATCTTATCTTTTATCTCTTTCTCTCCAATATTAATAGGCTGAATTACTATAACACAAAAATCAATGCACGTTATCAATAATTTTTTTGTGCTTACACTAAAATCAATCAAAATTTTAATCCAATCACTTTAAAATTAAAGTACCATCATATATCCAGTTAAATAAAATCATAAATAACATCTACACTAAAATCAATGCATCTAATGCAAGTAATCAAATAGGATTAGAAAAAAGCATCTGCAATGAAGTCAATGCATCTAATGTAATCAATTAAATAAGATTAGATATCAACGTCTACATTGAAATCAATGCATCCAGTGCAAGCAATAAAATATAATAAAAAATCAACATCTACATTGAAATCAATATCTAGTGCAAACAATCAAATATAACTAGAAATCAACATATACACTAAATCAATGCATCTAGCGCAAGAAATGAAATAGAATTATAAAAAATCTACATTGAAATGAATGCATTTAGTGCAAGAAATCAAATAGGATTAGAAGCCAATATTTACACTGAGATTAATGCATCTAGTGAAAGCAATCAAATATGATTAAACATCAAAATCTACATTGAAATCAGTGCATCTAGTGCAAGCAACCTAATAGGATTATAAATCACCATCTACAATGAAATCAATGCATCTAGTGCAAGCAATCAAATAGGATTCTAAATAACCATCTACACTGAAATCAATTCATATAGTGTAAGAAATTAAATAGACATGATTAATGTGTATATTTTTTTATTATCTTTTATGCATTTTACTTCAGCGCAGTATTGGTTTATGGTGTTCTATGACATGTTTATCTGATTAAATGAATGTGTCAAAGTGGTTTATAAGTTGTAAGCGTAAGATAATATAAAAATACCACATCTCCCAGTTCCTCAAGGCTGAAGAAACCTAGTTCTGCATCCACCCATAGTGACTTCAGTTGAGATTGCGATCTGCTTGTAGGTCATTGTCGAAAGGACCAGTGATCATGAGTTTTGTTGGTGCACAATATAGATCAAACCTAGGTTAGAACAAACCAAGCCAACAACTTCCACACTCAATACCTTGACACTCCTACTTCTGTACTTTTGAAAATTGTTGCTAAAGAATAATTAAACAAGACAAAGACTTCTGCACATTCATTTTGCTGCACAAAATTTTTATTCACAGGAATTCAAATTATTTTTTGTAGCACCCTCATCTATGCAAAAGACCTTGAATATCCCTCGCATACTATGCCCTCCACATAGTAAAAATTCTACACAATGACCCCATTAGTCGCGATGTAAAGGACCTCAACTCTCCTGCACATACTCTGTACTTTGCATAAGAAGACAATAATATTAATTTGACATTTGCTTAACCCTAACTCCCAACCCCACGAGGCTCGTGCAAACAACCTAAAACCACATGAATTCTCACATTATTGAAAAAATAATTAACATAATAGTTCCCTTCAACTGTATCAATAGCTAGCTTCCCACAACTGCCTTTGTAGAATTATTTCTATAGTTGGAAAAAATATTCCTAGATAACAATTTTAAAATACAAATTCTTTTGCACATTCATTACAAAATTTACTAAGCACCCTCGTCTATGCACAACACCCTAATTCTCCCAAAAATACTCTTTCGCAAAATAAAATCATACCAATTAACTCATCGTTCATTAGTATCATAACACTCACTATGAAAAGGACCGTAGCTCTCTTAAACATAATAACATTAATTCGACATGTGTTCAGATCATTGTCCCCTTCCCCCTTATACTATGGAAACAAGATACAATTGTATCAATTCTCGCATCATTGAATAGATCTCTAACAAAACAACCGCTTCATTAAGCAGAGAACTAACATAACACTGACAATGTGAGAACACTCACCAACGCAATGAACATTCATAAAGTTAATTTTATTTTAATTTTGATATGAATTGTAAGGTATTGCAAAAAAAACAAAAATAAAATTCTCTTCACCACTCTTCACCAGGGGAATTATGTCATATTTCCTTAGCCAATCGAAAACTATAAATAACATTTACTTAAAATTCAATAATTATTTTTGAATTTATTCAAAAATATAAATATTAAGTATTTCCCTGAAACTTTTATTAATGTTGCAAAATCATGGCCAATGCAATTTGGCGGCGAAGAAAATGCTATAGTCCTTGATAAGGCAAGGACTAATAAGTAAGTGTGCAAATATGATATGTTTAGTGGAAAACACATTTAGAAAATTAATTTCTTAATTTTTTTAATTATTTTATTTTTATTATAAATTTAAATTTTTTCTTATTCATCCCATCATTAAAAAGTTCAACATTAAATTCATTACAATAATCATCATAAATTTTGAATGTGCATTTACATGTATCCCTAATATCTACAGTAAAAGTTATCTTAAAATAGAGACTCACTGACTACTTTTGCAACAATTAATCTTATTTTATTTTTCTATCATTCTAGATCCATCTAACTCTAGATATATCGTGCATCGAGTAAAATTTGAGGAAAGGTGTGCACCTCAACGCATGATAGATCCAAAGTTAGATGGATCTAGGCTAGTTCCAACTCAGGGAAAATTTCTCATATTTTTAGATTATCATTATTATGTATATGTTTTAGATAAACTTCATACTTTGAAATTTACATTATGTTTTCTTTGCTTGACATGACCATATAATTTTATTATTTAGTTTAGTCTATGTTTCTTGCCTTGAATGGTTTTTACATGTGTTTGGATGTTTTGAGTGGTTTATGTGTGTTTGTGTTTGGATGATTTGAGTGGTTTATGGGTTTATATGTTTGGATTTGGATGGTAGTGTTTGTGAATGTTAGAGTTTTTGTGTTATTTTTCTAGATGTGTATGTAATTTCCTATTAGTGATTAGTTTATGATGAATAAGGAAGACAATGTTGTCAATTGCTTACATGAGGATTGATATTGCACATATACTTCATTTAATTTTAGGTATCACAATTGTTTACAACAAATTAATTCCTAATAGTGTCCCTCCAAGAATTACTAAATACATCTTTGAAGAGTTGTTTTAATTTTAAATTTACATAGTTAATTGTTAATAAATTTAATGATTAAAAATGTTGAAACACAAATTTTAAATGGAAAGTGACAATGTAATATTGTTGAATTGAAAAAATGTGAATAAAAAGAATGTAGTCAATTACAAATAGTATTCATTGTGATCAATCTCAAACTATTTTCTTCTATTGTTATTATTGTCACCCCTGTTAGTTTTGCCATATTTTCATATCAATTATATGAAAAGTGGAGTTGAAATTGTAAACCATTCAAATCTTTATCTCGAGCTATTGTAGTAAACATCTTATCTTTTATCTCTTGCTCTGCAATATTAATATGCTGAATTACTATAACATAAAAATCAATGCACGTTATCAATAATTTTTTTTTGTGTTTACACTAAAATCAATCAAAATTTTAATCCAATCACTTTAAAATTAATGTACCATCATATATCCAGTTAAATAAAATCATAAATAACATCTACACTGAAATCAATGCATCTAATGCAAGTAATCAAATAGGGTTAGAAAAAAGCATCTACAATGAAATCAATGCATCTAATGTAAGAAATTAAATAAGATTAGATATCAACATCTACATTGAAATCAATGCATCTAGTGCAAGAAATAAAATATAATAAAAAATCAACATCTACATTGAAATCAATACATTTAGTGCAAACAATCAAATATAACTAGAAATCAACATATACACTAAAATCAATGCATCTAGTGCAAGCAATGAAATAGAATTATAAAACATCTACATTGAAATCAATGCATTTAGTGCAAGAAATCAAATAGGATTAGAAGCCAATATTTACATTGAAATTAATGCATCTAGTGCAAGCAATCAAATATGATTAGACATCAACATCGACATTGAAATCAGTGCATCTAGTGCAAAAAATCGAATAGGATTATAAATCACCATCTACAATGAAATCAATGCATCTAGTGCAAGCAATAAAATAGGATTCATAACCGTCTAAATTGAAATAAATTCATATAGTGCAAGAAATTAAATAGAATTAGAAAACATATACAATGGAAGTAATGCATCTAGTGCAAGCAATAAAATATGATTAGAAATCACCACTTACACTTAAATCAATGCATCTAGTGAAATAAATACTCTTCCCCCTATATATATATATATATATATATATATATATATATATATATATATATATATATATATATATCCATCCCTCCATATTTCCTTATTTCTCTATCTATCTTACCCCCAAACATACACACACTCTTTCCATCTCTTCCTCGTCACTTCCTCTCTCTCTCTCTCTCTCTGCTTTTCTCTCTCTATGTATTTCTTCTTCCCTCCATCTCTCCCCTCCCAACTCTACCTCTTTTCCCATTCCTCTCTCCTACTCTCTCTTGTCCTTCCTCTTTTTCCCTTTATCTCCCCCCATCTCTCTCTGTCTCTCTCTCTCTCTCTCCCAAACCTTGTCACTTTCTCCCTCCCTCTCTCATTCTCTTTCTTCCCATCTCTCTCCCTCCATATTTGTGTCTTTCCTGCTATCTATATTAAAATTCTCTCCCTCTCTCACTCCTCTCATTATCTCTCTCTTCATTCTTCCTCTCCCATCTAATTTAGTTTATCTCGTTCAATGCAAGCAATCAAATAGGATTAGAAATCACCATCTACAGTTAAATGCAAAAAATCTTCTTTCCTCTCCCCTCTTCATCTATATCTATATCTCCCTCCATATCTCCTTCTTTGTCTCTCTATCTCACACCCCACCTAAAAACATACGCTCTCTCTCTCCATATTTATCTATATCTCCCTCTCTCTATATCTATCTTCTTCCCTCTCTTCAACTTCCATCTATATCTCTATCTTCCTTTATCTCTCTTTTGTATTTCTATATCACTCCCTCTCATTCTCTCCACCTTTCTCTCTTTTTCCCATTATTCTTACCCCTCTCTCTCTCTCTCCTTGCCCTCCAAATTTTTTGCTATCTCCCTCCCTATCTCCTTCTCTCCCCTACCCCCGACCCCGTTCTCTCCATATATCCTTATTTGTTGATTTAGATTTAAGTAGGAACATAATAAAACACAGAAATAGACATAAACATAGAGATGTAGCAGAAATAATCTTTCATTTCATTAATATCAAATAACATAAATATGCTTACAAACATAATGGAAATAAAGTAGCTAGGACACTGGTAGTTATCTTTGAGAAGAGATGTGGCGGCTATAGGCCTCTAAAATGTGTTACAATGAGGCTTGAGGGCCTATTTATTATTGAGAAACAATTGAAAACACTAAAAATCCAAAAACATAACCCTCTGACATGAAGCACCAAAAATATGGGCCCCGTTTGGGTAAATTGGTGTTTCAACTTCTCAGGGACGTAACTTTGGCATACGATCTCTATACCTTGTTAGAAAGATATATCTAAAGAATAAAACTTTTAATGTGGGCAACATCAGTTCATGGACCCATGTTGCTCCCGAATTTCCCAAAAAATGTCGTTTAAGGCCTCAAAACGGCTCCGGAAGTTTAGGACCCGAAAAACTGGTAAAAATAGTAAGTTGTGTAGAAACTGAAAAACTGAAAGAACTGATGGTGGGGGTTCAAATGGAATAGGTGGGTGACCACCAATATACACCTTGATCATTAGTGCCCCAAAACGGCTCCAGAATTTTAGGACCCGAAAACCTACTAAAAATAATAAGTTGCATTGAAAGTGAAAAACTGAAAGAACTGATGGTGGGGGTCGAAATAGAATAGGTGGGTAGCCACCAATATCCACCTGGATCATTTGTCTCTCTATCTCACCCCCAAACATACAAAGTCTCTCTCCATCCCTTTCTTGTCACTCCCTCTCCTCCACTTTTCTCTCTCTATGTCTTTCTTGTTCCCTCCCTTTCTCTCCTTCTAACTCTGTCTCTGTATTCCTCCCCCACTCTCTCTTCTTTCACTCCCTCTATGTCTTTGTTCTTCCCTCCCATATATATCTAGAGTTAATATATATCATGATATATTAATATATATTATAATTATAAAAAAATAATATTATATTAAATTTAATATTGTATTAATTAGAAGTTATTATGTTGAATAATATTAATCTTGGATTTTTTAATAATATTAATATTACATTTTATGTGAAAAAAAAAATTATAATAAAACTACGATATCGTCTAATATTACAACTTTGACGTGAAAGTATTTATGTGTATATAGATTTTAATATATTCATAGGATATGGTTTTTTTTTAAAGATTCATTTTACAAATAATTAATTAAAGAAATATTAAAAGATTTCAGAGCAAGATTTTGGACTATTTGTGTTGAATTAACCTTTTTACTTTGATTTAAGAAAAGAAATATTAAAAGATTTTTGGAACAATATTTTGGATTCTTTGTATTGAATTAACCTTTTTATTTTGATTTAAGACATGGTATTTTACCTAATTTGAAACTTTAATGTGGCAAATATTTTTGTTGAAGGTAAATTTATGATCCATTCAAATTCAACTTATCTACTTTTAAAAGCATGAAATAATTATATTGTAATTTTTTTTGTATTGTAGTATTTTTTGTATTATTATTAGTATTATTATTATTTTTTGAAGGAATAGAAATAATATTATTATAATTTTTTTTATCCAAAAACATGACATAATTGTGTTGAAGTATTTTTTCAATTATTATTATTATTATTTATTAAAAAAAGTAGAAATAAACATTATTTCTATTTTAGTCGACATTAACTATAATTTAACATACCGACACATTAGAGTCTACTACATTATATTTCCTTTTATGTTCTTTTAGAATTTAAAAGTAATTCAATGCATGAAAACATCAGAAAACTTGTATTTATTTCGTAAGCATAAACACTAATATGCACATTTTCGATTAATCCCAACCCACAATTCTAGAAACATCACCGTCAATATATAAACTATTACACCAGATAAACGCTTAAGATATACATATGTTGGATGATCAATTTGAAAATAAATATATTTAGAGTGGATCAATGCCGGATATTCAATATATTTCCAAAACCTCAAGTCCCGAGAGCTGTGGATAAATGGTGGATATTCTGAAATATAAAATCAATGCAAATTGGAGGCATTGATGTACCTCACACTCCAAACGCACAACCCAAGATCCTTCGCAATTCGATTCACCTCCCTTGGAAACACCCTAATAATAGAAGAGGTATGAGTTGTTTGTGTGTTTTTTTTTTTTTTTTTTTTTTTGGAGTTTTTTATTAGAATTTGGTAAAAAATAGTGAAATTTTGATTTGTGTTATTTAAATTGTTTTTTTATATTTATTGTAAATATAAAGATTTAGCATTTTAATTAATTATATAAGATTATCCATGAAACTCTTATTTTCAATAAATTTTTATCAAATTTCAAAAAAATTAAATCAGAGAAATCCACCAAAATATCTTAAAACAAAACCCCACTAAAATAACTAAAAATATCGTATAAGTGGATCATCTCTCAGTAAAAGTCAACGCGCCGAAAGGGTAGCCATAATTTTTGGCAAATTTTTATTTAACTTTATCACTGTAACTCTGACAGTCTTACTACAGGATCGACCCTATCACGAGCTTGAGTGGTTTCCCTCAGAAAAAGAATGCAACATGTTATTTGGAATAATAAATGTTGCGCACCAAACTTTTTGAAGAAAACTCAACCGGATAAAAAGAACTTATAACTAATAATTTAAATATAGGCGAAGAAAATATAACTGGATCACAAGAATTTATAACTAATTTTATATATAGATATAGTTTAATTTAGATAAAATAATAATTTTTATTGGAATTTTCAAAAATATAGTAATATAATTTCAAGATTTTTGTTATTTAAAATATATTTTAAATGTATAAATTGATTTAGCAGTCTGAAAAAACTTTTAGATATTGAAATTATGCAGATTAAATAATTTAAATTTAATTTTTAAAATTTTCTATCTGATTTTAAGCAAAATTAACCAAACAAATAATCAAATAATCCTAAAAACATTTATTATATATATATATATATATATATATATATATATATATATATATATATATATAATTTTTATATTTTATATAAATTGCTAATTTATTAAACTGGAAATTTCTAATTTGAAATTTAAGAATTGTTAATTTCTTTGTACTTTGACAAATTCAAGAGGTAAGTCAAAGAAACAAACTGTTCATTAAAAATTGAAATTTTTTGGCAATTTGCTTCGTTACATTTCGTTTATCATTCAAAGAACTACTAATCTAATCAGGTATTGAAGTTTCAATCTCCTGGTTAATAGCTTATTGACTACTTATTTGCAAAGGACTTTCATTTTTCCAATTCATGCTCCTTGTCAACTCCGACAACTGATAGCTGACCATGAATCACTTTTGCAGATTCACTTGATGATGAAAAAGCAATTTTGAATATGCAAACAGAATATTGAGTAGCTTTTTAGCTTCTTTGTTTAAGCCTTATTTCACTACTAATGCTTTCTTATTCATAAATTTATCTCATATTCACGGCTCCTTGTTCATTATTGCTGGCAGAAGTGTAACTTTATTCACTTTCACTTAGAAAATTTTTTCAACAAGCTCTAGCTTTTTATGGTACCTAGATGTCCAACAAATAGACCTTCTAGATTAACATCTCACAAGTCTTCATCTTCTTTTAAATTAAAACAGTGCAAAGTTCTCACAAAATCTCCAAGATGAATTCCATTCTTCACAGTTACTCATGCAATGGTAAATTGCAAAGAAATAAATTGTTTCTCTTTTTATGTCCAAATTTAACCTGCCAATCGTAACATTTCCTGCAGACCGGCCACAAAATACATGTCCATAACAATTTTTGGAAGCAATAATGGTTTACCTCAGAACCCATAAACTCAAATAATCGTATTATTTGCTCTTTCTTCATGTATCCCTTTACCCAAAATAAAAATTGGCCTTAGCCAGAGATATTCGACTGGGATATCATCCAATTATCATGAAAATAAATTATTCTACAAAAATATATTGAATTAGAACTACATCAGCTCGTGAGCATTGAAATTAGGATTTTGTGGAAACTAATCATAAGTGACTCGAAACAAGGATTGTTATTAGATACACCATCATGAAAATTCTATTTCTCTTTTGAAAATGTACTAACTGAAAATACAGTTCATTTGAAGTAAGATCAACCCCGTGGAATACAAAATGGTAGTAGTTTCTAGCCCCCGTAAATGTGCATACAACCAAAAAAACACTCTAAACATTAATTTAAATAATGTGATATCTAGAGAGGAAATATCATAAGGAACCTCAAAATATACCAAAGAAAAATCCCTTAAGGTTTTCAATCCATTTTCCTCTGATAGTGGAAAACTATTTGCATTTGAAAAATATAACTGCATATTTGGAACTAGTAGCTTCAATATCCACCTAAATCTCTCCAAACTCAAAGAAATACCAGTATCTTTGGATGATATTCTATTTTTTGTTGTTACCAAATCAAACTTATCTATGCATAAGTAAACTCTTTCACTGAAATCAATGTATGCAGCATGAGCTATTCTGGTATACCAAATCTTATCATGATTCTTCTTTTGCATAGACATATTCACATATCACTCATAAGTAGTCAACCAGTGAAAGTTGTTATTAATAAACACAAGTGAGTTAATAATATCAATGCAAATAGCTTCTTTCCTTCCCCTTGAAGCCATTTCTGCATTAAACTTTGAAATGTTTTTGTCAAGTAGCAACGCTTTCAATGCACTTTAGGTATATATCAACAATATGCTAAACAAACACCACTTGTTACTAGTTTATCTATGAAATCCCTTCTACGAGACATTGCTAATACATAACAACTCAATGTAGAAAAAAATGCTTTTACAACAAATAGAAGAAAAATAATTCACATATTCTGAACCCACCGCATTATGGTCACAAAACAATAGAGATTTGGACACGGTGTTTAGAAAAACGAGATTTTTTTTTTTTGAAAATTAGATTGCAATTGTCAAACTGCAGGATTTGTTACTACTGATATAATTGTTGATAGTGATTTAAAGTCTATGGATATTTTTTCTTCTCATACATGTTATTATTCTTCATGTGAAATGTGTTTTGCTGAATAAATAAAAATTAAAAAACAGAAATGCGGACATTGTCAAGAAATAGCACAAATAGTTTAAAAAACATATCGTGAAATTCAGAGATCAGTTACTCCATATATTAAACAAATTAAATGTGAATCTTTTCTAATAGTGAAAGACAGATCCACTACTATATCGATGTCATAGTAGAGGTAATAGAATTTACATTTCCAATTACATGTTGATGAATCCATTTCAGTAAATGGGTATTGGACTATTAATGTCATTATATTGTCTACAAAATGGCGAAACCGCACTCGTCACAATGAGAGAATTTATTTTTTGTATTTCTTGTTCTTCTCCTTTCTTCCGCTTCTACATAATAGAATTTTGCAATTCCGCCTCATCTCCATAAGCAATATACGAATCCCACATTGATTAAAATTACCGACAAAACTTCTGCTATAACATTATTATTATGTATTGTTTTGTTGCAATTGGTAAAATTTATTTTAAAATAATGTCATTTAATTTATAGATCTCATAGTGAAACAAGTTCTATAAATAGAATGATTTATATAAAAAGTTAATTCTCCAAATGCATTTCTTCCTTGCAAAGAATCTGCACACACATAACAACGTATGTACAACTATTTTTGTATGCAGTTACTTTAAAAAAATACTCATTTACAATCACCTATTTTAACTTTTATTACTTGTGACATAAGCTTTAATATGGGTTTCGCAAACAAAAATATTCCCACAATAAAAACATGTTTCTATGTTCATTAGGTCTTATTTAAAAACTTATTTGCTTTAAGCAAACAAACTGTATACATCTATATGCAAGTCACTTATAGAAACTGGTTTACAATTGACCATTGTAAAACGAACATATGCAACCTTTTCATAATAATTGGGAAAAAAAGATCTCATAGTTCAATGTATAATTATTATCATTTATTATTATGATCATATGTTGTCGTGAAGAGATTTCACACCAAGTAACTTCCCCTGCGTCATGGACATTCTTATTCTAATTCCAGTAGAATGAAAATTGCATACAATGAAACACTGATGTGTGCCCTTTTTTATTTTTTACATGCATTCATAAATAAATATGGCTGCAACAGAAGAATAATGCTTTCTAGCCCAATGACCTTCAATAGTTACCAACAAAGTGATTATATTTAGATTCAAATGCAACTTCACCTCTCAAACATAATCTAATAATTATTGAAATAACTCGTAAAAATTTTGAGCATTAGAAAAGAGTAAATGAAAATGCATTCCAATTATTATTCATTACATAACACTAGATAATATATAAAAGCATAAAGTAAATACTAGTAAACAATTGTTCAACTATTGTTTTCTCCATAATGTTCGACGACCCAGGTCCGTACAACATCCCATGTCAAATATTATCTCAAAATTGTTTACAAAATTAGCAAACATAAAAAAAAACAGTAATCAAAATTCAAATAAGCTATTATCACAATGCCATGGTCCAGGAAATAGGTTGTATTGGATAAAGAACTTATGAAAATGTCAATAGTTCAATTGCAAAGGTGTCCTGATAATAGTTGTGATTGCAATCTTGTCAATTGCAATATCAAAAAGTTATTTGCAATAGATAACAGGGAACGACATTTAGGAATTATAGTATTCCATCATAATACATATATAAAATATAAAGAGTAAAATTATTTGACGACAAAAACAAATGATCCAATGCATTAAAACACTTACAAATGCAAAACATAGTTCAATATTATTTACCTCTAATTTATCCGTCGCAATCAGACTTCCCGCAACAAATTCCTTACCCTTAGCTTCGATGAATTCTTTCACCGGAGCAACAATAATTTCCTACTCAACATGTTCATTGAATATATCCTACCCAGTTTATTTTTCTTCTTGTTCCAATTGCAAAACTGAGGAAGAGTACTCTTCGTTAAAAAAAAACAAAAGTAATTAGCCATTTTCTAACTTCCTCTACACTAAAATGAGTTATATCATCTAACTTTGTTTCCTGTGATTATTTCAACTTCTCTGAATAAACCATCAACTTCTCCTTTGTAATTAATCCAAATTCATGTGTAATAGATAGATTATTTAAATTCTAAGTATTCTCTACCACTTTGAGATATGCATCTTCTCTTTGATTTTCTATGTTTCCACACTAAAAAATAATCTCTTCCATTGTTCTTATTTTACCAGACCATGCAACCTTAATCTGCCTCATCTAATCAACATTAGATGGTCATTATTTATCCCTTTGTTGTTTAGAGAGTGAATCAAGCTTCTGACAAAAATTAAATAGGTCATTTTCCACGAATTATTTGTCTCCCTCTAGCTCAATTTTGACAAATTTGAAAAAAGACCACGCTCTCTTCTTTAAATGTTGAAGATCAAAAGAAACATTCCATGTAGATTCAATTATTCGTAATATTTTGAATATATTATTAATGATATACGATTTTACTGAACTCATAAGATTGACAGTTTTGACAAACCTATTAGATTCGCTAGGTATCGCCAATGGAGACTTCAACAAAGGACCTGTTCTCAGATCATTTTCTACCTCTTTTATGTTTTCCTTCATATTTTGATTTTCTTCTTGTCATCGACCAACAAAATCCGCAAGCGCTTCACCACTAGCTTGATGCAATTTCATCAACCCAAATTTTGCAACCAAAGATAGATCGACATTCAATTATGTTTGTTCAACAACATTTATTTTGGAAATTTGTATTCTTTCAATTTGAATCTCTTACCGCCCTTGCCATAATTTTCATCCTACAATGTGACAAACTCTCATCGAAACTAATGTCCTCTTCAGTAATTTCCTCCATTATTCTATGATTTTATTGCAAAAAAGTACTAACCCAATAAAGTAGTACAATGCTATTATTTTCCATGTCCATATTTTCTTCAATACTGTCTCCTTCAGGCGCAATCTTGGATCTAAATTATTAGACAATATGTTCTCTTTATGTAGTTACTCTATGAGGACACCCTTCATCAACCCCTCCACCTAATGGACAATCACCAACCAATTTTTCTCTTCCATTACTTCTTTTTATTTTTTTTCTAGTAGGTGAAGTGACACCAGTACTACATGTGCAATATTTATATTTCCCCATATGATTTACGCTTCTTTTCTTAGGTATTTCTTTCTTCATGATGATCTATTTTTTAGTAATTTGTCCAACATGTACTAGCTTTTTTTTATCAACAATGTCACTTTTATCGCCATTCTCTCTACTTCTTGAAAGAAAAATCGTGTATCTCATAGACTAGAGGTGGTATATGAAAATTATTCCTCTATAAAAGCCTATAATAGGTTCACCTTGACTTAAGTTGAAAGCATCCAAATAATTTGCAACAATGAATGTGTGAACCACATTCTTCCTAGTCACTGTGCTAGCATTAAATAGAAAAGAAATCAATTTTCTCTTATTTTTGTGATCAAATGTTGGTATCCAACAATGATATTTCCTACAAACTTCAACAAAAAAATACCTATGTAGAAAAAATATTGGGAAAATAATTTCCCTATCTTCAAATTTACCATAAATTCATATAACCATATTCCTTTCTCTTTCATCAAATTCTCCCTTGCAAAGTAAGAAAGCCTCATCCTTTTTATTTATTTGAGAAGGCCCTTGTCCAGCTACCATGCTATAATCTTGTCTCACAAACAGATCTTGAATTCACAGGGTATTCACTCAATGAACCTCTAACATATCACATGTGTTCATGGCATATTAAACAATACCCTTTATTTGACTACATATTCGAAAATACCTCTAAATATCACATTATTTAAACCCCTACCAATACACCTTCCCAAATTAAAAAAACCCTTCATTCACTAGATATTGTAGGTATCCATTTTTTCATTAGAATTTTTTGTATTGTTTTACATTTTCTAATTAAATTTTATATCCATTTTTTATACCTGCCAATATAAAACCATTTATCTCCAATATATCCCCCAATATATTATGTTATTTTTTCCTCAATATACATCCCCCATTATGAATGCACGTGGTATGGTATTTCTCCCCCACTGAAGCCCCTATCCCTGAATTAAGAAAAAATTTAAAGAAGCTTCATCCTTCCACAATATAGGATACCATAACTACATTGGTTCCTTGGGAAACTTGAATATAGGATTGTAACGCAACTCATCAAACACACGCCTTAACGCAAGAAGGAATATTGGATATGACATCATAAAGAACCCATTGTTTTTGGGTAATCTATGCAACTAAAATGATAATTTATTCGAATGGCACAAGCCCAATCGAACATACAAATATTTGTGTACATCACATAAATAACATAGAAAATGCATTTCAAAACATGTGATGTAATTTTTATCCTACTACACGGGAAAAAAACCAACATAAATCCCTAATTGGTTTCCTAAAAAAAGGAATATATACAAGATAAAGATCAAAAGAACCTCAGAAGTTGGAGAAAATAATTCCTGCACAATGTCAATTCCATGCCCTTCTACCTCTAGGGAAGTATCTGCAATGGGAAATTATAAGCGCTCGTTTGGTTTTGATAGCTTAAATAACAATCACAATACATTTTGTTTCAAAGAAGCCTTTATCGCTCCTATTTATTTCCCTCTTTCTATTTTTTTTTTTTGGTAAATTAGGCTAATCTATATTAATTAGAAAATAGAAACATTACATATGCTATAGGCTGGGTTGGTAAGCTGTGCTTAACCAATCCCAGCCTTAGTTGGACGGTTTCGGGGCTGCCTCCATGGAGGAAACGAGCCCGAAAAATAAATTAAACATGAAATTACAAAATTTGCATCAATGTTGGTGTATCCAGACATAACAAAATGTGCCGAAGCATAAGTATAACTTGAGATTTCATGGTAATAGCATGCATGACAAAAAACAAGGAAGAATTGAGCAGCTTCATAGTCCTTAGTCTTCATATTCATCATTACTGCAAGCTTCTTCCTCCACTATGGGACAGGCATACGCTTGCGTAGCCACTTCCTCTATATCTGTGGGTGAACCTGTAGGTTTGGGGACCGGTGCGTTGAGGATGGGAGCCACCGGATACTCAGCGTTAGGGATGCACGTCCAAGTGCTTTCAGAATCCCTAATCCATACATCTGATTCATCATCCTCAGCCTCCTAAGTCGGCAGCAGGTCAGTCCTACAAGGCGGGACTTGTGCTTGATGCACGATGGTAGACTTTTGAGGTCCACCTATATGTCCCTCCGGAGCTTGCACGAGGGCCTCCTTCTTCTGCTCAGGATCAGGGCTCTGTCTAGCGTAATTTTCTGAGGAGGAGCCTTCAAAAGACTCCAGATGATTGTCCATCCCATGGTGGTAACGACCGAGGAGTGCCCCTCTTTGTCCTTTGCAAATGGTTCTTTGGCGCAGTTTGGGAGCCATTTCTTGGAGGAGTAGAGGAATTGCAGATGTGGAAGGATGCAGAGCAAGGGGATAGGAATAAAGCAGGGAAAACTCAAGTGGCCATGGGGAATGATGAGAGGGAAAGCATAGGCTAAAGGGAGCACACAGACAATTGAGACTGGAGGAACAGATTGAGCTAGGATAAGATGCGCAGGTTGGATAAACGCAACCCAGAGAAATTTGTGCAGCGCAGCCCTAAGAAGAGGGATGTGCAATGAGCTATTGGCGCAGGAGGGAAAGAACATAATCAATAGGCAAGGCTGAAGGAACTGACTGAGTGTCTCTTTGTGCTGGGGACCTTCCTTTTAAAAGGTCTGTGACACATGCGAGGGGAAAGTTCATGATTGAGCCTCGCATGCAACTACGGTTGGGTATGTGTTATATTCTTTCCATGACTAAGCACGCGCCCATGGTTTTGTGCATGGTTTTGCACATGGTTTTGGGGTACGATGGTTTTCGGCCCCTGGTATTTTTGTAGATCTGGTCAAGGGAACTACGGTTATGTTCTAATCTAGGGTTAATGGATTAGGTTTCATGTATTCTTCGCCATGTATATATATGTGTTGTAACACTAAAAGGAATATAATGAAAAATCAAGATGGTCATCCCGATTTTGGATCCAGGGGAAAATTTCTGTGTTTATCTGTTTTATGTTTTATGCTCTCGCTATTTTTTATTTTTTGTTATAATATTCGTGTGTAGATAATTTTTGTTCAGGGTTAAAACCTACAACTATGTGTCATAACCGATTTCCTGAGTAGGCTCGAGTGAAGAGTTATGGTTGATTGGCATATCAATCCAGATAATCATATAGGATGATTGTTGCAGAGGGGTACCCTGGAGGGGGTGACGATGTCCAAGGGTATCTTCATCATGCCTTATCCCATTCATCTCGTGCGAATGGTTACTGGTTTGAGTATCCACATTGGGTGAGGACCGGCACTGCAGATCTCCGTCCTCATGGGCATGGGAGAGATGATTGTCATTTGCACTGCTACTGTCACCCAAATCCAGGGGAGAAGACCCTTTTGAATGAGAGTATGGAATTATTGTCTTAAATAATCATCCTCTGCCTGGGTAGTGTTGGAATGATATAGTTATTTTTGGCTTTCAACCCCCTTGTTCACAAGCAAGTCCACAATTGAGTTTGCTTTCCTTTGTACATAGCTAAAAGTGGTGGCTCTATGATTGTTTATCAGTTGTTCTAGAAGCTTGAGAATATGGGCTAACATCCAGCTGGTAGATACCTTTGAGAAAACTATTCCATGGAGAATTATTGTGGCCACCATACACTAGTACAAAATAGCTAATTAGTTACTAAAAAAATGACTAAAATTCGCATATAAATGACTATTTTTTGGTCAGTGATCAATAGTAGCTAATTTACAGTATCTTATAACGTGACCAACTTTTATTCATTTTTAACTTAGTCATTAATTGGTTATCTCAATTTTGTTGTCGAGTAGTATATTTGGTCATTAATTTAATCACTGATTTGGTCATTAATTTAGTCATTGATTTGGTCATTAATTTAATCATTGATTTGGTCACTAATTGTCACAATTAATGACCAAATATACCACAAAATATATTACTATATAATCACCTAAGAAAACCAATTAATGACCAAAAAAATATGACCAAAATGTTGGTCGTGTTATAAGATACTGTAAATTAGCTACTAATAGTCATATATATGCAAATTTTAGTCATTGCTTGAAACTAATTAATGATCAAAGAAATATGACTAAATTTTTGGTCGCGTTATAAGATACTATAAATTAGCTACTAATAGTCGTATATATGCAAAATTTAATCATTATTTGTAATCACAAATTTATCATTTGCAGTGGTCATTTATCTTTTTTGGTAGTTTCATATTTATTATATAAATGACTAATTTAGTAGTTTATATTCATTACATTTACTTTCATTAATAATCATTATAAATTACTAATTTATTCATATATTTATGTTATTTGTGTTCATCATTAATCAATATAAACTACTAATTTAGTAGTTTTAAATTGATTTTATGTGTTCATTATTAATCAACATAAATTAATTTGTATATTTTAAAAAATATCATACAATGTGCATGTTCATCTAATATGAAAACATAAAGTTGCATATGTTAATTATAATACTAAACAATATCAACTGCAATTATAAATAATTTCAACCACAAATTATATTATATGAAATGCTAAAGTATTACAATGAGTTTCCAACTTAATATTGGTTGGACTACAATTTATACATGAAATGATGTTTCATCACCTGAAAACATTATCATTGTGTTTCCAAGGCATTGCAGGTGAATTCACCAACTTTGAAGACTTGACCATCAGTATTTATATGTGTGTCTTATGCGAGATATTGGCTCTAAGGGTATCACAAGACCATTTCTCTTCTCTCTTTTCTTGCATTTGTCACTACAATGTTATTGCTCTCCTCTTTCTTCAATTTCTGCTTCTTACCATCAATATTGAGTTCATTTTCTGAAAACAAAAGATACAATGTCGATTGTAAGACATGAACGAAAATAAACACTATAATATATAGTGAATTTGACTATAAATAGTTTATATGACATATACCTCAACATCAAAAATTTCAAATCCATTTTTCCCCATACAAGTAAGAAACTCAAACAAATTTTCTTTAGTTGTGCGATAGTGGCAACAATAATGTGGCCAGATGACCTGTATAAACAAAGAAAATAAAATTCCACCATATATAGAAAAGAACACCTTAGTAACTTAGTATTCAACCGTCAGGGAAAGCTTAAAAACAATCATGTCAACTAAATTTTATGCTAAAAAACTCAAGTTGTAGATAACTTGTGAAAACAAATAATATGAGGTGTGATGTTTAATCCTTGTCATTTTATTTGCAAAAAAATTTCATTTTCTAACGCATCAACTTGGTCAAGTATATAAACAAAATGTACTCAAATAACAACATGAAAGTCAACTTTTCTGATATTCATGAAAATATTTTAACACAAAATAGCTATAAGGATTCCAATAAATATCGTGTAATACTAATTTCATCTTCAATTTTTGGTTGTTGTTTAAATGGAGATGATACCAAGTATTTTCAATTTCACAGTTAAACGGCAAAACAAAATCGAAAGAAGCCTCCAAAATACAATTAATCAATAACGAGAGAATATCATGGAATGGAAATTTCAATTATAAAAAAAATTGTTTACCTGTCCACCGATGTCGTGTCTGGAATTCCTAAAAAATTTGCTTTCCCATTTGCATTTCCTCTCCTGGCGCCCGCGAACCAAAAATAAGAGTGACTATTCTTTCACCGCAGTAATTTTGCGTTAAAAATATAAAAATAAGAAGATTATGTGGCTCCGAGCCAGCGTAGAAATGGGAGGGTCCAAAGTTCGATTCTTTAGACGTGCATGGTATTCCGCTAAAAGAGGGAGGGGGATCTCGAAATCCAATTTTTTTTTAAAGTGCTGAGTTTGATTCCAGGGGCCATAAATAAGTGTTGTGAATGTGTGGCTCTGTTGTTTATGAGGTTGTTGTCAACATCACTCTTTTGGACAGCTAGAAAGAATTTTGTATGTGATACTGTCACGTTGGACAGATGCATAGTGTTGAAGGGTTTGGTGTTGCTGAATGCTCGGGGGCAGAGAGGTTGACTCGAGTAGATTTACTTTAAATGCCATCTATTGAGGAAAATAAATTTGAAACTTGGATCCTTAAGTTGCACTATTATAAAATTTCATTGTTCAAAACACCCAAATATTCCTTTTGGGCATAGCTTGGAAGGAGAGTTGAAAATCTGTGTAGAATTAAAATGAAAGGAATGATAAAAAGGTTCCTGGAATATCTTCCGAGTTGGACTGATATGTTGATTGTGTTATAATTTCGGTACCAACCATGAGGAGATCAAAAAGCGAGCATGTGGCCAGGAACCGTTCTCCTTGTATTACATATGCAGGGAATGGGAAGATAGGCATCTCTGAAAAGCCATGCAAGGTTCCTCCAATAGAAGAAGTTGAAAAAGTAAATATTACTAAGATGACAGACAATGTAGTGGATGGTGACAAAAATAATCTCTACATCAAAAAGATTAGATGCACGTAGGTACAAATAATCTATGTCAGCAAAGTTTAAGGTTATCATAAGGGAACCACAAGAAGGAGAAAGCACAAAGAATCAGGTAAGTGATGCTTCCACTTCCATTGATAGAAGTGCAATAAGAAATAATAATATAGAAATTGGGGAGCATGTGACACTGCAGCTAGAGTCACTGGACAATGATGGAAGGTTTCATGATTTGGAACAAAACACGGAAAGTGGGCTCGGTGTTTCAGGACAAGATGGCACAGATAATAGTTTGACTGTGTTTGAGAAAAGTAGCGAATAGAGGGAATTCACTTGAATAAATAGAAAGTAAAAGCATCAAGCTGAATTTCTGCAGGATTATGTGCCTACTCCAACAACTGTCAAATCCCCAGCTAAAGTTGTTGGTGCTCACAATCAAACTTCAGGGCTTAACGTCACTAAATTAGAAGGTCTAGAGGACCAATAAGAGGTTGAGAATGGTCAACATAAAAAAGAGAAAGTTCCCAGAAGCAGTAGGATTCATAACAAGAAATATATACAACAAGATTTAGTTAAAGAGAGTTACTCAGCACCTAAGAGAAGATCTGGGAAAATGTACAAGTTTAAAGTTCTGGAGGACACAAATGGCACTAGTACAAATGATGATGTTCAAACTAGAGGTTTCACAGATGCTGTTAGAGACCGTGAAATAAATTTGACAGTTCTAAAGGTTTCAAGATAAGGACAACATGATGTTGTACAGAATCACGTTAAAGGATGTATCCAATATATAACTAGTAGTCAATAAGGTGGTTCACGTGAATTTCTTGAAGAAACATCTGGAGAAAAGAGTTATAAAAAGAAGAGAAAAAGGAGCATATGACAGAAAGGAGATGTCGACAGGGACAAGAAAGAAGGAAATTTTATTGATGATTCTGGCATGGATCTTGTTGTTTTTGTTCCTATTGGGGACAAAGGTGAAATGCAGTAGCATGGGATGAGTGAGGATCAGCATACCAAGGAATGGGCTCAATGTATCAAATGAAAAAAGTGGAAGAGGATAGATAATATTCAAGTATGTAGGCAGTCTTGGTATTGTGATAACAGTGCATGTCATGCTTTAAATGCTACTTGTGCTACTTCACGGGAGTAAAATAAACAGGGTCTTTATGATTCTTGCGTGCACATTGAACGAAATACAAATGCTGATGACCATGTGGAATCACGTGCTTGTTTTCAAAGAAATGAATCTTCTGCTAATATGTGGAAATGTAGGAGTGGGGCAAGAATCTACTAATGAAGATTCTGAGTCAGATGAGAATAACATAAGTAATGATTCGGAACCAAAGACGATTGTTTGGGCTGAGATAGAAAAGGGAAAATGGTGGCCTGCTTTCACTGTGCTAAAGTCTGATAGTATGCAGAAAAAAAGTTTATCTACACATGATGGGTTGGCATTAACTCGGGTCATTTACTCTGTGGATTCAAGGGAGGAACCTGAATTTATTAAGGCAAGGTCTTTTCGTTTGTTTTGGGAGAAATATGAAGAAATTAAAAATATGTGTAAAGATAAGAAATTTTTAGATGTTGTTACCAAAACTCATCAGTTGTATCATAATTTTTTTCCAAAGGACCCACCTATACGTTCAGTCGGCTTGCAAAGAAGATATTTGGAGTCATCAGGACAAGTTGAGGAACCATTTAGTTCTTTTTAGGAGGAAAAAGCTATTGTAAATTGAGATAAACATGGAGGAGATGAATCTGCTGTAACTCAAAAGGGGCAAAAAGGTTGAGAAAGAATGTTCCAGGGTTTGACAGTTGTCGGATCTGTTTAGAGGATTATGAAGATGAGGGCACTTTGGACCTTAAGAGAATGGTTGGTGGAACAGAGGTAAGCAGAGAATATGCTAACATTGAGGAACCATCTATTGTACATATAAGTGGTTTTGTTGTGAAGTCTTCTACAAATTGCTATAATAATGTGTGCCAAGTCTGTAAAGAAGACGGGGAGCTGCTGTGTTGTGATAGAAAAGACTGCCTCGTAACTTACCATATAGGTTGCATTGACCCACCCTTGGTTCAAGTTCCTCTTGGTGACTGGTACTTTCCAACTTGTACTTACATGAGAATATCATGTGGTGTACACTCTATCTGCAAAGAATTCGAATCAATATGGGATGTCAAGCATGTTGAACCTGAACAATTTGCTGAATTGGATGCCTTTGTGGAAAAAAAAAGAGAAAGTGAACAACATTTTTGAGAGCGAATATGGTGTTCATCCTATTATATGTTGTTCAATGTCGGCTTCAACTCAGAGAGATCACGATGAGCTAAAAGAAAAAAAATTGTTTAAATCTAATAATGTTGGAGATCGTGAAATTACTGTGAAGACTGCATACCAAGTGAAATCAGATAAAGTAGTAGGACGACTCAATAAAAAATGAATGATATATTTTGTTAACAATAGATGACTTTCTCATCTTCATAATTTTTGGGTTAGTGAAATTCTGCTTGCTCATGAAGCCCCCAAGCAGCTGGCTAATTTCAATAAAAAACTGCAGCAAGGAAAGGCTCTAAAATGGAACTCTGAATGGGTTGAACCACAATGTCTTATTCATAAGAGAGCATTGATATTTCCTAAGCATCTTGATAAAGAGTGCACGGATTCAATTAGTGAATTGGCTTGGAAAGAATGGTTTGTCAAATGGAAAGGGTTAGGCTATGAATATGGGAGTTAGAAGATAGAATTTTTCTTAACCTAACTTCAACTAAGGAACTAATGAAAGCATACGAACTTCGCTAGATGAGGCACACCAGTGAGCTAGTCCTACTCAAGCAGGTAAGGAAAAAGAGCTACAGAACAATCCTTATTCAAGGTTGAAAAGACCTCCAGACTGGATGAAAAGGCTACTGGATTCTTCTCTTCTTAGATCTGTCTATAAACTTCAAGATTTCTAGCAAAACCACAAGAATGCTCTTGTCATTGATGAAGTTAATCAAGAATGCATTGCAATAATGATTTCCTTTATTCTATCCTTAATCAAGTATTTTCAAATAAACAGACCTATTGTCATTATCACATCAACTGTTGGAATATATAGCTCGGAGTTGGAATTTTGGAGGTGGGCTTCTTCTATAAATATGGTGGCTTATTGTGGTAATAGAGAGTCAAGAGATGTTATTCAGAAGCTTGAATTTTCATAAGAAAGTGGATGTGTGCTTGTTCATATTGTCTTATCAACTTTTTATGTTGTCACCACGGATATGGACTCTTTAATATGCCTTGATTGGGAAGCAGTGATTGTAGATGAAGGGTAATGCCTTAAACTTTCAAAAAATTTCCAGCATCTGGAGCAACTACCTGCTGATTTTCAACTTGTGATTTTCTATGAGAAGTTGAAGGATAATTCCCCTGATGTTTCTCATCTTCTTTCCTTCCTCTATACTGAAAAAGAGAGTCAACATTTTGATTAGTTTGAAGAGCAACAGCATAACAGTAGTGAACATCTTGGTTTATTAAAGAGAAAGTTGTCAGAAAACGTTGTGTATGAGCGAAAATCAGACCCTTTGACGAGTGCCAATTTCAAAGAGTATTGGGTCCCTGACCTGGAATATGTATAGGTGAAGCAGTACTGCAACATTTTTATGAAAAATATAGATTTTTTGGGTTCAGTGGCGAAGAAAAATGATTCTGGAGCTCTCAGGGACATCCTTCTTTCATTAAGGAAGTTTTGCAACCATCCTTATCTTATAAATGGTTCATTGCAAAGTTTGCATCAAAAGGTCCTTTCAAAAGTTGAATTCCTTAACGGTGATATAAATTCTAGCAACAAGTTGCAACTGTTGGACAATATACTATCAGAGCTAAGGCTAGAAGGCCAAAGGGTGTTGATTCTTTTCCAGATGATTGAACGATCTGGATCAATTTACATTGGTGATATTCTGGATGATCATATCAGGAAACATTTTGGGATTGACTCCTATGAGTGTATTGATGGTTGCTTACTTGCTACCAAGAAACATGCAGCGTTGCAAAAGTTTAATAGTAAGGTTCTGGCCGGTTTGTGTTTTTCCTCAAAAAATGTGCTTGTGGAACAAGCATAAAGCTTTTTTCAATTGACACTATAATAATATTTTACAGTGACTGGAACCCAATCAGTGACTTACAAGTCTTACATAAGATACATATCGATAACCAATTTGAGTACTTGAAAATCTTTCGGTTCTATTGCCATACACAGTGGAGGAGAGAGTCATGATTTATGCCAAGCAAGTCTATTTACTAGATAATAGTTTGGAAAATTTTAGTACAACAGTTTTCCATTTACTCCTTAGTTGGGGTGTTTCACATCTTTTTGAGAAGTATGAGAAGCTTCATGATGTGAATGATCTTGATTTAAATTGACATCTATTTCTAGAAATTAAAAATTGAAGTCTTTATCTCAAGACATGTTAACATGTGCATGTGACATATCCGAGATTGATAATACACCATAGAATGGTATTATTGCAAAAGTACCATGGGAAGGTAGGTATGGAAAAGGTGTCCCACCGCCTGGAGAGTCAGACGGCCAATTGACTGAAGAGAAGCTACCTACTAATATTTTCTAGAAACAGTTACTAAAAGGAGGGTGTATTAAAAAACATGGTACTACTCGACAGATGGAGAGACCAAGAAGAAAGGTGTAGTACTATGGAGGATCGCCCAATAAATCTGTGTCTCATTCTGATGATGTAGAATCAAAGAAGAATTGAAGACGTGTATGTGAAACACTTGATCCAATCTCAATATCCTCCTGGCTTAAGGATGCAAAAAAGTCATTGGCTAGTGAAAAGGAAATAACTGAAAACAACATTGAGTTGCATGCAGATGGTGCCAAAAAAACATCCAATGAATCTGTAAAAGATGATTGTGGAAATTTTTCCCATCCTAGAAGCAGAATGATCTGAGGAAGAATATTATCACAATTTCCAGGGAAAAAAAACCCTGAGACAGAAACAAAACCCTGAGACTGGTTATTTACATAATTCTTTTGAGGCAAATTAATCTAAATCTTTTTAGCATCAAAGGAGGCTAATCCCAACCAACCCCTTCCTCAGGCCACTCAGGGATTATTTGTGCTCTGCAATAGGTCTTAACTTCTGAGGAAATTTCCTACTCCTATATAGAGCTTAGAGTGGATATCTGAGGCAAGTATAGAGGAATTGATTTAGGACCGAAGGAGATCCAAGACTCTCTAATATGATGCATTGGTATTGGATAGATTCTTAGAGAATTTTCTGAAGGAAGTCCAAGGAAGAAGAAGACTTTTATCCTCCGTCTTGACCCCTGAAACCATTCGGATACTAGCCCTGATCAGAATTCACAAAGGTTTATTCAGGTCTATGGATTTATGGTTAGAATACAGCTTTTTCCAATATGAAATTATACTGCAACTATTTGAAACTATACTAAACTATTAAATATGGCGAATATAGTGGTACTATGAAATTTTGTTGCATGGTTGAACTATCGTATTTTTTACTTTAATGTTGAGATACCAATGTTATTTACTGAAGACTTCATTCATTTGTATTCGATGAATCTTGGTGTCATTGTCCGAAAAATAATTTGTTGAAATCCTAGGGTGAAATTTTCCCTAGGATCTCACAAAAACAAGCAAATCAAATTTACCAAGTAAAAAATAAAGAGCAGGATTTGCAATAGCTATAGTAAATCTTGAAACTATCAATTATTCTTCAATCCTAGAGAATTGAGCATGTGATGCCAAATTTATCCCATAAAATTCCTCCTTCAATTTGCATACATGGATCTCTCACCCACGCATGTGAAAGCGTCTCAATTGATTGATGTATATTGCCTCCTCGATTAGAACATTAAGAAACAATTTTTTTACATCCATTTGATATAAATTCCAACCAAAAATTGATGCTAAAGATATGATGAACCTAATGCAAGTACACTAGCAACTAGAGTAAATCCTAAAGGTGTCCTCATAGTCAACTCCTCTCTAGAGAATAGTCTCACTGTGAACTGAACCTTAGTACATTTTTATGGTATCTACTGCAAGCTTTGCCTCAAAACCCACCCTAGAATAAATAAAAAACTTCCCCACTTGTGTTGGTACAATATCCCAAACAACATTCTTCATTATAGAGTTGTGATTGATCTATATTTCCTCGATTATACCATTAAGAAACAATGTTCTTACATCCATTTGATATCAATGCTAACCAAGAGTTGAAACTAAAGAAATTAACGAAACTGGTGCAAGTACACTAGCAACTAAAGTAAATGTGTCCTTATAGTAAACTCCTCTCTAGAGAATACTCTCACTATGAACTGAAACTTTGTAGTTTTTTATCTGCTGCAAGCTTCACCTCAAAAATCCACCTAGAATAAATCAAAAACTGCCCCACTTATGTTGGAACAATCTCCAAAACATCATTTTTCAGTATAGATTTTTCCATGCCCACCACAAAATTCTGCCATACCTGCTAGCCAACTACCTCCCCATAACTAAAAGGCTCTACAAAAATGATGGAAGACATTGGTACAACATAATTCAGAAACTTTTTAGCAAGATAAATCGCTACAAAGGATGGCTTTAGAGATCCAACATGATCCTATGCATCCTACTATGTTTAGTACCACCTAGGTTGCCTTGTTGAACCAAAAAGTACTAAAACATCACTTCCACCTCCAAAACCTTGCTAATTATCATTAGGACAGAAAAGGTTTCTCCCTAATAAAACTCTACTAAAAGGCTCCTGAGACCTTGAGGGACCATGCATCATCACAAGGTTCACATCTCAGTTCACTATTATTTTTCATTGTGATAGAATGTAGACTCCATAGGCCTTATAGGACTCATTATATCCAACAAAAACACCCTTAAAATTGAATTTTTTCAATTTAGTTCATTTCTCCTAAAAAATATGAATATATACAGGAAAAAAACACAAAAAGTGTGATACCTAGGATTTCTCATCGATGAAAGCTTCCTTCGATGTTTTGTCCTTCAATATCTAGAGAGGAAAACTGTTTAGGATGTAGACAATTGTACCACATGCCCCTACCCAAAGGAACATAATAAAATCTAGGTCATGAACCATAGCCTCAGCTCTCTCAGTCTGAAGCATTTGTTTTTGGAAGAAAGTAATGCTGGATCACCAAAGAATCACATGGGTAGATATTATCTGCTGAATAACCAAAGAATCAAGTCAGAGATGTTGTGAGTGAGTGGGTAGCTACCAACAGAGATGTCAAAAGGTATAGCTTATGTTCATGGTAAAGCCTCTGAATCAAAGTGATTAAACCACCAAAATAGAAGCCAAACTGTAGCAGTGGATAATGAAGAGCATTGGTAGCTGCCATACATATTTTAACTAGTCACCACCTAGAAAATTTGTGAAATTGAGCTGCCAAATAGAAGATTCACTTATTAGGCATTGAATATACTATTAAATTTGGTTGTTATTAGTTAAGTATTTGGGAGATATGCAGTGTGCTCCTATTTTCCTACGATGTAATGACTCAATGAGACATCGCATCATCTAATGAATTAATGAATCCACTCTTTCTCATTCTACTGTGTATTCATGCCCACGTACATATGTGCAAAAAAATACATTTTATAAATGCAAGTGTAGATTTATGCAGACTGTTTCTAGGGAAAGGATGGATACTCATTTATGATGAGTGCAACAACATGGGATGAGTGAGGATCAGCATACCAGGGAATGGGCACACTGTATCAATGCAAAAAGTGGAAGAGGATAGAGAATATTCAAGTATGTATGCAGTCTTGGTGTTGTGATGAAAATGCATGTCATGCTTTGAATTCTAATTATGTTGATTCACAGGAGGAAACTAAACAGAGTCTTTCTAATTCTTGTGTGCACATTGAACCAAATACAAATGTTGATGACCATGTGAGATCACGTGCTTGTTTTCAAAGAAATGAATCTTCTTCTAATATATGTGGAAATGTAGGAGTGGGGAAAGAATATGCTAATGGAGATTCTGACTCAGATGAGAATAACATAAGAAATGATTCTGAACCAAAGATGATTGTTTGGGGTGAGATAGAAAAGGGCATATGGTGGCCTTCTTTCACTGTGCTAAAGTCTGATAATATGCAGAAAAAAAGTTCATCTACACATTATGGGTCGGCATTAACTCAACTCATTTACTTTGTGGATTCAAGGGAGGAACCCGAATTTATTGAGGCAAGGTCTTTTCATCCATTTTGGGGGAATTACAAAGAAATTAAAAATATGTGTAAATATAAGAAATTTTTATATGTTGTTACCAAAAATCATCAGTTGCATCATAATTGTCTGCCAAAGGACCCACCTATTCGTTCAGTTAGCCTACAAAGAAGCTATTTGGAGTCACCAGTTGAGGAACCATTTATTTCTCTACAGGAGGACAAAACTATTGTAAATTTAGATAAAGATGGAGGAGATGACTCTGCTATAACTCAAAAGGGGGAAAAAAGGTTCAGTAAGAATGTTGCAGGGTTTGATAGTCATCAAATTTGTTTAGAGAATTATGAAGATGAGGACAGTTTGGACCTTAAGAGAATGGTTGGTGGAACAAAGGTAAGAAGAGAAGATTCTAACTTTTAGGAACCATCTGCTGGGCATATAAGTGGTTCTGTTGTGAAGTCTTCTACAAATTTTTATAATAATGTGTGCCAAGTACGTAGGTGGGGAGCTGATGTGTTGTGATGGAAAAGATTGCTTCGTAACTTACCATATAGGTTGCCTTGACCCACCTTTGGTTCAAGTTCCTCCTGGTGACTGGTACTGTCCAACTTGTACTTACATGAGAATATCATGTGGTGTAAACTCTATATGCAAAGTAGTCGAACCGATATGGGACGTCAAGCATGTTGAACCTGAACAATTTGCTGAATTGGATGTCTTTGTGGAAAAAAAAGAGAAAGTGAACAAAATTTTTGAGAACGAATATGGTGTTCATCCTATTATAGGTTGTTCAATGTCGGCTTCAACTCAGAGAGATCATGATGGGCTAAAAGAAAAAACATTTTTTAAATCTAATAATACCGGAGAACGTGAAATTACTGTGAAGACTACATACCAAGTGAAATCAGATAAAGTAGTAGGATGACTCAAGAAAAAATGAATGATATATTTTGTTAAGTATAGAGGACTCCTTCATCTTCATAATTTCTGGGTCAGTGAAATTCTGCTTGTCAAGGAAACTCCCAAGCAGCTGGCTAATTTCAAGAAAAAACTGCAGCAAGGAAAGGCTCTTAAATGGAACTCTGAATGGGTTGAACCACAACAGCTTATTCATAAGAGAGCACTAATCTTTCCTAAGCATCCTGATAAAGAGTGCACAGATGCAGTCAGTGAATTGGGTTGGCAAGAATGGTTCGTCAAATGGAAAGGGTTAGGCTATGATCAATGTACATGGGAGTTAGAAGATAGAATTTTTTTTAACCTAACTTCAACTAGGGAACTAATGAAAGCATACGAACTTTTCTATGATGAGGCACACCAGCAAGCTAGTCCTACTCAAACAGTTAAGGCAAAAGAGCTGTAGAACAATCCTTTTTTCAAGGTTGAAAAGAACTCTAGACTGGATGAAAGGGCTACTGGATTCTTCTCTTCTTACATCTGTCAATAAACTTCGAGAGTTCTGGCAAAACCACAAGAATGCTCTTGTCATTGATGAAGTTAATCAGGAATGCATTTCTATAATGATTGCCTTTATCCTATCCTTAATCAAGTATTTTCACATAAACAGACCTATTGTTGAATATATAGCTGGGAGTCGGAATTTTTGAGGTGGGCTTCTTCTATAAATATGGTGGCTTATTGTGGTAATAGAGAGTCAAGAGATATTATCTGGAAACTTGAATTTTCAGAAGAAAGTGGACGTGTGCTTGTCCAGATTGTCTTATCAATCTCTGATGTTGTCACCACGGATCTGGATTCTTTAATATTCCTAGATTGGGAAGTAGTGATTGTAGATGAAGGGAAATGGCTTAAAATTTCAAAAATTTTCCAGCATCTGGAGGAACTACCTGTTGATTTTCGACTTGTGATTTTCCATGAGCAGTTGAAGGATAATTTCCCTGACATTTCTCATCTTCTTTCCTTCCTCGATACTAGAAAAGAGAGTCAACATGTTGATGATTTTGAAGAGCAACAACATAACAGTAGTGAACATCTTGGTTTATTGAGGAGAAAATTGTCAGAAAACATTGTATATGAGCGAAAATCATACCCTTTGAAAAGTACCAATTTAAAAGAGTATTTGGTTCCTCTAGACTTGGCATATGTATAGGTGGAGCAGTACTGCAACATTTTTATGACAAATATAGATTTTTTGTGTTCAGTGGCGAAGAAAAATAATTTTGGAGCTCTCAGGGACATCCTTCTTTCATTAAGGAAGTGTTGCAATCATCCTTATCTTGTGGATGGTTCATTACAAAGTTTGCATCGAAAGGTACTTTCAGAAGTTGAATTCCTTGATGCTGATATAAATTCCAGCAACAAGTTGCAACTGTTGGACAATATACTATCAGAGATAAGGCTAAAAGGGTGTTGATTCTCTTCCAGATGATTGGACGATCTAGGTCAATTTCCATTAGTGATATTCTGGATGATAATATCAGCCAACGTTTTGGGATTGACTCCTATGAGTGTGTTGATGGTTGCTTACCTGTTATCAAGAAACAAGTAGCCTAGCAGATGTTTAATAGTAAGGATTCTGGGCGGTATGTGTTTTTACTCAAAAAATGTTCTTGTGGAACAAGCAAAAATATTTTTTCAATTGACATAGTAATAATATTTGATAGTGACTAGAACCCAATCAGAGACTTATGGGCCTTACAGAAGATACATATCGATAACCAAGTTGAGTACTTGAATTTTTTTTGGTTCTATTGCCCATACATAGTGGAGGAGAGAGCCCTGATTTATGCCAAGCAAGGTGATCTACTAGATAACAATTTGGAAAATTTTAGTGCAACAATTTGCCATTTTCTCCTCAAGTGGGGTGTTGCGCATCTTTTTGAGAATTATGGGAAGCTTCATGATGTGAATGATCTTGATTTCAACTTGACATCTGTTTCTAGAAATGAAAACTCGAAGTCTTTATCTCAAGACATGTTAACCTGTGCAAGTTACATAACTGAGATTGATAATACACCAAAGAATAGTATTATTGCAAAAGTACCACGGGAAGGTAGTTATGGAAAATGTGTCCCACTTCTTGGTGAGTCAGACAACCAATTAGTAGCAAAGAAGCTATTTGGAGTCATCAGGACAAGTTGAGGAACCATTTGGTTCTCTGCAAGAGGACAAAGCTATTGTAAATTCAGATAAATATGGACGAGATGACTCTGTTGTAACTCAAAAGGGGGAAAAAAGGTTGAGTAAGAATGTTCTAGGGTTTGATAGTCATCAAATCTGTTTAGAGGATTATGAGGATGAGGACACTTTGGACCTTAAGAGAATGGTTGGTGGAACAGAAGTAAGAATATAAGATGCTAACATTGAGGGACCATCTACTTTGCATATAAGTGGTTCTGTTGTGAATTCTTATACAGATTTTTATAATAATGTGTGCCAAGTCTCTAAATAAGGTAGGGAGCTGCTATGTTGTGATGGAAAATACTGCCTCGTAACTTACCATATAGGTTGCCTTGACCCACCCTTGGTTCAAGTTCCTCCTGGTGACTGGTACTACCCAACTTGTACTTACATGAGAATATCATGTGGTGTACACTCTGTCTGCAAAGGAGTCAAATCGATATGGGACATCAAGCATGTTGAACCTAAACAATTTGCTGAATAGGATGTCTTTGTGGAAAAAAAAGAGAGAAAGTGAGCAACATTTTTGAGAATGAATATGGTGTTCATCCTCTTATAGGTTGTTCAATGTCGGATTCAACTCAGAGAGATCATGATGGGCTAAAAGAAAAACATTTTTTAAATCTAATAATGCTAGAGATCATGAAATGACTGTGAAGACTGCATACCAAGTGAAATCAGATAAAGTAGTAGGAGGACTCAAGAAAAAAAAAAGGATATATTTTGTTACGTATAGAGGTCTCTCTCATCTTCATAATTTCTGGGTCAGTGAAATTCTTCTTGTCAAGGAAGCTCCCAAGTAGCTAGCTAATTTCAAGAAAAAACTACAGCAAGGAAAGGCTCTTAAATGGAACTCTAATTGGGCTGAACCACAACAGTTTATTCAGAAGAGAGCACTGATCATTCCTAAGCATCCTGATAAAGAGTGCACAGATGCAGTTAGTGAATTGGGCTGGAAAGAATGGTTCATCAAAAGGAAAGGGTTAGGCTATGATCAATGTACATGGGAGTTAGAAGATAGAAATTTTCTTAACCTAACTTCAACTATGGAACTAATGAAAGCATATGAACTTTTCTATCATGAGGCACACTAGCAAGCTACTCCTACTCAAGAAGTTAAGGCAAAAGAGCTATAGACCAATCCTTTATTCAAGGTTGAAAATACCTCCAGACTAGATGAAAGGCCTACTAGATTCTTCTCTTCTTACATCTATCAATAAACTTCGAGAGTTCTGGAAAAACCTCAAGAATGCTCTTACAATTGATGAAGTTAATCAGGAGCACATTGCTATAATGATTGCCTTTATCCTATCCTTAATCAAGTATTTTCACATAAACAAACCTATTGTCGAATATATAGCTGGGAGTCAGAATTTTTGAGGTGGGATTCTTCTATAAATATGGTGGCTTACTGTGGTAACAGAGAGTCAAGAGATATTATCCAGAAGCTTTAATTTTCAGAAGAAAGTGGATGTTTTCTTGTTTAGATTGTCTTATCCACCTCCAATTTTGTCACCATGGATCTAGACTCTTTAATATGCCTATATTTGGAAGTAGTGATTGTAGATGAAGGGAAATGCTTTAAATTTTCAAAATTTTTCCAACATCTGGAGAAAATACCTGCTAATTTTCGACTTGTGATTTTCCATGAGTAGTTGAAGGATAATTCCCATGACGTTTCTCGTCTTCTTGAATTCCTCGATACTAAAAAAGAGAGTCAACATGTTGATGATTTTGAAGAGCAACAACATAGCAGTAGTGAACATCTTGGTTTATTGAAGAGAAAGTTGTCTGAAAACATTGTATATGAGCGAAAATCAGACCCTTTGACAAGTGCCAATTTAAAAGAGTATTGGGTTCCTGTAGACCTGACATATGTACAGGTGGAGCAGTACTACAACATTTTTATGACAAATATAGATTTTTTTTGTTCAGTGGCAAAGAAAAATAATTCTGGAGCTCTCAGGGACATCCTTCTTTCATTAAGGAAGTGTTGCAATCATCCTTATCTTGTGGATGGTTCATTACAAATTTTTCATCAAAAGGTCCTTTCAGAAGTTGAATTCCTTGATGCCGATATAAATTCCAGCAACAAGTTGCAACTATTGGACAATATACTATCAGAGCTAAGGCTAGAAGGCCAAAGGGTGTTGATTATTTTCCAGATGATTGGACTATTTGGGCCAATTTCCATTGGTGATATTCTGGATGATCATGCCAGCCAACGTTTTGGGATTGAATCCTATGAGCGTATTGATGGTTTCTTACCTACTACCAAGAAACAAGAAGCCTTGCAGAAGTTTAATAGTAAGGATTCTGGACAGTTTGTGTTTTTACTCAAAAAATGTGCTTGTGGAGCAAGCATAAATATTTTTAAATTGACACTATAGTAATATTTGACAGTGACTGGAACCCAATCAGTGACTTATGGGCCTTACAGAAGATACATATCGATAACCAAGTTTAGTACTTGAATTTTTTTTGGTTCTATTGCCCATACATAGTGGAGGAGAGAGTCATGATTTATGCCAAGCAAGTCTATTTACTAGATAATAGTTTGGAAAATTTTAGTACAACAATTTTCCATTTACTCCTTAGTTGGGGTGTTGCACATATTTTTGAAAAGTATGAGAGGCGTCATGATGTGAATGATCTTGATTTCAAATTGACGTATGATTATAGAAATCAAAACTTGAAGTCTTTATCTCAAGACATGTTAACCCATGCAAGTGACATATCTGAGATTGATAATACACCAGAGAATGGTATTATTGCAAAAGTACCACGGGAAGGTAGGTATGGAAAAGGTGTCCCACTGCTTGGTGAGTTAGACAACCAATTGACAGCAAAGAAGATACCTACTAATATTTTTTGGAAAAATTTACTAAAAGGAAGGTGTATAAAAAAACATGGTACTACTGGACAAATGCAGAGACCAAGAAGAAAGGTGTAGTAATATGAAGGATCACCCAATAAATATGTGTCTCATATGATGTAGAATCAAAGAATAAGCGAAGATGTGTATGTGGAACACTTGATCCAATATCAATATCAACCTGGATTAAGGATGCAAAAAAGTCATTGGCCAGTGAAAATGAAATAACTAAAAACAACATTCAGTTGCATGCAGATGGTGCCAAAAAAAAATCCAATGAATCTATAAAAGATGATTGTGGAAAGGCTTCCCATCCCAGAAGCATAACTATCTGAGGCAAGATATTATCACAATTCCCAGGAAAACAAAACCCTGAGACTGGTTAGTTACGTAATTATTCTGAGGAAAATTAATATGAATTTTTTTAGCATCAAAGGAGGCTAATCCCAACCAACCCCCTTCCTCGGGCTACTTGGGGATTATTTGTGCTCTGCAATAGGTCTTAACTTCTGAAGAAATTTCCTACTCCTATATAGAGCTTGGAGTGGCTATCTGAGGCAAGTATAGTGGAATTGATTTAGGACCAAAGCACATCCAAGACCCTCTAATACGATGCAGTGGTATTGGATAGATTCTTGAATAATTTTTTGATGGAATTCCAAGGAAGAATAAGAGTTTTATCCTCCATCTTGACCCTTGAAACCATTTGGATATAAACCCTACTTAGAATTTGCAAAGGTTTATTCAGGTCTATGGATTTCTGGTTAGAATACAACTTTGTCCAATACGAAATTATACTACAACTATTTGAAACTATACTAAACTATTAAATCTGGAGAATATAGTGGTACTATGAAATTCTATTTCATGGTTGAACTATCATATTGTTTACTGTAATGTTGAGATAGAAATGTTATTTACTAAAGACTTCATTTGTATTGGATGAGTCTTGGTGTCATTGTTCGAAAAATAATTTGTTGAAATCCTAGGGTGAAATTTTTCCTAGGATCTCACAAAAACAAGCAAATCAAATTTACCAAATAAATAATCAAGATCAGGATCTACAATAGCTATAGTAAAGCTTGAACCTACCAATTATTCTTCAATCCTAGAGTACTGAGCATTTGATGCCAACTTCATCCCATAAAAGTCCTCCTTCAATTTGCATACATGGATCTCTCACCCACGCACCTGAAAGCCTCTCAACTAATTAATGTATATTGCCTCCTCGATTAGAACATTAAGAAACAATGTCTTTACATCCATTTGATATAATTTACAACAAAAAATTGATGCTAAAGATATGACGAACCTGATGCAAGTACCCTAGCAACTAGAGTAAATCCTAAAGGTATCCTCATAGTCAACTCCTCTCTAGAAAATAGTCTCACTGTGAACTGAACCGTAGAATATTTTTATGGTATCTACTGCAAGATTAACCTCAAAAACCCCCCTATAATAAATCACAAACTTCCCCACTTGTGTTGGCACAATATCCCAAACAAAATTATTCATTATAGAGTTGTGATTGATCTATATTTCCTCCTTGATTAGACCAATAAGAAACAATGTTCTTACATCCATTTGATATCAATGCCAACCATGAATTGATGCTAAAGACATTAACGAACTTGATGCAAGTGCACTAGAAACTAGAGTAAATGTGTCCGTATAGTCAAATCCTCTATAGAGAATGCTCTCACTATGAACTGAACCTTTGTACATTTTTATCTACTCCAAGCTTCACCTCAAACATCCACCTAGAATAAATCACAAACTGCCCCATTTGTGTTGGCACAATCTCCCAAACATCATTCTTTAATATAGAGTTGTCCATGTCAACCACAAAATTCTGTCATCCCTGCTAACCAACTACCTCCCCGTAACTAAAAGGCTCTACAAAAATGATATAAGACATCGATGCAACATAATTCATAAATTTCTTAGAAATATAACTTGCTAGAAAGGATGGCTTTGGAAATCCAACATGCTCCTATGCATCCTACTATGTTTAGTACCACCTTGGCTACCTTGTTGAACCAAAAAATACTAAATCATCACTTCCACCTCCAAAACCTTGATAATCATCATTAGGACAGAAAAGGTTTCTCCCTCCTAAACCTCTACTAAAAGGCTCCTAAGACCTCGAGGGACCATGCATCATCACAAGGTTCACATCTCAATCCACTATTATTTTCCATTGTGATAGAATGTAGACTCCATAGGCCTTGCAGGACTCATTATATCCAACAAAAACACCCTTCAAATTGAAGTGTTTAAATTTAGTTCATTTCTCCTAAAAAATATGAATATATACAGGACAACAACACAAAAAGTGTGATATCTAGGATTTCTCACTGATGAAAGCTTCCTTCGGTGTTTTTTCCTTCAATATATAGAGAGAAAAAATGTTTAGGATGTAGACAATTTTACCACATGCCTGTACCCAAAGGAACATAATAAAATCTCATGAACCATAGCCTCAGATGTCTCAGTCTGAAGCATTTGTTTTTGGAAAAAAGTAATGATGGATCACCAAAGAATCACATGGGTAGATATTATCTGCTGAATAACCAAAGAATCAAGTCAAGGATGTCGTGAGTGAGTGGGTAGCTTCCAACATAAATGTCAAAAGGTATAGCTTATGTTCTTGGTAGAGCCTCTGGATGAAAGTGATTAAGCCACCAAAAGAGAAGCCAACCTGTAGTAGAGGATAGCGAAGAGCATTGATAGCTTCCATACAAATTTTAACTAGTAGCCACCTAGAAAATTTGTGAAATTGAGCTGCCAAAGCTGCCAAATAGAAGATTCACTTATTAGGCATTTAATATAGTATTAAATGTGGTTGCTATTAGTTAGGTATATGGGAGATATGCAGTGTGCTCCTCTTCTCCTACTATGTAATGACTCAATGAGACATCGCATCATCTAATGAATTAATGAATCCACTCTTTCTCATTCTACTGTGTATTCATGCCCACATACATGTGTGCAAAAAAATACATTTTAGAAATGAAAGTGTGGATTTATGTAGAATGTTTCTAGGGAAAGAATGGATACTCATTTATGTTGAGTGCAGTGATTTTTATATTATTTTAATATTTTCACTCCCACAAGAAGACTTCATTTATTTAACTAGTGATGGAGATGTTCATCAGTGGAATCATGCTCTACCAAATCCTGCGGTTGGAGTATATAATGTGCCAGCTACCCCATTGTATGGACATAGTCCTTGCATTCCACATGGTGATAAGTTTAGGCAGGTATATATTGGGGCTGGTATGTGTGCTAGAATTACAGATGGTAGTCGAGTGCATACTTGGAAGACTACGATGAAAGGTGGTCTTATAGGCATGGTAGTTCCAGAGAAGGAAGCTTTGACACCACTTGGCCATGAGGAAAGCCACAAGGATGCTATGATTGTTAATCTAGGTTTGTACCATTGTTTCTGCAAAGCACAATCTCCGTATTAGATTTATTGGTTTATATTTTTTATGTATGTATACTTGTTGTCATACTCTCTGAAGGAAGTGTAAATTCTAAGATGATTTTTCTTACCATTATCTCTTTTGGGTAGCATACACAAAAGATGTTGGCTTCGCTGCAACTGTGTTTTCTATGTACTAGGGGTTTAGATAACAAGAATATTCATTCTGTTGTTGCAGGTCTCAAGTCTGCTACAAAATTAATATGTGTAGAGGTATCCTTGATAGTAGTTGTCAAGAAGAAAACTAGAGGCCGAATGGGACTAAGGAAGAAACTAGTGGTGCATCATCCAAGTGTTTTGATTTTTTCTTGAACTCTAGATATAAAACCTTTGGAGCAAACTCTGTTTTCTATTTGAACGGAACTAACGAAGAAACTAGTGGTGCATCATCCTGGGGTTTTGATTTTTTCTTGTACTCCAGAAATAAAACCTTTGGAGCAGACTCAGTCTTCTATTCGAGAAACACTATCATATTAATGAATATTTCTTTAAAAAAGAACAATTATTAGAAAATTTCACTAGAGCTTTGGAAATAACAAACAAAATGAAATTTCGATGTCTTAAATAAACTGTATAATCTCCTGAGATAGATGTTTATACCAACTCCCTCCGGACTGATGACTGGTGATGCTCTTGGGGCATATCTAACATACTTTTCCATTGCAGAAATGAATGATGCTTGTGGATGTTCATTTAGTAATTTGATTCAAACCCTCTGCCAGAAGCCGGGCCAAACCCTTCAAACCTTGCTGCACTAGAGCTTCGTGAATACTCTTCCATTGCAAAAATGAATGATGTAGGTGGATGTTCATTCACTGATTTGATTCAAACCCTCTGCCAGAAGTCGGGCCAAACCCTTAAAACCTTGTTGCACCTGAGCTTCGTGAAGCCATAGGGATATATTTGCAAATCCACCATTCTACTACAGAACTCTGGACAAACACCCTCAAAACCTCAACAAATTCGATTTCATTTTAGTTCAGAAACCAAAGACACAAATAAAATGACATGTAAAATGTGCTCTGCTCTCTGTTTGGTTTCTTTCCCGCTTCTTGTTGGTTTCCAATAATCAAATTGTGCCGTGGTCAGAGGAAAAGGCATTTGGAAATGTTGTATGGCAATATACCAATTATTTTTTATTTTTTAAACTGTTTTTTTAATTTTTCCCACTATCATTTTGAATTTTTCCCACCACCACTTTACTTTGATTTGGGTTTAGATTATTGAATAGTATTTAATTTTTTAAATATTTATGAATTTTCCTACACCACTTTACTTTGATCTGGGTTTGATTTGGGTTTAGATTATTGAATAGTATTTAATTTTTTAAATATTTATGAATTTGTCAATTCAAGAGAATTTCTTATTTTTCTTGCAAAATAAGAAGAAAAATATGTTTTTTAAAATAAGAAAATGAAAAAATTATATTAATTCATCTTTTAAGCTATTTTTAAGATATATAATGTTTGTATAAATTTTATAGAAGCTTTTCACCTCTCTTTTAAATGAATAATATTATGATTAAATTTTTAAACATTAATTTCGTTGAAAAGATTTTTAAACATGAACTTTTATATCAAAGCATAAGAAAATATAGAAATATAGTTATAATTAACTTGTAATTAAGTTGGTTATAATTCTTTTTAACATGTATTCACGAATGTGGAAAAATATCTCTTGAGTATTTTTGCATAGAAAATAAGGGTTAGCTAAACAATTAGTTATTAGTGTTGATGGGTATTTGGCTAGTTTTACACTATCAAATGCCTAGATTGACAAATCTCTGAGTAAGGTGTGCCAGTCCACACTAACAAATTTATTGTGGATGTCATCCATGAATTTGGGGAAGCAACCCCTTTTTCTCTAAATTTTAACGCTGCAGATGGATTCAGAGGCCCCCTTTATCTCTGAATCCATCTACAACGTCAAAATTTAGTGAAATGGAACATTTTAATATCAAAATTGCAATGTTCCATTTCTATAGTGACACAATTAAAAATGACTAACATAAATGACTAAATCATATACTTCTTGTACTTGCTAGTTGGTCATATTTTTATTCTTGGACTACAGTATTCATTTATGTTAATTATTTCTAATTTTGTCACTTATTATCTAGTCATATATTTTAGTCATGGGCAAAATTAGTCATTTAAGTTAGTCATCTTTAGTTGGGTCACTTATTATCTAGTCGTTTATTTTATCCCTAGACTAAATTAGTCATTTAAGTTAGTTGTTTTTAGTTGGGTCACTTATTATCTAGTCGTTTATTTTATCCCTAGACTAAATTCGTCATTTAAGTTAGTCGTTCTCAGTTGGGTCACTTAAAATTGTTCAAATTTAGTAGTAATTCACTTAAAATAGTTGTGGTGACTAACTTTTTTAGCCACCTAGTCACTCATTTCATCATTTTCTACTAGTGATAGTGATGATTTGCGAGTCTCCCTCCATTTCTAGGGGCAAGTAGTGAAACTCAATTGCGATGTGAATACCCTGGATGATCCCCTCCAACTCCAAAAAATTGTTGCTATCCCACCCCATATTTTTGTAGTAAATTCGAAGTGGCTCGCCTTGAGAGTTCCTGAGAATACCTCTGAATCCTGCATTTCCGGGGTTGCCTTTGGGCACACCATCGAAGTTGCATTTGAAGAAGCCATTTGGAGGGGGGCTTCCATTTTTCAGGGGTAGGGACTCTACCGACACTTCTAGGGTTGATATCCAGGGGGTATTTATGCTCATGTTCCAGATATTCCATATGTGGCGCTCCACAATAGAGGTAGGGAGGTTCTCCTAGCTCCATGCATCTAGGGAAATTGTTTCAGTGATATTTCCATGTATCCTTGCCCAGAGTTGTGCTGAGGTGGATGCTTTATCTTTGAAGATTCGACTTTTCCTTTCCTTCCATATGTTCCAGATAAGAATGTGTGGAATTATCTGCTAGAGTTTGTTCAGGAGAGTGTTGGAGTAAGGGTTGTTCGTCCAACTGCTGATGATGATGATGATGTTGGCCCTTACTCTGTTGGTACGTCGACATAGAACACCGATTATGTCCCACAGGTCATTATAGGTAGGGAATTGGTCCATCAGGTGGTCGATGGTTTCCAAGTTTTCTTGGCATAGAGGGCATATGGAGGGCCCTACAAACCATCTCTTCAAAACATTCTCCCATGTGAGGATGCATCATTTACTGAGCAACCATAGAAAGGTGGCTAGTTTGGGCCAGAGATTTGTCAAACATATCTTTTTCTAGATGAGATTTTTTGGATCTGGATTCCGCTAATGAAGGAGATTGTAAGCTTCCTTTGTGGAGTAGGTGCCACTTCACATGTGACCCCAATGAAGGATGTCAGGTCCTGGCTGTACTCTGAATTTTATTTTAGTGCTTAGTTCCTCCCAAATATATGTGTGACTCTCATTGTTCCATTCATCTTTCCATCTATCCGTGTGTAGCCATTTCCTATATCCTTGGGTTGTGTCATCGGTCCAGAAGTCTTGTACATTCTTCCTTTTCCTAGCTTATAAATTTGCACTCCATACTGGTCTGAGGAAGATGGAAGATAGTCTTGGAATTTGCTGCCAGGAGTCCTCCAAGAATCGTGCTTGAGTATCGCTATGCATCTCCCAGAAGCTGTGGCTTTGTATCATCTGCTTTTGGCTTCTTGCTACTTTCTAGATTTGGGATCCTCCCGGCTCTATGTTGAATCTAATAAGGTCCTCCTTGGGCCATGAATGAGCATACTTGGCTGCCCATAGGTTAGCCCATGGAGTGTGGGGGTTGGAGATCCATTTCCACTAGATACTAGCTCCCATGATGTTGTTGCTATGCTCAGGGTCGCGCAGCCCTAGCCCCCCATGACTTTTTGGAGTACACACTTCCTTCTAGTTAACTAAAGCCCATTTGTTTTTCTCTTTGGTACCTCCCCATAGGAAATATCTTTGCAATTTTGCTCATGGGCTTGAGGACCCATCTGGGGGCTACCATGACAAAGAAGAGATAAATGGGGAGGGACTTCAAAACATATTTGATGTGAACCAAGCAGCCTGATATATTGAGAGTAAAGTGGGTCCAATTGGAAAGTATGGTTTCCATTTTGTCCAACATAGCTTGCCAGGAGGAGTGATTAATGAAAGTGTCAGTGGGAGGGTATCTGAGGTATTTGGAGGGTAAGGATGCGATGGAGAAGCCTATGATGCAAGAAATGTTGCGCTGAGATAGAGGGAGGGTGTGGAAGAAAAAGATTTGCGATTTGTCAGGGTTGACCTCAGTATCAGAGGCTTAAGAGAAGGAATCTAGAAGATATTTGAGGGTATGGGCTTCCTGGATCAAGGCGTAACCCATGATCATGTTGTCATCCACAAATTGTTGATGGGAGGAGGGGGGAAGGTTGTGGAGGGGTAAACAATGCAAAGCACCTGAATGGATAGAGCTTTTCAAAAGGTGACCCAGCCCTTCTGCCATAATGATGAAAATGAAGGGTGAGAGAGGGTCCCATTGTATGATTCCTCATGAGGGGTTGAAGGTTGCAGAGGGAATACCGTTGACAAAAATTGAAAGAAATGGAGAGGTAATGAGGCTCATGATCCAACGTACCTAGGTGTCGCTGAAGCCTAAGGCTATAAGGAAATTTTTGATATAGTCCCAACTAATTTTGTCAAAATACTTGGATATATTGATTTTGAGTAGCATATAAGGTTTTTTGGAGGTTTTGAGAGAGTGTATGACCTCGTGGGTTAGGATGATGCCATCAAGGATTTTCCTGCCTTCAACATAGACTATTTTCTCTAGGGAGATGATCATGGTGAGGAGTTGCTTCAACCTGTTAGCAATAACTTTGGAGATTATTTTATAAATGACATTGGAGAGTGTTATGGGCTTGTACTTACTTGGTGAGGTTGTGTTTTCTTCTTTTGGAACTAGAGTGATCAAGCTGGCATTAATTACTAGAAGAAGCGAGTGAGTGGTGCGCAATTACTCCACTGCGTCCCAGATTTTGTCACGGATTGTGTCCCAGAAGAAGTGGAATAATTTGTTGGTAAATCCATCAAGGCCTGGAGCTTTTCTAGCTTTCAACTGGAATACTGCTTGTTCCACCTCAGCTAGAGAGGTGGCTTTGAGTAGCATCCAGTTCTGTTCATCTATAATCAGTTTAGGAACGTGCTGAGTGATTTTTCCAATGGACTCATGCCTCTGATGATTGGGTTCTTGTAGAATGTTCCTAAAGTGGTTGCGCATCTCCTCCATGATGTCCTCTTGCATTTCCAACCACTCTCCATTTTTTCTTTTGAGGACAGTGATTTTGTTACGCTTCCTATGCTAAATAGTGGAGTGGTGAAAGAATTTTGTGTTTCGTTCTCCCTCTCTGAGCCAACATATCCTTGATTTTTGTCTCCATAGGATTTCTTCCTGGCTCCTTCTTTCTTCCATCTATGTAGATAATATATTCTCTTGGCTCTCTAACTTGACTAAGCATCCTTCCTTGATGATAGTTTTTTGAAGCTTCTTCATTTTTTCCTCTATCTCTCTTTGATATTTTACGATATTTCCAAAGGTAGATTTATTCCAAGCCTTCAATTTGCCCTTGATAATTTTCAGCTTTGTCTGGAACTGGAGAATTTTATTTCCTTGTGGAGGTAATAGGGAGGACCACCAAGCAGAGACCATTTCCTTCAGCCCTAGGTGCCGGAGCTAGCAATGTTCAAAGCGAAATGGTTTCGAAGTATGATTACCTGGTCTTAACCATTGAATTTTTATTGGCCAGTGATCAGATCCTGCAACGGGGATGATTGTAGCAACTATATCACCCCTCAGATAGATGAAATCTTCTGTGATGAGGAATCTGTCCAGTCTAGAAGCTGTTTGATGGGTGCCTCCTCTCCTATAATTCCAGGTGAAGACTCCATTGGAGGTTTGAAGATAAATGAGGTGGTTTTCTTGGATGAAGTTCTTGAATCCGTTACTGTCCGGGTCTAGATGCATCCTTCCACCCTTCTTTTCCTCTAGATTTGTTATCATATTGAAATCTCCTCGCATGAGCCAGAGTGGAAGGGATCTCTATTTATTGAGTTCAACTATGTTGTCCAGAAGCTTTGTTTTCTGGTGGAGATTCTAGGGAATGTAGAGATTCATTAACAAGCCATGAATGTCCATGCCAATTAGGTGAAATTTGGCCTGCATGAAATTTCTATTGGAATGATAGTTCTGTAGGGAGATGATTTGGGGGTTCTAGGTGATTTCCAGTCCTCCAGATGTTCCATTGGCATCTATCGCTATTGTATTGGATCCTTTCCATATATTTTTGAAGATTATTTCCAGAGTGGAGTTGGAACATTTGGTTTCTTGCATGTAGAATATTGGAGGGTGTTCGTCAGTAATTATTTTATTTATTGTCCCATGCTTAGTGGGGTTGTTCAACCCTCTTATATTCCATGATATGATATTCATTGGGAGGGTGGTTAGCAGTGTAGGCGTAGAATCTTGTTAACTTGGGGAATCTCCCAGAATCCATCATTTCTTTGCCTATTTCTACTATTCATTGCAATGATGTTTTCCTACCCCTTTTACAGGAATATTTCATGAAGTATTTTGTATTTATGAGCGTACCCCCCTAGATTCCCAGAGAGGGGAGCTGCTACGCTCGGGTAAGAATTTCATCCATATTTTGGACCTGCTTCTCGGATATTAGTCTGAAGTCCTTCTTATTGCAAGCATCCTCTAACCCTATGAGGTCCAGGCCCTCAAGGTCAATGCTTTATGGCTCTTCCTACATGGATTCTAGAATCATCTCCATCACATTTTCTTTGCCCATCAACGCAGGGTTTTCCCGTGCAAAGCTAGGGGTTTGAGGTCTCAGAAAGGTCTCTAGTGGGACCTTGTTCTGTTGTGCACTGGAGGACTGGGGCTCCTCCATCGAGGTGCGCCATGCTTCGTTGTCTGGTTCATTCTCGTTATCATTCAGCTGATTTAAATTGGCGAAGCTATTTCCAGTCGCATGTACCTTTTTATTCTAGTGAGAGATAGTTCTCTTGTTGTGCCTTTTCTTGCTTGCTACCTTCGTGAATCCTTCTAATGCTTGATCATTGGGTTCACTTTCAGCCGCCACTTTTTTTGTTTAGAAGAAAGTCTCTGAAGATATGCCCATGTTGGTGATACCTCCTACATTTGAAAGGAATATTCTCATAATATACATTTTGTATCCATTCAAATTCTTCATCCAGCAGAGTTACCTCGCATGGTAGTGACTCTGCAATGTTCATGTAACACAGATTCAGGCATATGCTGTGTAGCATTTGATCTTTGTCTTTGTCTCCTCTGCTATCTTGAGGAATTTCCCTAGGGTGTTGCCTATATCTCTAAGGGTCAGCTCATCCTAGTAGTCCTTGGGGAGGGAGTAGAGCCGAATCCACATCGGAGCCCATGTAAGATATTTCTTGTCGGGTTTGAACCGCTTCATCTAGTGTCGGAGGTATAAACCTGCAAAATTGAAAAAATAGGGTCCTCCATCGAGGATCCTATTTTTTTCTTCAATGCATGTGAAGAGGACATTGAAGAAGCCCTTAGCACATAAATTAATGTCAACGCGGCCTTTGGTTGTCCACTACAAAACTATACAACCTTGAAGGGATTTTTCAGTGGGCCAGACACCCATGAAATTTCCTATCAATGCATGATACTTCATGAACTAGATTATTCCATTGATGAGATGTGCTGGAAGCTTGATCATTATTTGTTTGGGGTTCTTTAGAATGCATGTTGCCGACTTGATTTCCGTTTCTTATGTTGTTGAAGTATTTGTCTCCTGTGGTGCGGGATTCGACCTTGAGATGTCATGATACATGCTAGAGTTTTACTGATTCTCAGTATCAGACTCTTATGCCGCCCCTATGGGAGGTTTGCCTGTAATGGGGGGAGAAGTGGTCCCCCCACTTGTTTCAGTCATCGGAGAGCCTCAAGTCTTCCTAGGAGAGTGATCATGGCCTAACGGTCTAGGGGGGAGGTCTGCCTAGGGTAGCCTGTGTAGAAACTTCCAAACCCCAGGTCATGGTGGTCAGCCTGGTGCAGAGGTACACTAGGTCAAAAATCCGGCCTTTTTCTAAAATAAAAATTATATGCACAAAGATAAATAATTTCTTTGAAATTAAACACCTTCGGAACACACCCACCGTTCACCAATCTGGTGCTCCAAATATTTTCATATGTTTTTTGATCCATTCATAGATTCACATATCACTCATAGGCTCTCGACTATTCAAAGCTATCATCGATATCATAAATTGAGTTAAGTGTATCACTGCAAACATTCTCTTTCTCTCGCCTGCTAGCCATTATTCCTTTGCAGTGGAGGGAAAAAAAACTTTTTCAATGAATATCGTATTCAAATCCCGATCCACTATATAATTTCTCATTTTATCCATAAACACTAATTTTTACTATTAATCATGTAAAAAATAATTACACTCGATGCTCTCAGGAAATAAGTAATTAAAGATAGAAAAACCAAGTTTTACTGACAGTAATAGGAAAATTTTTCGAAATTCCAAAAGCATCTTGTCCATTTACTATGCGCTTTTCGCTCGCTTCAATATCATTGATATGTGTGCCCTAAGTGTTGTAGGTCAATTTGGGCATCATTCCCAATGACCTGGTCAAACTAGAAATCATCCCCAGGACCAATGAAATAGGGTCTAGCATTCCCTATCATTTCAATTGCTACGTGCCCTAAGACAAGAAAAAACCATTCGTGACTTCTATTGCAAGGTTTCCAAGGTTTGAAGTATATGTTATATCACTTATGAGCTCACCAATGCTACCTCTCAAGGGACTAGCTGCTTTTCATATGAAGTTACCTCCATTCAAGGGTGCTCTAAAAAGCACATTCACGACATTCAAGAGTGTGTTGGTCAAATGGGATGAAATTATCATTGTTCCAGAATCTCCACATTGCCAGTGCCTTCTAGAAGAGTCCATGTGTGTCAAAATTCAAATCCATGTCTCCATCTAACACCTCTGATCTTGGGAACATGTCTTTCCTACTATTATAAATTCATTGATTGAGAAACTACCACCATTTTCCCTATAAATTGAGCATAGACCCTAGTGCTAGGGAAGGAAGAAATTTGGTAAAGAAATGTTGTTGGATTCTCAATTGAGAGATTGATATGAACGATATGCTACTGGTGAGATTTTGACTGTGCTGAGTCTAGGATGATGCTGGAGTTGATGACATCAAATTGATCATTGGTTGTAACCTCCCCCTTCTACTCATTAGTAAATATTGATGTTCATTTTCCCATATATGTATCTATTTATGTTTCTATTTCTCATATGATGGATTCTTCATTGATATATGTGTTTCATGTTCAATCAATTTAAGTGATTAAGATAAATAGGCATATGTATATTGCAATCTCTTTGTTGTTTACTGTTTATGCTAGTAGGAACTAGTCTCGCGATCTATGTTGGATTAGAAGCTACAATAAAAGCAACAGAAGGAGAATAGGAAGAGCTTGGATCACAAGTAGGTTCCTCTATCGTTTTGTGTGTCTATTTACTCTTAGAGAAAGTGTCTGCAAATTCTTTGGCCTGTTGTTATAAATGCATAGCCCCACATTTAGGGAATGTGTTTTATCTGTAATTCATAATTCCGCATAACAAATTGGCGAATCTGTTGGGGAGTTTCCTTATCATTCATGGTGTTTTTTCCTCTTCTTATACACCCAGTAGCATATACTATCAATTATTAGACTTTTGAATCAAATAATTACATTAAAAGTGTGTTCCATAGCTTGAATTTTGAATCTCTGTTGCACCCAATGCACTGTTAGTTAAGACATAGTGCTCTGCATATCACTATCTCCCATTCAGGGGTGCTTTGCAATAAACTGTCTCCCTTTAGAGACTGTGTTTCCCCCTTAGCCAACCAAATTCCCTTTTAATTTTTCATTGCCATCATACTCAGCCTTTTTTTTATGTCTTTTAAATTGTGTGATACCTCATAGAGACCAGTGAATTTGCCTAATTCTTCCTCCTTTGAAAAGTAAGTTTGTTTAATGTCTCTTTAAGTGCTTTTCTTTATCATTGACAAATGAAATTCAAATTATTTTATTTCTGCATTAGATCCATTTGCTTTTGTAAAGGAAATTGACATTCAATTCTTCGTTTTCTTAGGAATTTCCATCACATAATTGCGGTGAACCTTGAAAGGAAATTGATAAACAAGATAAACTTAAAATTTATATCAATTTACCTTAAAAAGCATTGGAACCATAACGATAACATTTAGAAGGTCTAGGCTAGAGACGTGTTCCAGCGTCGTAAAACATAGCAGTTGTCGTTAATTGTCTGTGATAAATTCCAAGTGTGATACCTCACTCCACATACATAAGTATATCGTAGCTCTTCCATGTAACTTTGAGTATATTGGCCAGTTTTATAGTATGAAAAGTATAAAGGGGTTCTCTCACTATGCATTTTTTCATTAGACAACGCTAATATGGACTTGGGCCTCCACGTACCTTCGGGTATATTTGGGAGGACAACTTTAGGTTGATATCCATCCATAGTGAACCGAGTCGGTCACCTTGTAAATTGCGATACAATGAACACAACATTCAGGGAGATTGCCTACCCGAACTTCTTAGTTCGCCATGAGGTATTCTGCAACTCATAGTTTCTTGGCAAACATTTTTCCTAGCATTACCCTTTTATTTTTTGTATTTTTTTTTGTCATAAAATAAATCAATCATCGTGGAATAAGAACATCTCTTTCCTCGTTGTTTGTGTAGACTTGAATTTAAACCACCTTTACCACCAGAAGCCTATATAAGTCGGCAAAGGCGACATCGCTCTACCAAAACTAGTACTATGAGTACCTCTGGTGAAGCATCATCTTCACATATACCAGAGTCGGCACAAGTTGTTTCTACAAATCATTTTTCATCTGTTGTTGTCGAGATGAAGTCATCACAACTACCCATGGTCACGATCCATCCAATCAGTGAGACCATACCTCCCGAACTCAACATTGTTCAACTAGAAGTTGATCCAAATCCTATCTATTTTTTGCCAGAAAATATGCATCCTAAAGTCAAAGGATCGAAATTTGTTCCTATATTGGTCACCCCACAGTCTATTGTGGCCATCGAGTCTCCCATATCACGCAGTCAACCTCCTAAAATATACTTTGGGCCTGACGACGAAATCCTTCCACCTAGTTTAATTTCGATTGAAGAAATACCACAAGAAAAAACACCTTTAACTCCAACTCATTTTGGGGCAGATATTTACCTGTACGAGTCTTTTCCTTAATCACCTGCCTCTTCTTCTATTGATCTTGTGTCTAATAAATTTCCCGTAGATCCGATAGGGTATACATTTGGTCAAGTAACCATGCCTAAACCTACATCTTCAGTTGGACCATCTATTCCAATTGCGAAAACACTTGCTCCCACTACCCTGTCAATGTTCACAACTTCACCAGAGTCATATTTACATGGTGGCCTTATGGTCCCATCATGTTATAAATCATTATCTAGAATTTTCTATGGTGCATCTTCAAATCCATGGACTTCACCAATGTCATCATCTGGTATTCCAACCGGTAAACCTATAATGAGTATTGAAAGGCTTGATGCTTTATATCCATCATCATTGCAATATCAAGCTGGTCCATCTAGGTATATTCCATCCAATACAATCTCAACTAGACTCCCTGCATTTGGAGAACAATATCTTACATCTTATTATACTCCTCATGCTGGGGGGGCAACCTATGGTCACCCAATTTGATAGTATTCCATCGTTATTTGGTCATCTTAATGTCGAAGAGAATTTTTTTCAATGGCAACCCACTCTGCCTATCCAACCACAAACGTTTTCACACTCGTATCAACCTGTTCAACCTATTGCACCCACATTAACTCCACTTGTTAATACATCTTTACCCCTGTTATAGACTCTAACTATTGTACCTCAAACATCTGAGGCAGGTCCTTCAACTCAATACTATCAATTCTTGGGCCCTCAGACTCCAATTCCTTTGTCTCATTTACAAAAACCACCTATACCCAGAATCACTCATTCAAAAGTTGTATTACAATATTATGGGATGTCACAGCCACAACCAGGTTATACCTATCCTTAACTAAATATGAGTTATCCTAATTTGGTTTATAACATTGGTGGATAGACCCCTTGGCAGCCACACGTGCAAATGCCACAACCTTCATTTCAACAAGTATCGTACCCAGGTTTTGATCAATAGAATCCGCAAGCATTTTCCTATCAAAGCAACCCCTATCTAGGTTACCATCAACATATTCCTTATGTTGGTGCTCAAAGGTCTGTTGCCCAAGAAAATCCATCATACCTTGCCTATGTTGGACCTGACCTCAATCGACACTTGCCCTTTGTTGCAACTTTAGAGTTACCGGATTTAAACAGGCTCACCAATGACCCAATCAACTATGCTCCTTACTGGCCAATGATACCCCATAAATTACCCTTAGATATTCCTAAGTTCAATGGAAACCCTGGGGAAGAGTTGTTGACCCATGTTATGACTTATCATTTTTGGTGTTCATCTAACTCCCTGAATGATTACTCTGTTCGACTGTGTCTTTTCCAGCGTACGCTAACTGGTCTGACCACAAAATGGTACATTGAGTTACCTAAAGCTTCTTTTGATAATTTCACTGCCATAGCTACTGTCTTTTTGACCCACTTCCAGTTACCCATAAGATATGAAACTGGAATGGAACTCTTGAATAATTTTAAACAGAATAATGCTACTCACATTTCTAATCATATTCATGAGTGGTGTAGTCATCGTAGAATGTTTAAGACATTTGTTCCTAATCAGCTCCTTGCTGAGTGGTTCATTAATTCCCTGTTACCATCTATAATTGAGGATGTGGCTAAGGGTGGCATCTTCACCGAAGAGCGGGTCATTACTCATGCCCAATATTTAGACTTGATTTATACTCAGTCTAGCATGCTCTATGAGAAAATTCCCAATGCGCCAAGATCTAATTTTATTGTTCCTACTCCATCAAAGGACTTTCATGCCAAAGATGGTATGATCAAAACTGCAAGCACACATCACACTACTTCATCTAATCCTGCACCTTCTTCCAAAATCCATGCCATGTCATGTGACAAGGGAAAAATTTACAAGCAACTTGGAAGTAATAAAAATGGGAAATCAAAGAAAAATCAAACTTCTACCCCGCAGGAAAGATGATCTGATCGATCGTCTAGAAATCGGAAACCTTGTTACTCCTACATAATCTGTAATGAGGAAAAAAAATTTTGGTACTATCCTCACCACACTGAAGTCTAAAAAATGGCTAAAACCTCACATGTGTTAGTTGTGTTGATAGATCCATTCCAAATCCAAACACAAATTTGGTTGCTATGGATCCAGCTTCTAGTTCCCAAGTGCTTATGCTATCTGTCATGAAGCCATCGACAGATTTTTTGGTGTCAATGTGTAATACATATTACAGTAGTCATGCTACTAATCAACCTGCTACCTCGACCACGAATTCGTCCATGGAATCACTCTCGCCACCTGCTATTCCTGAATTTACAATGAAAACACCGAAGGGATTCGTTCATAAATCAAGATTTAATCCTCGAGCCAAAGTTGCTCAAGATTATAATATAGTTGAAGATATGGCTCAATCCCCTTCAACTATGTCAGCACTTGAGGTACTACAAAATTGTCCCTTCCAGAAACAAGCTTTGTTGTCAGAAAATGGTGGAATTGATCCAACTTATTCTAATCTTGTAGTCTTTAATCATACAAGTTATGTGCCACAATTACTAGTAGAATTTACATTATCCATCCAGGTAAATGTTCTTAATCACCTTGTTCATTGTACAATTATTAATGAGGGAGAAACTATGTGCATTATGTCTCTAAACAGTTGGAAGTCACTTGGCTCGCCGCGCCTATATCAATCACCAACAACATTGAAAGCTTTCAATGGACGTACATATAAGCCTTGCAGTATTATCAATAATCTGCATGTGGAACTAGGGGGAAAAATAATGAATGCTAAAGTTGAGGTCGTTGATGGACCCCTTGACTACAATATTTTACTTGGCAGGCCATGGGTATATGCTATGACTATAATCGTTTCTACATATTTTTGAATGATTTCCTTTCCACATAAAGGTGTTATCATAGTCATCAGTCAACTATCATTCTTTGCATGTTACTTAAGGAAGAGTATGGGTGATTTTGAAGTTGGATGGGTTTCTGCCACCCAACCTTATTGAGCTGGAATAGAAATCTATCTATTTGGCTTGGGCGGCGAATCAGAAATCATCGTCGTCAGTCGTTTGGGTAGATCATTCATTAGATTTTGGTACTCCATGTCATCATTTTTCCTCAACTTTGTTGACAGATGAGAATATTCTGGAAACCATGTTGTCGGAAGGAGAGCCATGGGAAGATTATCATCATCGTTCCCATCTTCCAGATTATGAAGAAGATAATCTTAGTGAACTATATCACCCATCGATAAAAAAATTATTTTCGAATTATTTTCTTATTAATGCAATCGATTCCGAGCGATATTTTTCAAATATTGAAGAAACCATTTCTATCAATATTTCGACCAAACCTGGCATTATAGAAAAAATTCATGTCGGTGTATCTTGTTCTCCATCAGAACTCAAAAAATATTGCTATCTCCTTTGTGAATTTCGTGATGTATTTTCTTGGTCTTACGAGGAAATTCCAAGCATAGATACTAGTATCGTTGAACACACTATTAATATGTACCTTGATGTCAATCCGGTACGTTAACACCTTCGTCATGTTCATCTGAAGAAGGTCGCTACCATTAAACAAAAGCTGAAAAAATTTTGCGTGCTATTTTCATTTACCCTATTCTGTTAACAATGTGGGTTTCGAACATCATTCCTGTTATGAAAAAACAAGGAACCATCAGAGTGTGCATCGATTATCGGGATGTAAATATTGCTTGTCCAAAAGACAACTATCCTACTCCCTTTATCGACTAGATTATTGACGATTGTGCTGGATGCGAAATATTTTCATTCATGGATGGATTTTATGGCTACAATCAAATTAATATCCACCCAGAGGACCAATATAAGACAACATTCATTTGACCCTAGGGCACATTCACTTATATCAAACTCCTGTTTCGTTTAAAGAAGGCTGGGGAAACTTTTTCAGAGAGAAATGGACTATGCTTTCAATGACATCAAGCACATTGTTCAAACCTATCTAGGTGATTTACCCATGCATTCACGAAATCAGAGTGATCACCCGATGTGTTTTGGAGCTATCTTTTTATGTTGCCGACACTACAAAATATGCCTCAATCCACATAAATGTGTGTTTTGTGTTGTTTCTAGTCGTTTTCTAGGATTCGTCATCTCAAAATAAGGAATTTGAATATACCCATTGAAGGTCCAGGCCATTCTTGATTTTGCTACACCATCAAATTTTCTTCAGTTACAAAAACTTCAGGGAAAGGCTAACTTCCTAAGGAGGTTCATACCCAACTATACTGAAATGGCTAAAGGATTTACTCAGCTCTTGAAACAGGGATTCCCTTCCATTGGGACCAAGTTGTGCAAGCTTCTTTTGATGTTATCAAGGATACTCTTATCCGGGCGTGATTAATGTATCCCCCCAATTATCAGAGTGATTATTTCTTATATATCGCCGTGACTGATACAACCATTACTATGGTATTGGTCCAAGTATAAAATGGGATAGAAAATCTGATCTATTATTTGAGTCGCAATCTCAATGATAAGGAAGTGAAGTATTTGTACGTAGAAAATCTTTCCTTGTCGGCTATTCAAGCTGTCCAAATATTTCGCCACTATATCGTGTTTCGGAATACCATTGTCATTTCGGATTGCAACTCTATGACTTACATTTTATCACGTCAAATGTTGGGGAGAAAGTATTCAAAATGGATTGTCATTTTGCAGGAATTTGATTTCGAATCCATCAAATCCAAGTTAAAGAAGTCTTTAGTTATGGCTGAGCTTCTTTGTGACCTTCCCTCTGATAGTAATTCTACTACGTCAGAACCATCTATTCCTGACGAGTCTCTGTTTCTGATCGGATCATATGATCCTTGGTATGGGGTTTTTATCATTTATCTCTAGACCTATAATTTTTGGCCTGATACCTCTCACTCTGACCAGCGATGTATTTGATACGAAGCCAAAGATTATCTGGTCGTAGGTGATACACTTTATCATCGTAGTGTTGATACAATTTTAAGAAGGTGCCTCACTCATGAGAAGGTCAAAAGGTTTTAAATGATTGTCATGCTGGGGCTTGTGGTGGACACTTGTCTAGATACGCTACTATGTATAGGATACTCTGCATCGATTACTTTTGGACTACCATATTTTGCATCTACATCCTCATGGTAATAAGTTGTCATGCATGCCAGATATTTGATCGTAAAATCCACAAACTTCCAATGCCAATGCATCCTATTGTCTCAGTGGGACCATTTTCAAAACGGGGCATTGACTTCATGACCTATAACCCTCATTCGTATAGGGGGCATAGTTATATTATTGTTTCAGTAGAACACTTTACCAAGTGGGACGAAGCGATGCCTACATTAAACAACACAGGACAAACAACTGCATTATTTTTGCTTTAATCATGTCATTACACGGTTTGGGGTCCCACAGGCTATAGTCACAAATCATGGTAAGAATTTTCGCAATCACATGATGACTGAATTGACTACCAAGTTAGGGCTGTCTCATGATAATTCTACTCCTTATTATCCAAAATCAAATGGACAAGTTGAGGCTATTAACAATATTCTTAAACTAAATCTTGAATGAATGATAAGAGTTCATATATGAAATTGGAATTTGATCCTGTACTAGGTCTTATGGGCGTACCAAATCTCCATGAGAAACGAAACTAGATTTACCCCCTTTCAATTGGTGTATGGTCTAGAAGTTATCTTGCCAATCCAATGTGAAATATCGTCATTAAAACTCACAATTGACTTGTTACCTGACACCTCAGATGAAGAAGCACATCTTTTTAACCTCATCCATCTTGATGAAACACGTCATGAAGCCGAATTGGCCAACGAAGTGCATAAGAGACGTATAAAGGTGCAATACGACAAGCATGTCGAGCCTCACATTTTCTCAAAGGATGACTTGGTCCTTCTTTATGATCAGGAAGATGATGTAATAAGTATAGGGAAATTTGAGCCATTATGGAATGACCCCTACATTGTCAAAAGAGCTCTTGCTAAGGGTGCCTACAAGTTGGTGGATTATGATTGAATTCCATTGGCACAACCCTGAAATGGGTTGTATCTGAAACGTTACTATGCTTAATCATTAGTGTAGTATTTTTTTGTATTATATTGTATATATATGTTGTTGATTTGCATTCACTATCTTAGTGTGTTTTTTATAGTTTTCTTGACATTAATAATCCACTTTACATTTCATTGCAGATGTCTGAACCTTCGGAACCATTTGTTGGGTATGCTAATGGAGCTATTCATAGTACCCAGAATCTATTCTCTGCAGCGTGGGCCATTTTCGCTCCGAACGGCGAGTTAGTGATTTTTCAAGGGATTTGTATCGGTATATTGACAAACAATATCGCTGAGTATAACGCATTGATAGAACTTCTCCCTAATGCCATCTCATTTGGTATTAACCGCATCATCATAAGGTTAGACTCAGAACTTGTGGTATTACAACTTACTAGTGTTTATACTGTTAGAAATCCAACAGTGCATCGTATGTTCCTAATAGTTTGACTTTTGGAAAGACACTTGTATTTGATTCAATATCAAAAAATTTACAGAAACCTGAACACATTGACTGATTCTTTAGCAAATTATGTTATAAATAGACATTTTCAACACATGTAAATATACATTCACATAATTGAATACGATTTCACAATAAACATACGAAAACACTGAAATAAAATAGATATATAGTTATAGGTTTTTACAAAAAATTGTGCCCAAGACACATTGGTCATCTAACCTCAAAATTTATGCAACATGTCAAAAGTAAACTAGTGATGCTCATGGTAACATGCTATCGATCTAGCTATCCTACACAGTAATGCATCCAACGGTTATGAACGCCAATAGTGTGGCACTGTAGTCGCATGGGTAACGCTTTGATGCAGCAATCTGGAATCCCAAAGGTCAATGCCTCTATGTGTTGTCGAAGCTCAGCCAGAGTCTCAGCCATGTCTAAATCCTGAAGGGCTGCTCTCTCGACAAACCTCTTTACTGGCTCATCTGCTTCATGGTCTGGTCCCTCCACTGGTTGAACTCGACCCACATCTGCATTAAATTAAAACTTTAGTTTAGTCTTGGGAAAACATAAAAATACAACAACATGTATAAACCTTAGAAAAATTTAAAAAAATGGTCAAAACATTCTTACTGATTGCACCCCACTAAGGGCCTTCTCGTAAAGCTATGTCTTGATATCATCGAAAATCAACCCCTATATATGCATACTCATCGATGACAATAAATTGTCCCTTGAACAAGGTGAAGAATGCAGTCAGGAACACGATGGACGATTGGCTTGCATGTCTAGCCATCAATTCTACCCATCTTTGCATCCTCAAATCTCTAGGGTTAGACACACCCAACGCCACATGTTGAGGCTGCATAAGTGGAATTCTCTCTAAGGAAAAAGAAATGAGGATCAAACCATAACTGAACTTTTTTTTCCTTCCTCCATTTGATTTTCTAATTTTTTCTTTCATTTGAGAGAGTACAGCTTCAGCCTAGCTGAGAAATGTTGGTTTGATACACTCTAGCGCATATTGCATATAAGATCTGTTCACTACATGTAGTGCAACGGTAACAAAAACCTTTGCGATCGTGAACAAGATGGTTCTCAAAGGAAAATCATGAACTTCACAGATGTTTATTTTCCCATACTTTCTAGGCTCTACCTCTGGATTTCAATACTGAAAAATATAGTCTCTTAAAATCTCTCCTCTGAGAGCAGACCTTGAGAGAAAAATAGGGAAAATTTGGGAAAGTGAACAGAACATTTACGGTAGCAGGTCGCTCTTGAACATGACACTTCACTCCATCATCGTGATTTTTTGGGTTGGGTAATCTTCTTGAAAGTTCATTCATACCTATGGTTCATCATACCTTCACTTCGGTTTTGGGTCAATGCTGCCAACTCATCTCAGTGTCGTCAATATGTTCAAGAGAAGTCATCCAGTGAATACTCATCCTTCTGTAATACTGATAAACCTTCATTCTCATGACAGTCACCCTTGAAGATTGCTATATCAAGTCACATTTTGTCTCTAAATTTAGTAACTCCCATTTCATGATAAAGTGGATTCCTGTCGACATCAAATCATCATCCAGGAAGTTCATTTAGAAAGATCATCTTCCAGTACCATGAGGCTTGTTACAACATCGACAAGATCCTCGCTTTTGGACTTTTGACCGAAAGATTTTATCTGGCATTCGACATCAAATTATCTATTCATGCCTTATGAATTGTACTATAGTACCTTGAGAGCCATTAACATCAATGGTGGTTCTCTCACATTTGTTAACAACTCACATCATTGGCTGGTAATCAAACGGTGTCTTACCATGTTCAACTACAAATCAGATATTCCCATGGCTAGACTTGTACCCAAACAATCGAGTGAACGAGATAAGAGGACCCCAGATCTAGTTTCAGCCATCAAGGCTTTGATTTCAGGATTGTTGTACACATCATATATACAGTGACCTTACATACAGATCGTCATCCAAACATGGGCCTATATTTGTAGGCATGTATGTATTGGGCAACATTCCAATGTAGACGAATTTCTACACTATGTACATGTTATTATATAGTTTATGTTCTGAGCATGGGAATGCCTTCCCTTAGTAATTCATGATCAAGAGGATATATCATGATGTAATGTATTGTAATATTGATGTAGGTCGCCACTTCGTTTCAGTTTCATACCATCACATTGTAATGCATCTCATTCAAAAAATATTTTTATTATTCTAACCTGGTCAATTTGGGCATCATTCCCAATGACCTAGTCAAACTGGACATCATCCCCAAGACCAATGAAATAGGGTCTATCATCCCCTATCATTTCAATTGCTACATGCCCTAAGACAAGAAAAAACCTTTCATGACTTCTATTCCAAGGTTTCCAAGGTTTGAAGTATATGTTATATCACTTATGAGCTCACCAATGCTACCTCTTAAGGGACTAACTGCTTTTCATATACAGTTACTTCCATTCAAGGGTTATCTACAAAGAACTTCCTGACATTCAAGAGTGCGTTGGTCAAATGGGAGAAAAATTCTCATTGTTCCAGAATCTGCACATGTCTAGTGCCTTCTAGAAGAGTCCATACGTGTCGAAATTCAAATCCATGTGTCCATATAACACCTTTGATATTGGGAACATGTCTTGCCTATTATTAGAATGTCATTGATTGAGAAAATACCATCATTTTCCCTATAAATTGAGCACAGATCCTAGTGCTAGGGAAGGAAGAAATCTGGTAAAGAAATGTTGCCGGATTCTCAATTGAGAGAGTGATGGGAGTGATATGTTGCTGGTGAGATGTTTATTGTGATGAGGATGGGATGATGTTGGAGCTGGTGACATCAAATCGATCATTGGTTGTAGCCTCCCCCTTCTACTCATAAATAAATATTGTTGTTCATTTTCCCATATATGTATTTGTTTATGTTTCTATTTCTCAAGTGATGAATTCTTAACTAATATATATGTTTCATGTTCAATCAATTTAACTAATTAAGATAAATATGAATCGGTATATTGCAATCTCTTTGTTTTTTACTATTTATACTTGCAAGAACTAGTCTGGCGATCTAAGTTGGGTTGGAAGCTACAACAAAAGCGATAGAAGGAGAATAGGAAGTGCTTGGAACACAAGTAGGTTCCTCTATATTTTTGTATTTCTATTTACTCTTAGAGAAAGTGTCTGCAAAGTCTTTGATCTATTGTTATAAATGCATAGCACCACATTTAGGGAATGTGTTTTTATCTATAATTCATAATTATGGATAACACTAAGAAACATAATTTTGCAATAATAGGTAAGTTCATATATATGACCAAAAAATATTTTTTAACCTGATCATATTTTGTAATAGTGAAAATGGATTGAGAACCACCAAAAAAACCCAGCGACAAATGTGCCAAGAGCACCAAAAATCACTGCAAAACATTTTTTTTAATTTTTTTTTTGTTGTTATTTTTTTGCTAACATATTTGATTGACACCCAAGATGATGAAAATTGATAATTGTAACCTCGAATTACAAAAATTCGTTGCCATATTTTTTCAACAACGTGTCATAACTTTCTTTGTTTTTTGGATCAATTTTGAAGGTCTGAAAGTAATCCATAACGTCGCACTTTAACAGGATTTTGTTTTTAGATTCTGGTAACAACTATCAAGGTTTAGAATTAAAAAAAAAATGGTTCAAACACTTTTAACATTCGATTTCTTCAAAATTTTGCCACTGAATCTAGTAGAGAATTTTGTTATCCATGTCAAATATTATCCTGCATAGAGAATGCCATCAAAAATCGCTAAAAGTAGTAAAGTGAAAAATACATATAGAGTATTCTAAAGAGACCAAAATTTCGCCTTGAAAATAGTGGAAATTATGCCATGATTTTGGCTAAAATCTGGTAGAAATTTTTGGATTACAACTATTAGGCTTCAATATTTGAGGTGTCCAAGGGGTTTTTAACAGTGTTAAATCAAATTGTCAAATTCTGGTAAAAAATAACTCTTCGGGTGAATTTTTAACCTATATTCACCTACTCTCTACGAAAAAACGACTTGATAGATGATCCCACTTATTTTTAAAACCAAACCAAATTTTATTTATGAATAACCTCACAAATATATTTCTCACAAAATTTGACATGCATTTACAATGCAGTGTAGACCTTATTCTGCATAGACACATTTAATTTTAAACTCTTTACTTTTTAAAATTGTGAAAACAATTTATTTAATAAAATTTAAAACTCATAAAACTATCAACAATGCCAAAAATAGAAAAATTACCTTATATGAAAAATCAAATTCATAACTACTGCCCACTACTGTGCAAAACTAAACCAAATTTGATTTACTAATAAATTGACACACTCATTTCTTTTAGTATTGTAAAGCAAACCAAAGTTTACAGAATACTACTGAGTATTATAGAAGAAAGCACAATGAATAAAAAACTCGCACCATTACAAAACGCGAATAAGAAAATCGATATAGAAGCTTGCAGTATTGTTCAGCTTTTGTATCCCTACACTATTACTATCATCAAAGCTCATATTTACAGATAATAGTTTCTATAAGGCAACACAAGCTCAAACAATACTTCAATCTCTTAAACGCAACTTGCAAAGAGAAAACATTACACAAGCCACTGTTTTTTTCTATCACTACAAATAATGCTTTTCCCCTTACTATACTAGCTATTTCAAATAATTATAGTCTTGTTTCCTTAGAAATCACCATTTGCCACTATTTTGCGTCTAACACATGCTACAAAGGTAAAGCTACCATCCATATTTTTCATCGTATCGATGTTTTTCCTCTAATTAATAGAAAATAAAGTTGTATATAAAGACAAGTCATTTCAACATTCAATTCACCGAGCACACATCTTCTCATGCATTCATAAAACCACATAAGCATGAAAAGTAGAAACACGATTTTCTTACACTTTGAACATAACAAAAATGCATATATGCGAAACCACAAGGCAAATTCATTTATGCACAACCACATCGGGACTCGACAATGCCCATTCCATCAGTCATGAACATTTGATATTGATATTAATAAATGTGGGTCCCAAATGTCATGGATGTCCTCTGCACATGCTACCCCTGAAAAACAAAGTCCATTGTGTGAAAAAGGCTTTCAAGGTTTCAACCAAGCACCTAGATTTTCACAACGACCTTCACACATTTATTTTTGTAGTTGCAAAAAAATGCTCCTAAATAATAATAATAATAATAATTGACAAAGCTTAACCTGCAACCGCATGAATTCATGCATCACTGAACAAAAAATTAACATAGCAGAGTATTGCATCAACATCAATAGCTCGGTTCACACAAACACCTCCATACAGCTACCTCCGTACAAGCGAAAAAATTCCTAAATAATAACTTAAAAAGATAAATGCTTCCACACAAAAAATTTACCGCACAAAAAATTTCCTTCACATAGATTGAAAACGTAGTTTATTTAACACTCTCGTCTATGAAAAAGGCCCAGGTTCTCCCACTCAGTAATTTTTTCTCACAACGAAACTTTACCAATTATTGCATCGTTCATCAATATTACAACATTCACAATGCAATGGACCAGAACTCTCCCCCACATACTCTTTCCTCCTCACAATGAAACTAATATTAATTAATTATCATACGTTTTGAAATACATTCCTAAATAAGAATTAAAAAATAGATTTGTATATTTATTATCTTAGAAAAATTTGCACAAAACTTTGGCATAACATCTGCACATGCACAAGTCCGTCCGCATAGCCACTTCCAAACTTGATAGAAAATTTTGATTAGTCATTGGCATTTGAAACCTTGCACATTATACCTTTGAGAAGCTACCTTCACAGAACCACCTTCGTAAAACTGCTTTCATACATACAAAAAGGTCTCTATATAATAATTAAAATAGACAAACTTTTGCATATTCATTTTACCGCACAACACACAGTTTATTTAGCACCATGTCTATGTAACCACCTCCGTACTACTTCTACACTCGATAATGCCCTTTGATTAGTCATTGACATTTGAAACCACGAACATGATACCTCCAAGCAGCCAACTACACACAACCACCTTCGTAGAGGTACTATTATACTTGCAAAAAGAATTCTTAAATAATAATTAAAAAGGACAAAGAACACAATTTATTAACACCATCATCTATATAACCACCTCAGGAAAAATTTATTTGCATAGTGACTTATGTACATGAAAATACCCTTTAATGAGTCGTTGGAATTCAAAACTTTGTGCACGATACCTATGAGCAACTAGCTTCCCACAACTAATTCTGTTCTTGCAAAATAACATTAACTACAACTCTCAGAGTATCTTAGAGAAAAGCTTGGAAAACCAAAAAATTACAGTATTTCCAAATTCGAACATAAAAACCACAAACATATATCATTTTAGAATATTTCAATATTGTACATATTTTGTATCTCTACACTACTGTTACGATTCAAGCACAATTTCATATATAACAGTTTATGTAAGGAAACAAACAAACTTGCGAACATAAAATGCTACACAACCCACTATATTATCTATCATTCCAAATAATGTTTCTTCTCTCCCTATATTAGTTATTAAAAATATTTACAATCTCGTTTGACTAGAAATCACCACATGTGACTATTTTGCGCCTAAAACATGGTACAAAGAAAAAAATGCCATCCATATTTTTTATCATCAAGAGCTTAGCCCTATAATTAAATGACAATATACTTGCACATAAATAAAATTCATCTTATTCAATTCATTGATGGCCTTCCGTAAGTCATTAACATTTGAATATGATATTAATAAACGTGAGACTCATATATTGTGGGAATCAAGAATTTGTTCTTTGCAGATGCTACCTCCAAACGACACAATCCATTGTATGCAAAAATATTTCAAGCTTTCATTACATGCACTTCTGCATCCCACAAAATATATTAATAATAAAACTAATATCAAAATGAATTACAATTAAAAGACTCCTCTGCACTTCCCTCATTCCACACAGATTTCACACATGCATTTTTTCTTTACATAACCATCTCCACAGTAAAGAACGCCATCAGTCATTGGCATTTGAAACTAATATTAATTAATGATTATACGTTGTGAAATGTGTCCCTAAATAAGAATTAAAAAAATATTTGTATATTTATTATAATCTTTACACAAAACTTTTGCATAATATTTTCACATGCACAACAAACTCTGCACAACCTCCTCCACACAGCTTCATCTACATAATGACCTCCTCACTCAATAATGCCCTTAATTGACATTCGAAACTACACACACAAAACATCTGAACAACTATCTTTGAAACTGATATTAATTAATTATTATACATTGTGAAATACATCCCTAAATAACAATTTAAACGGATACTTCTATATTTATTAACTTAGTAAACTTTGAACAAAACTTTAGCATAACATCATAACAACCTCCACACAACTTTGTTTGCATAACTACTTCCACACTCAATAATTCCCTTAATTGACATTCAAAACTCCACACACAATACCTATGAAAAGTTAGCTTTGCACAACCACCTTCAAGATAATACTTCCGTACTTCTGAAAAATGTTTCTAAATAATAATTAAAGAAGGAAAAGCCTTCCACACATTCATTTTACAGCAAAACACTTTTTCTTCATAGGAATTGAAATTAGAGTTTTTTAGCACCCCCATATATTGAAAAATACCTTTAATAGCTCGTGCATGCTCCATCCTCCACAGAGTAAACATTTCACACAATGACTCCAGTAGTCACTATTCAAACGACCTCATCTCTCCCACACATATTTTGTACTATGCACAAGAAAAAATAATAATAATAATTCGACCTTTGTTCAAGGCTACCCCCACCCCCACAAGGCTCGTGCAAAAAACCTACAACCGCATGAATTATCAGATTATTGAACACATCATTAAGATAATAGTGCCCTGCAACCACATCAACAGCTAGCGTCACACAACCACATTCGCAAAATTATTTTAGTAGTTGGAAAAAATGTTCCTAAATAAAAGTTTTAAAATACAAATTCTTTCACACATTTGTTACATAGTTTACTTAGCACCCTCGTCTATGTACAAGACCCCGATTCTCCAACAAATACTCTTCCTCACAACAAAACCGTACCAATTACTGCATCGTTCATCTATATCATAACACCCACTATCCAAAGGACTCTAGCTCTCTTGCACATAATAATATTAATTTGACGTGTGTTCATCCTCCTTTCCCATTCCCGTCGATCCTATGGAAACAAGCTGCAACCACATTAATTCTCGCATCATTGAACGTAGCACTAACAACACAACTGCATCAATCATCGCATCATTGAACATAGCACTGGCAACACAAGTGCATCAATCGTCGCATCATTAAGCAAAGTGCTAACATAACAATCGGAGTATCAGAGCACTCACCAGCACAATGATCATTCACAAAATTACTTTTATTTTAATTTTAAAATGAATTGTAAGACATTGCAAAAAATAAAAAATGAAACATCCTTCACCGCTCTTCACCGGAATTATGTCTCATTCCTTGGGCAATCGAAAATTAGAAATAACATATACTTAAGATTCAATAATTATTTTTAAATTTATGCAATAGAAGTATTAAGCATTTTCTCAAAATTTTGGTTAAACAAAAATAAATAAATAAATAATATATATATAACAAACTCTATTTTGAGACAGAGCTAATGCTATAGTCCATGACTCAGGTACTAATAACTAAATATAGAAATGTGATATGTTCAGTAAACAACACCTTTAGAAAATTAATTTCTTAAGTATTTAATCTTTAGTATAAATTTAAAATTTTGCTTATTCATCTCGTCATTAAAATATTTAACATTAAATCCGTTACAATAATCATCATCAATTTGGAATGTGCATCGACATTTATCCCTAATATTTAAAATAACAGATTATCTTAAGATACAGACTGACTCACTACTTGTCCAACAATTAATCTTATTTTATTTTTCTATAAATAATAATTATTTAATATTTCCTTTTATGCTCTTTTCGACTTTAAAAGTAATTCAATGCATGAAAACAACTGAGAAAGCTTGTACTTATTTCGTAAGTATAAACACTATTATGCACATTTACGGTTAATCCCAACCCACAATTCTGGAAACATCACCGTCAATATATAAACTATTAGACCAGTTCAACGCTTAAGAGATACCTATGCTGGATGATCAATTTAAAAATAAATATATTTAGAGAGTGGATCAATGCTGTATATTCAACATATTTCCAAAATCTCAAGTCCCGAGAGCTGTGGATAAATGGTGGATATTCTGAAATATAAAATCAATGCAAATTGGAGGCATTGACGTACCTCACACTCTTCCTTTTAAACACGCAACGCAATCCTTCTCTATTCGATGCACCTCCCTTGGAAGGAGCCGAATAATAGGATAGAATATCATATGAAGTGGACCATCTCCCCGTAACAGTCAACGCCGAAAGGTGACCCATAATTTTCGTCCAATTTTTATTTAACTTTATCACTCTAATTATTACAGTCTTACGTCAGCGGTTTCCCTCGGAAAAAGAATGCAACTCTTTATTTGGATAATAAATGTTGCGCACTAAACTTTTTGAAGAAAACACAACCACATCAAAAGAACTTATAACTAACCTTTTATATATAATCTAACTTACAGATAAATAAAATAGCAATTTTCATTCCAGATCAAAATAACTTATAATTAATCTTTTATATAAAATGGTAGTTTTCATTGGGAATTCACCTAAGTTCTAGAAATATATTTTCATAACTTTTTTGTTTTTTAAAATATATATTTTTAATACATAAATTGATTTAGCATTTTCAAAAACTTTAGAAACATTAGAATTGTAAAGATTAAACAATTTAAACTCAAGTGTAAATCCTTATTTGGAATAATAAATGTTGAGCACCAAACTTTTTCAAGAAAACAGAGTCAAACCAAAAGAATTTATAACTAACCTTTTATATATAATCTAACTTATAGATAAAATAACAGTTTTCATTGGAATTCACCAAAATCCAACAATACAATTTCAAAAGAAAAATTGTTGTTTAAAATACATTTTTTTAATGCACAAATGGATTTAGCAACCTGAGCATCACCCAATACAATTAGTGCTCACTCAATACAATGAGTGCGTCATCTGTGGAATATTAGAAAAATTCATGAGAAATTAGTCACTTACAACTACCTATCATGGAAATGGTCATAGATGAATGACTTACTCTACCTTGTTGAATTCCAAAAAATGATATCTAATGGAAATGGTCATAGATGAATGACTTACTCGACCTAGTTGAATCCCAAAAAATGATTACTCGACCTAGTTGAATCCCAAAAAATGATATTTAATATAATGCAGTGAGAAAACCCCTCAATACTCAAATACAAAGAGTGAAGAGATCTCTACTTGAATGGTTCATAAGGCACAATACTTGCTAAGGTTTTGCAAATGGGGTAGCAAGCTAAGGGGGTTTGATTGTGGGGAAAACTCAATATTTAAGCATGTGATATGGGATGGATGACTTCCTGAAAAGTCTTGGTTACCAAGTGCAACCTCAGGAAGTGATGATTCATTTCATTAGTTTCAATCGCTCTTCTTCACCCCTATGAGCATCACTCATGCAATGAGTGCTAAATGGACTATTCAGAAAATCATGAGATATGACTTACTGAACGCATTTGAATCCCAAAAAATGATATCTAATATAATGCATTAGAATCCCAAAAAATGATATCTAATATAATGCACTGAGAAAGCCCCTCAATAATTCTTGCTAAGGTTTTGCAAATGAGGTAGCAAGCTAAGGGGGTTTGATTATGCGGAAAACTCCACAATTAAATGGGCTAGAAGGCCATCTGGGATGAGTGACCTCTCACGAAATATTTCACTAGTTTCAATCACACTTCTTCACACCTGTCATGAAAATGGGTATAAATGAATGACTTATTGAACCAAGTTGAATCCCCAAAAATAATGCAAATTAAACAATTTAAACTCAAATTTTTAAAAATCTCTTTGATTAAAATTAACCAAACAAATAATTTTGAAAAAAAACCCATTTTTTAATTAAACTATATTTATTTTATTTCTTAAAATATTTCGATATGACAAATTGCTAATTTATTAAAAGGTAAATTTCTAATTTGAAATTTAAGAATTATTAATTCCTTTGTACTTTGACAAATTCGAGAGGTAAGTCCGCTAATTTATTAACGTCAAAATATTAACAGAATGTATTCAAGCGGTCATAAAAGGCAAATTTCCCCATCTCAATGGTAAGGCATGTGCTTCTCTTCGCTCCGCTCATTGATTTCATAAGCGATGGATTGAAAACATTACGTGCAATCGGGTGAGAAACAGATGGTCGTCATAGTTAATAATACACACGACATGACAGCACTGCATGAGAATAATTAACCTGCGTAATGTATCATATTTAAAATCAGAAAAGAAAGTCACAATTTAACATTTTGGCGGAGGCTACCACCATTATTGACCAAACGAGTGCAAGACAGACATTATTGATTCATGAACAGTAATACCTGTCTTCCCACAACTTGCCAACTTGCTTGCACACTATACCTGGCGAATGGAATTGATGACATCTGGGCACACGCTTCAACATGCCAATGCAGGTTCAATTTATTGTTGTAAATGCATGTTCTATTTATTGTTGTTATTCAAAGAAAATTAGGATGCTGGTAATATGTAATTGAAATTAGCCACTGATACTTCAGTCTCACTCTTACCAAATAACTTTAAATTTGGAAACCATAAAGATATTTAAAAAAAAAAAATTCTTAATTTCTCTATATAAAATTAAATTGATGGCTATTTTTCATTCATATATATTAGATTGATGGCAGCTTTTCGCAATGAAATACCTTGCTTCCAAAGCACAATGCTAATGCAACTAACCCCATACATATCCCTTATTTTATCTCAACTCCATTTATGTAAATCCTCAACAAAATATTTCTGCAGATAATGCTTTACGTTGTGTTTTGATTAATATTTTGGGAAAATATTATTCTAGTTGCTCACAAGAACACGACAAAGTATCGGTCGAGACCTCGCTATCTAAAGGTCATGGTTGATCAACATGTACACTTGATTTCTTTTGGATAAATATTTTCTTTGTTTGATGCAGAAATTGGAATCAAAACTTATCCACTTAAATTATCCTTTGTTTAAATAAATTAAACACCATATTAAAAAAATATTATTATTATATTGAAAATATCTAAATACAAGTGATTATTATATTGAAAATTGATTTGAAATTGGGATGGATGCCAACTTAGCTCATTTTTTCAAAACATATACAATGAATTAAACTAGCACAAAATTAAAATGGTTGAAAAATAATATTTGAATTATATTTGAATTATTTTATTTTTAATAATTTCTTCATGGTAAGTCATGAAATATTTTATTATAATTTATATATATGTATGTGTGTTTTCTATATATATTGATATATAAAAGAAAATTATCTAAGTTTTATATTGAAATATTTATAAGGTTAATATAAGGTATTTTTATTTTATTTTTAACTTCTAAAGTAAAATACTTTTGCTAGATCTTCTTCATATTGGTTTTGATATTAAAAATAAATCAAGCTAGTACAATAAGATTAGGATTATTAATGTTTCATAATGCTTTTAATTAAATTTAACTAAATGTATATATTCACTTATGTTTTTATTATAACAAATATTTTTTTTCTAATTTAGAGAATTTTTGTAAGACATGTCAAATCAACATTAAACATAGATCAAATCACACATTGCCCTCATAATGATGAGTAGAATATGCCTCTCACCTCAAACTAAAAATACACAATAACTCCAAACAATCCAATAGAAAAAAAAAAAAAAAAATAGAAAATAAATAAAAAATAAAAATAAATAAATAAATTGGCTAAATAAGAAAGCATTAACAAAATTCTTGAGGACATGTTGAGAATGTATGTAATGCATCAGGCCAGGAAGTGGGAAGGATATCTTCCACTTATGGAATTTTCATACAAAAATGGATACCAAGAATTCCTAAAGATTCATTTGAGGCATTGCGTGGCAGGAGTTGTAGCACTCCTATTAGCTAGAGTGATCTCGTGAATACGATCCATGTAGGAACTAATATGCTCAAGGATATGGAGGAGAAAGTTCAGATAATAAAATAGAACTTCAGAGTGGCACATGATAGGAAGAAAAGCTATGCAAACTAGCATAGAGTGCACAAAGAGTTACGAGTTGGGGAGAATTTGTTTCTCATGATTAATCCCAAGAATAGTTCCCTAAGGATAGAGACATGTGTCAAGTTGTAACCATGATATTGTGGGACATTTGAGATCCTGGAGAGGATCATACTAGTAGCATATATGCTGGATTTACCTCCTTCAATTAGAGTTCATGAATTTTTCCATGCTTCTTTACTTAAAAGCTATTTACATGATTCTAATCATTTGATTGATTGGTTTGTGCTACATGTGGAACCATAGAGAGAGTTACATCTAGAGCCAATTTTCATTCTAGACCAGAGTATAGTGCTCCAGAATCGAGCCATAAAACATTTCAAGGTGCAGTGGAAGCACTTTAGGCCAGAGGATGCCACATGCGAAATGGTTGATGTCATGAAATTTAATTATCCCTTCTTGTTTCCTAGTTAAAGCAGGTATGTACATTATTTTTAATATTGTATAGAGATATGTATATAAATCTCCATGAAATAGTTTGTGTTGTTTTTTTCCTAGTGTTGCATATGGGAAAATGAACACTAAGGGTGGTGTTACCTCAAGGGAGACGAGACTGTGAAAGGCCCACCCATGGCCCTCTCATAAATAACAGTGTAAATATTTTTGTATGTGTGAAATTTGAAAAAAATGGGACTCGGTCAAAGGGACATGGATTCTAGAGTTGGGGAGGAGAATTAGAGAAATTTTTAGGTCTAAAATGGGCCTCCTAATGAATATTATAAAATAATAGTGGAAATAATAAAATAAGATTCAATAATATCATAAAAAATTAGAGGGGAAAAAAGAAAAAACTACTTTTTCAACTCATAATTTCAACTTATATCCTTATGGTTTTACTCCAATTTCAAGTGGGATCAATTTTTAAATGTGGAATTTAATTCCTCATTTAAGGATTACCCATGTTTCATACTTTCGATGGACTCTTCTACTTGAAAAATGAGAAATACATGAAAAGTGTGATTGCAATCATGTTTCTTGATGTATTTCTCATTTTTCACGTAGTGGGATCCATTGAAAGTATGTAACATGGGTACTCCTTGAATGTGGAATTAAATTCCTCATCCAACTAGTTCTCCCGCTAGAAATTTGAGTCAAACCGTATGGAGATAAGTTGAAAATACAAGTTTAAAAAGTAGTTTTTTTTTTTTCCTTTTCTTTTTTACTCCAAAAATGGTGAATAATCTCCCATGGTTGACATCATCATCTTGAATCCTATTTGTTCTTATAAAGCTGATTTTGGTTTCACACTTTTGTTTAGAGGCCCATTTTAAACCTAAAAATTTCTCTAATGGATTTCTTGCTTCGGATCTTGTGGTTTCTTATGCAAGAAACCTGAATTGAAGGACACTAATTCAAACTAGTTAGTGCATGAATTTAAGAGACTGGTTATTGAAATTAATTGGGATGCAGGAGAAATTTTGTAGGCTCATGTTTCTTTAGAAACAACAATAAGAAAAGAGGACAAACAATCAAAAAACGAGTCTATGCATGGTAGGTCAAGAAGAACGCAATAGTAAAGGAAAAACAAGAAAGAGACCATTGGTAAAAAGCTCTAGAAAAATGGGAGATGCATTTGAACTCATGTTGGCTAGAAGAAAGTCGAGAAGGGAGAGGAATTTGAGAATCTAGTGAGATAAAATAAGTAGGTAGCTCTAGAGACAAGAGAAGAGAAGAGAAGGAGATTGGATTTTTATTCCCTAGAGGTAGTGGGTTGAGTTGTTGGTCTTTTGGAGCCACAGCAACAACTTTTGGCCCACCAGAGCTATTAGGTCTGTAATTTATTAGCAATATTGGGAGAGTCCAATCACGGGAGTTAACATCATTTCAACTAACTTTGGGATTCTAGGATCTAGCCCTCACGAATTCGGAGAGGGATCTCTCCAATATGTACAAAGATGGATATTGTCTTTGAAAAGCTTAAGGTAATGATATTAGAGCTAGTTATGAAGGCCAGGGTTTTGTTTTGTTTTGGATGGTTGAGCATGAAATGTTACTTGAGAGAAAGTCCTAAGTGCAAAAAGTTTCAAAAGTGAGAAGTTGCAAGAAAATAGAGCAGTTTTGAGATAGATAGATATAACGGCGGTTTTTTAGTCCATTGAGCTGTGGAGTCATATCTGGGCTTTAATTGAACAACAACATCAAGTACGATCCAAGGGAAAGTCATCTATACCACAAGATTATTGAGATTAAAAATGATGAAATGGAAACATTAAAATGTTGGAAGGGTGGAGAGCGATAATAATTTCTCGAGAGGATTTATGGTCGGTACAAACAAGAAAAGCCTCTTAAGTAGCTGTTTCACAAAACCAACCAAGAGACGAGGGCTAACCATGAACTTCTTGGGCAAGTTCTTATTAAAGCGACTTAATTGACAAACAATCCGAGTAATCCACATATTACCTTGAGAAAGTATGAAAACACATAAGAAAAACGGAGTGTAACTTAAGATCGGATAAGTACTTTTAAACCTGATGCTTTCGGTCAACACCAGAAACTTTCGAGAATGTTGCCTTTGGAGAAAAGAATCTAGGAATCGGGGTAAAACCATATCTTCTCTAGTCTAACTTTAATAACCAAATAATGGAAATAACATTCGAGAACAATGTTTCGAGCAAGCAGAAGGACGAGGGAACGCCAACATTCCTAGCTACATTTTAAATTGTATTGAATCATTCTTAAATAAACAAATGCGAAGAAAACATTAAGATAAAGATTTCTCGGCCCGAGAGAAGGTTGCTATACGAGAGAAAATCCTAACCCTATTTAAGCTGTTCTTTACGGAGGAAAATGAACAATATGGCATACATAGAAGGAAAACGATTAACAAAGAAAGAAGCACTTCACCAGTGATAAAGACAGGATCCCAAGAAACAACTTTTATATTTTGATGTCAAACCGGGTTACAATCTTCAAGTCCAATGTTTCGGTTCGGCAATCATCTTCACTATTCAACCTAACTACTCTAGCACAAACGAGCTTCGAGGGCCGGTGAACACTATGTGTAAATAGAGTCTCGAGCTCAAGTGTATTTCAAAGTTACGCAACCAACAATTTCTCATCTTCTTACGAGGCATTTATAGAAGAATGAGGAGGCGATACGAAAAATATCTCTCGGGATAATTAATATAGGTTCAAGACTTCTCGGCCCTTTGAGGGGCTCAAGAGAGAAATTTACGGGTGGATCATTGTATTAACTTTTTACAGCTAAATATCAAAGCTAGGAAATTTCAGGAGCTTTATTTTGACTTTGGGGCTTTGTGTGTTGTGAGGAGTAACTTCTACGAGATATTTACGTATTACCTCGTAGAAGTAACTCCTGGCTGCTGCGAGGTGAAATTTGATCTTCTTCAATAACTACGACCTGTTTGAAAGGTTTGAGGCAACGAGGTGGCTTGGTAGTAGGCGAGGAATCAATTTGCCTCGAATGTAGCGGTGGAAGCTTTTTTTGTACGATAAAACACTTTGGGTTTTCTTTTAAGCTGTGTTTTAGATTGAGGATTAGGCTTTTGATAAGCTGTCTTGGCCATAATCCCCGTAAACTCTCTTCGATCTTCATCTGTTGTGCTTTGTCTTCAAACTTATACTCTTCTAGCGTATTTCAGAATTAAAAACGAGTGTCTTGTCGATGTGCGGAGACCGCCCAGGCTTTACGGCATCAATACTCATAGAGTGCGACGGAAACATGGAATGGAGCCGTGGATGCTTCTCTTTAATGAAACGAGGGCATGAGAATCGTCATTCCCGGCCCTTGGCATTTCTTCGTGATACGATGGAAAACCATTTAGAACGCCTGTAAAACACAAAAAAATTAAGAAATCCTGCCGAAAAATGGGTTTAAAGCGCCGGATGGCGGGGGGAGGAGCGTAGCGGGTGGAAAAAAATATCTAACGGTGGAGATCGACGTAAAATAGGAAAAGGAGAGCGAGGAGAAGAAATAAGGCGGGGTGGTTTTGGACGAGTCCGATCCGGAACCAGTGGGCGGTCAGGACGAACGGAAGAGTCGCAATCGGGGGGTAAACAAAAATGGACGCGATTCGAAAAACTCGATGCGATTGTGCGATCGGGAGGGTCAAATAGATTGAGCGATGACCGTTGATCTAAGGATCAGATCAACGATGGGGAAACGAATCGGTGGGTTTTGAAACGGTGGCAAGACTTGTGATTGGAGGGAATAAGAATTTGGATCTTCGAAGGCGGAGAGGAGATCAGCAGGCGGACAACCAATGGGGGATCGTCAATCGGGTAAATAAAAACTCATGTGATTTAAAAGTTTGCGATGCGATTGAGCGTAGGCCGTTGATACGAGGACCGGTCCAACGGGCGGGGAATGAGGTCGGAGGATCGCAATCGGAGGGGAGAAACAAAGGGCGCGATTGGAAAACGCCGATGCGATTGAGCGCGGCCGTCGATGCGAGGACCGGATCAAGGGCGGGGAATGAATCGGAGGGATCGCAATCGAAGGGAGAGACAAAGGACGCGATTGGAAAATGCGGATGCGATGAGAAGGCGGTGGCCTTTCGATCGGCGGTGATCGACGGTGGAGATGGAACGGGGGGAAAACCTTTCATTCATATGAAAACCAAAGTTTTTAATAAAAACAAGTAAAAATGGGTCGGTCGGAAAAAATATATAAGTAAGGGAAAAGGCGCCTGATTGCGGGGGCCGATGGTTTACGAGAATGTAATATGCCCGGGAGTATAAAGACAAGGGCCAATCGTAATCGGGCCATTGAGCCCGGTCTTTCCCGATAACCCATTGTGTTGTTTCCGATTGAGATTGCGCGATCGGCTCTTTTCAATCAACCCATTTATATTTATCACGTGATTTTAAGTTTTTAATTTAAAATTTCGGGAAGTGGGTTTTGGGTTTATAAAGAAATCTGTACTTGGGAATGGAATATTACAAGCTTTAAGCGCCAAGGCGAGCTCTATGGTTATATGAGAAAATAATATGATCGAGGGTTTTATATGAAAGGCTAATCGCAATCGGAGTTTTGTAATGGTTCAAAGACATGCACCCTTGGATATTTGTGATGCGATTAGTGCCGAAAACTTGGAATTTGGTTTTGATACATGGGCATGTGTGGGGGAAGTGGTTTAGGACTTAGCCCAAGGGCTTGGGTCCATAGAAATAAAACTTTGTTTTTTATGAAAAATTTCAAGGTTTTAAATGGATTTGGGGGTTTCGCTTTTGACTCAGAAGAAGTTTTAAACCATGTCGGGAGATTTTCACGAATGGAGGGAGAAACTTATGAAAATTAGAGGAATAATATGGAGAAAAAGGGAGAAAATGAAGGTTAACTATGAGTGGGAGAAAGGGGAAAAATGATGGTTTCTTCGAGCGGTTTCTTACGGGAAATCGGCGGAAGATTAATAAGGCAGTGACACGATTTGGGACGGAGGCATGAGGCCTTAAAGACTTCAAGAGCCAACAAATTTTTAGTGATAAAATTTGTTCCTTGGGCTCAAAATATCTTAGCCACCTTTTGGTATAACAAAATATTATAGGTGGCTAACGGTGGCTCCACTTGGGGATGGTGCTTGAAGGCATCAAGAATTCAGACTTGATTTACGGGGCCAATACCGACTTTGTGCACGACCCATTGCTTGCTCTTTTTTTCTTTGACAAATAATATCGAGTTATGAAAGAAAAATGAATTTCATCAATACAACTTCCTACCCCAATCTTGATCTAACATTTTTTCTTCATGAGAGTGCACTTGGATTGGCAAAAATCTTTACACAATATTTTATTCTTTTGAGAAAACGGAAATCTAATCTATTTCTACTCCTTATTTCTTCCTAAACTCAGATTAAACGGTTGAGCTCGAGATATTTCTCTACCTAATCTCACATACTTGTTGGGATTAAGCGCTCAGGACTTTCATTCTCTAAATTCTGCAACGAGAAATTTAAAAATAGTCAAGTCAAGATTAAAAATTTGGGCTTGCTATGATCTGTAACATAAGAATAAGCTGCACATTTTATTTGCGAAATTTAAAATCAAAATGGAAGGCTTAGGATCTGAAAGTTTCTCATCTGACCTTCTCTCTTCTTCATGACCACTGTTTTTGCTTTTGTTTTGAAATTTGTTCTTTCTTTTTTCTCTGGTTTCAGATTTTGAGTTAATTAGAGACGATTTTTACATCTTCTTGACTCGAGAAAATAAAACAGCTTTGAGTCATCTTTCTCTTGGGAACTTTAGGTTCAGATTTGAGTTTGTTTGAACCTTCAATTTCTATCCTAATCTGTCCTCTTGATATAGCCAAGATTGAACAATTTGTACGTCGAATTCACTATCTATCGGCGAGAAAAAATTTAAAAGCTAATTAGTCGGAATTAAGTGCTGTTTGACTAACTAGAAGTGTGTTTTACGGGAGTGGCATTTAAGCTTGCACACTTTCGGATTTGTTCTCTTTTAGGTATGGGGCTATACCTTTATTATTTTGTCAATTTGCCCTCTTTTCATTCTTTCTTTGTTTTTGTATTTTTTGAATTGCGCAGTTTTTCTCGACGACAACGACTAACCATGCTCGGAGGCCAGGCTTTATTGAAATTCCTATCTACCTACTCTAGCCGGAAATCTCGTGTTTAGGTGATACAATAATGTTGATGTAGCCAATCAAGCGATGGTCGAAAAGGATATGAACGCGGCTACCATCGAGAGATAACCACGGGGGGTGCTGCATGTGGTTCTTCAAAACCGAGGCCACCGGTGGTGACCAATTTTGTTGAGTTTTGGCTCTTGCAAATATTGATGCTTGTGGAGCTGATCCAATCGGGAGCCTCCATGTAGTACGCCACAGGGTCAACAAACTCGCCGATGTAAACTTTTCTTTCGAAGCCTACAAAATCAACAGTAGGTACTTGCATCTGAAGCGACCCAATCCTTCACATCTGTGGTGAGGCTTTTGCCAATCACACTCCCCTTCTTCCTGGTTGGGAGTATTTGGCATAGGCATCAACCGGGAATACCTCCTCTTCCTCACGGATCAAGGCCAAGATGCACTGCGGGAAGGAGATCTCGCTCATCTTCAATGCGGCACGAGCTAGAGGGCTCATTATATTCAACGGTGCTGTCCTCTCGCATTACCACGGTTCGGTTCGCTGCCAGCGGGCTAAACTACGTAGAAAAAATCAACATATTCTTGAGCGGGAGGCTTCTTTGATTACCTTAATCCCTTTAGAGGAGAAGGCTGCGGAAACTGTCATTAGTTCAAGATTTTCTTCATCTCTTTCCTCCTTGTCCTACTGCTTGTTGAAAAGTTTTTGGCTTCTTGTCCTCTTGGCAAGTAAAATTGATGTTCGAATGAGTAGATAGAAGATTCAAAGAATCTTCGCACGCTATCATGCTTTCAACGCTTTCTCCATCGATGTCGCAGATGGCCTGCATTAGCTCATCGTTTTCCTGGTGATGAGTCGCGATCTTCTTCCCATGAATCTACGATGATGGCTTTGCGAGCTCGATTTCCCTTTGGAAAAAAAATTATCATCAGTCAGATCATCATCGGAGAAATCATAATTACAAACATCGTCGCCAATCCGGTCTTCGGACTCTCGGCGAGTCTTTCTTCAACATAATGTTGAGTTTATTTTTCGGCTACACTACGGTCCATCATGCATGCTTGTGCGACTTGTCTTCCTGAGAGATGCGGTTGTCTTTCTCGAGGGACAAGGAGCAGGTCTTTCCCAATGTCATTTTTGGTTTCGGCCTCATATTCTTCACACTCTTCACTCGGTAAGGATTGTGGGTCTCTGTGGAGTCTTTCCAGCTTGTTTTCTAAAGATGCGCTATTTGCTACATCCGGTCCTTCATTGCTCCTTTTAGTCTTTCCTCCTGCACTTTATGTTGTATTCGACGAGTGCTGGCTATATCCTGCATTTCCTCCCAGGCTCGAGTTCTCTTTCCCTTATATAATTCCACCTGCGGGTCAAAAAGAACTTGGATAGTGCAACGAGCCCATCCCAAAGGTGGTTTTATATCGGAAGGCATTGCATCATATACCTTGTGAACCTGGCTGAAAAATTCTGCCTTGTCTCCCCTAGGCTTGCCTTCTCAAATTAGAGTATTCTTTTAGGATGAGAAGAGCATTCTTTGGGGCCGCCCATCTATCTGAGAAAACTTGAAAGCGGTAAGAAAGTGAAAATGATTGTACCGGAAGGCCTTTCGACCATCTCTTAACACTTCCTTGTAATGACAAGGCAAAAATTCTAATGCACACATCATCTTCTTCTATTTCATACAACTCAAGTAAATCCTCAAGATTTTGTACACTGTTCTTCGGCGGTAGCCCCTTTATTCTCTCCATCAAAATGAGGCGGCTAGTTTATTAATTATATCGGGCGGGGGTTGGAAGAAAAGAGGTAAAACTAGAGGCTTATATCTTTCTATGACCTTTGTAGGTGCGGAGTGATGTAACAATGGGCTCATGAGCGCGAAGCTTCTTGAAAAGTGGGAGATACAACATGAGCTTCTTGTTCCACTAGTTTCTTCACGAAGTACAAGTACGCATCCTGATGCGGTGGCTTGAGGTTTTCCACATTCGGTGTGGATTTCATCTTTGTGCACTTGATTGGGCTTAAAACGAGGACGAGAACATAGTGACTAGACAAAAACAATGAATCCTTTCGTAAATCCTTGATGTGTTCTACCCTTCTATGAGGTGCGGCCATCTTTCGAGGTTCTTCCTCCGGCGGGTGCGAGGATTATGGAGTGTGGAGTCACGGTGGATGAATGTGAACATTTGAAGTAGGATGCTGTCCACCATCAGCAATGTGAATGCCAATCTAACCGAGAGATCTTGGGTCTATGAGTGCCTAGAATGTTTCGAGGTGAAATGCACTCAATCCCAGTCGTGCTTGAAATGTTAGGTCTGCGTTACTAGCAAGATTGGGAGAGTCCAATCACGGAGTTAACATCATTTCAACCAACTTTGGGATTCTAGGATCTGGCCCTCTTCGAATCGGAGAGGGATCTCTCCAATATTGTAAGATGGTCTTGTCTTTCAAAAAAGCTTAAGGTAATGATATTAGGATAGTTATGAAGACGAGGGTTTTGTTTTTGTTTTGGATGGTTCGAAACATGAATTGTTACTTGAGAAGAAAGTCCTAAGTGAAAAAAGTTTCAAAAAGTGAGAAGTTGCAAGCAAATAGAACGGTTTTGGCGGACGAGATAGATACTTATTGGTTTTTTAGTCCATTGGGCTATAGAGTCATATACGGGCTTTAATTGAACAACAACATCAAGTGTGATCCAAGGGAAAGTCATCTATACCACAAGATTATTGAGATTAAAATGATGAAATGAAACATTAAAATGTTAGGAGGAATTGGGCGATAATAATTTCTCGGAGGATTTACTTGACTGGTCCAAACAAGAGAAAAGCCTCTTAAGTAAGCTGTTTTAAAACCAACCAAGAGACGGGGCTAACCATAGAATTCTTGGGCAAGTTCTTATTAAAGCGACTTAATTGACAAACAATCCGATAATCCATAATTACCTTCATAAAGTGTGAAAACATAACGAGTGTAGCATAAGATCGAGATAAAGTACTTTTAAACTGGTCTACTTTCGGTCAACACCAAAGGGAAACTTTTCGAGTCTTCCTTTGGAGAAAAAGAATCTAGAATAAAGACATTATATCTTCTCTATTCTAACTTTAATAGAAAATAATGGAAATAACATTCGAGAACAATGTTTGAGCATCTAGAAGGACGAGGAATGCCAACATTCCTGATACATTTATTTGTATTGAATCATTCTTAAATAAACAAGTACGAAGAAAACATTAAGATAAAGATTTCGGCCGAGAGAAGGAGTTCTTGCTATCTGAAAATCCTAACCACTGTTTAAAAAGCTGTTCTTTACGGAAGGGAAATGAACAATATGGCATACATAGAAGGAAGACGATTAACAAAGAAAGAAGCACTTCCACCGATGATAAGGGCCAGGGTCCCAAGAAGCAGGCTTTTATATTGATGTCAAGCCGATTTACAATCTTCAAGTCCAATGTTTTAGTTCATCAATCATCTTCAATATTCAACCTAACTACTCTGGCCCCAAACGAGGCTTCAAGGGCCGGTGGGCTTGCTATGTACAAATAGAAGTCTCGAGCTCAAGTGTATTTCAAAGTTCTGCAACCAACAGTTCTCATCTTCTTCTAAGGCATTTATAGAAGAATGGGGAGGGCGATACGAAAAATATCTCTCGGGATAATTAATAAAGGTTCAAGACTTCTCGGCCCTTTGAGGGGTGAGAAGAACTACCAGGTGGATCTTTGTATTAACTTTTTACAATAAATATCAAAGCTGGTGGGAGCTTTATTTTGACTTTGGGGCTACGTAGCAATGTGGAAGTAACCCTGTGATTATTGCGTGATTACCTCGTAGTAACTCTGGTACAACAAGGGTGAAATACGATCTTCTTCAATAACTATGACCTCGGTTTTGAAAGGTTTGAGGCAACATGTGGCTTGGTGGTAGGTGAGGAATCAATTTTCCTCGGATGTAGCGGTGGAGGCTTTACGTACGATAAACACTTTGGGTTTTCTTTTTTAAACTATGTTTTGATTGAGATTGACTTTGAAATGCTTGTCTTCGTCGTAATCCCTGGCCAAGAGGCTGTCTTCGATCTTCATACTGTGACACTTTGTCTTCAAACTTATACTCACTTGCATGTGTTCGAATTAAGAGCAATGTCTTGTCGATGTGTGACTACTTCGCACGGGCTTTACGGCATCGGTACTCACCAAGTGCGACGAAACATGGAATGGAGCCCCGTGGATGGCTTCTCTTTAATGAAACGAGGGCATGAGGAGTAAATATTCTTCAGCCCATGTGGCATTTCCTTGGCAATCACAATGGAAAACCATTTTAGAAGAACACACTGCATAAAACACAAAACAATTAAGAAATCCTGAAAAATAGGTTTAAAAACTACTTCGGATGGCGGGGGGAGGAGCGTGGCAAGTCGGATAAAAATATCTAATGGTGGAGATCGACACAAAATAGGAAAAGGAGAGCGGGGAGAAGAAATAAGGCGGGGTGGTTTTGGACCATCGATCCGGACACGTAGACTGGTCCCGAATTAAATACGGAAGGTCGCAATCGGGGTTTGCAATCGGGGGTAAACAAAAATGGATGCGATTGAAAAACTCGATGCGATTGCCGCGATCGGGAGGGTCAAAGTGATTGAGCGATGACCATTGATCTAGAGATCGGATCAACGGTGAGGAAACGAATCGACGGGTTTTGAAACGGCGGCAAGACTTGTGATCGGAGGGGAATAAGGACTGGCTTCGGATCTTCGAAGGCGGAGGAGATCAGCGACGGACAACCAATCGGGGATCGTCAATCGGGGGTGAAATAAAAACTCATGTGCGATTTAAAAAGTTTGTGATGCGATTGAGCGTAGGCCATCGATGGGGACCGGATCAATGGCGGGGAATGAATCGGAGGGATCGCAATCGGAGGAGAAAAAAAAAGGGTGCGATCGGAAAACGGTGCGATTGAGCGCGGGCGGGCGATCTAAGGACTAGATCAACGGCGGGGAATGAAATCGGAGGGGATCACAATCGGAGGGAGAAACAATGGGCGCGATTGGAAAACACCGATGCGATTGGCGATGGCCTTTCGATTGGCGGTGATCGACGGTGGAGATGGAGCAGGGGGAAAACCTTTCATTCATATGAAAACCAAAGTTTTTAATAAAAACAAGTAAAAATGGGTTGGCGGAAAAAATATATAAGTAAAGGGAAAAGCGCCGATTGCGGGGCTAGTGGTTTTCACATAATGTAATATGCCGGGAGTATAAAGACAAGGGCCAATCGCAATCGGGCCATTGAGCAGTGCTGAGTCAACCCATTGTGTTGTTTCCGATTGCGGTTGCGCGATCGGCTCCTTTTCAATCAACTTGTTTATATTTATCCGTGATTTTAAGTTTTTAATTTAAAACTTCGGGGGAAGTGGGTTTTTGGGTTTATAAAGGGAAATCGTACTTGGGAATGGAATATTACAAGCTTTAAGCGCCAAGGCGGTCTATGGTTATATGAGAAAATAATATGATCGGGGGTTTTGTGAAGAGGCTAATCGCAATCGGAGTTTTTGTAATGGGTTCAAAGACATGCACCCTTGGATATTTGCAATGCGATTAGCGCGAAAAGCTTTGGTGTTTGGTTTTGACACATGGGCATGTGGGGGGAAGTGGTTTAGGACTTATCCCAAAGGGCTTAGGTCCATAGCAATAAAACTTTGTTTTTTATGAAAAATTTCAAGGTTTTAAATGGATTTGGGGTTTCGCTGGCGAAGAAGAAGTTTTAAACCATGTCGGGGGAGGATTTTCACGAATGGAGGGAGAAACTTGTGAAAAGTGAAGGAATAATATGGAGAAAAAGGGAGAAAATGAAGGTTAACTATGAGTGGGAGAAAGGGGGAAAAATGATGGTTTCTTTAGCCGGTTTCTTACGGAAATCGGCGAAATTAATAGGAACGATGGCCAGGGATTTGGGACGGAGACGCAGGCCTTAAAGAGACTTCAAGAGCCAACAAATTTTAGCGATAAAATTTGTTCCTTGGAAACTCAAAAAATATCTTAGCCACCTTTTGGTATAATAAGTATTGCGGTGGCTAACGGAGGCTATGGGTTGAGATAAGTACCCTGGAGCCCTATAACAAGTTCGGTCCATGGAAGTTGTGGGTTGAAACAAAGGTCTCTGGAGCCTTTTAATATCTTGAGTCCTTGTAGGTTGTGTGTTGGGATGGAATTTATGGAACCTTTAAAACCGTGGCCCCCATGGAGAATATGGGTTGAGATAGAAAGATATAGAACCCTATAATATCTTGGGAAGATGTCATTCTGAAGGAACATCAAAATAAGACATAGTTGAAGACTTGTGGTGACTACACTCTTGATACAATGGATTATAGACTCCATAGAAGGTGGTGAATTACTATGTGTGCACCTGGGGATGAGGTATAGTACCTATGGATTCCCTCTGTGACAACGAAGTTGCAATCATTTGGTGGGATTGAGGAAGATGGCCCTCTCGAGTCCCTATTTCAATTGGAATCTAGTATTCAAGTTCTCAAGCAAACATCTGCCTCTGACTCTGGAATATGGCTAGGGAGTGACAGTTGCAAGCAAGTGTAGCTGCAACTGTCTAAGTTTGGATGGAGATTCCTTGTCCTAGACTCAGTTTCCCTATAAGTTTAAACATAATTATTTTCTTTTACTTGTTTATTTATTGATGAACCATGATGCATTCTTGATTGTGACAGTTGTGGATTCTAGAACTCTATTCGTGTTGTCTATGTATGAATATGTGGATGCATTTTGCGTAGACATGATATTGATGAAAATGTTGAATATATGTATGTGTGTGTGTGTGTGTGTGTTGTTCTCTTTTACAAATGGCACTGTTAAATAAACTAAGCATGAGCTTTTGAAATAGAAATAAGATGATGTGAAAATAACTTTTTAGTGTTGATCATAGAACAATGGAGGAAAAAATGTGTAATAAAACATATTATAATAAGAAACAAACCATAAAAATCAATTGAACCTTAAGCTGAATTAAATCCTTAATTGTAATGAAAATAGCACATAAATGAATAATAGAGGAATGTATGCCCATGCAACAGTTCACAGCAAAAGTCATAAGCACTTGAAATATTGGGCTGAGGGACCCTTTATTAATATGTAAAGTTACAATGAAAATCATTTGCTCAGTAGGGTTAGCATTCAGTTGCATCCATTTATTTTTCTTAAGTTACAAGCCTCTTTCCAACTCCGTAGAAATTGTGTGAGCATTGAAGGTTCATTCCCTTCGAGCGAGATGAGCAAATTAGATTTAGCTAAATGGATTTCAGCTTTGCATTTTGAGTAGGGTATATGTATTTCCTTGGCTTCCTAGTGCCGACACTAAGGAATCAAAAGGTTATGTATAGCACCATGGAGTTGCTTCTAGGCTCATCATGGATTATGGAAATGTCGTCATGTTTTCGGAGAGGTGGAGAACTCTTAGGACTCCATGCCAAACCCATTCTACGTACTCGTCGTTGGAGCACGTGCGTTTACATGCATGTAATTCCTTGTCTTAGAACGGGGAATGTAAGTGGGACGAGAACTCTTGGGAGAGAATTTTTCCCAAGCTTAGGAGGGGTATCACCATGTCACACTTTAAGAAGTCATTGAAATTCGCATGGATTCGTGGAGGTGATGTGGATGATTATTGTACCTCTAAGATAGAGCCATAGCCAAGAACGATGAATCTAGGAAGCTTGAGAAGTTGCATAACTCATGTTTGGGGTGATTTAAAAGATCCCCATCTAAGATTTCGCATGCGGCAAGGCCTAATACCCTTAGCCAAGCCATGGAAGAGGAAGAGAATGAAAAAATTGTTGTAACATAAGGGGATCAAACCCATAACTTATATGAAAAGATCAGATAACTGCATATTATCTTAGATAAAAAATCTAGCCAGGAAATCCTACTATTGGCATGGCTGATTTCACACTTACGCGATTGGTCACGAAAATGTTGACATGGCTTAGAGGACTTACCTAGGAATATTTTCAATATAAGTAATAAGAACTAACCGGTAAGAGATAAAATAGGATGAGATGGCAACCACACCATCCTTGGAGTTCTGTGATTGGCCAAAGGTGGACCCACCTAATAGGTCATCCCATTAGGTTTACCCTGGAACATTCGAATAGGGTGCAAGAAAAAGGGAGAGGAGTGAGTGGAATAGGATGAAATGACAGTGTCGCCATGCATCCCAATCAAGATCGAGGGATATGAAAATTCCTGACTCACTAAATTACATGGCCCAAAGGTGAGATCCTAAAATTTCTAACCAGAGAGATCCTACGGTACATGCGGTGGAGAGCCAGAAAAGGGGAAGAAATAAGATATGGGAATGGACACACTGGTTGATAGTAAAAGGATGTTTTTCCAGCTGTGCTGAGAGGGACTGAATAGGATGATGTGTCTAGCAGCGTCGACTGCATCCGCAAGTCTATTAAGGTTTTAATTGGTGGAGGGAGGGCCCACAACCAAGTAAGCTCGATGTTGTGAGCCCATAGATATATAAAGAGAGGCGCTTCAAGTGAGGGAAATGGGTTACTAAGCTCTAGGATAAAATGTATTGGTGACGACAAAGATTTGTGAATAGGCCAAGATCCAGTGAGGAGATAACATAGCGTTCCACCATCCATTTAAGCCCAGAAGAAAGAAGCCAGTGGGTTCCCAAACATAGAGTTTAAGAAATGCAAGAGAATGGGAGAGGGGTGATGTGTCCCATATGAACACACTCAGAAGGCATAGGCTAGTGCAAGAAGCGATGGTTATTGTGATCCGAATTTATGCAGGAACGCAACAGAATAAACACATAAACATAAATACAGAGATGCAGTGGAAATAACACTTCATTTAATTAATATCAAAGAACCGAAATTTTTTTACACACAGAATGGAAATAAAAATAGCTAGGGCACTGGTAGCTATCTCTGAGAAGAGATGTGGCGGCTACAGGCCTCTGAACTGAGTTACAATGAGGCTCGAGGGCCTATTTATTATTGAGAAACAATGGAGAACTCTAAACATCCAAAAACCTAACCCTAGGAGATGCCAAAACTATGGGCCCCATTTGGGTAAATTGGTGTTTCAACTTCCCAGGGACGTAACTTTGGCATACTATCTCCGTTTGACGCACATGATACATCATTAGAAAGATCTATTCGAGGAATAAAAATTTTGCCATGAATATCCATTCTGAAATGGAATGATGAATATCCATTCCGAAACGAAATGATATTCGCTAGAGACGCGATGCCCAAAAAACATCATTTAGGGCCTCAAAACAGCTTCGGAAGTTCAGGACCCGAAAAACTGCTAAAAATAGTAAGTTGTGCCGAAACTGAAAAACTGAAAGAGGCAATGGTGGGAACCCAAGTGGAATAGGTAGGTGGCCACCAATATCCACCTGGATCATTCTTCCCCCCTTATGAAGAAATGGTCCCCATTGCGTTGAGTTCTTCCATGAGATGAGGAAACTTCTATTGAACTTGGTCCCTGGTGAACCACTTGCCTTGGTGCAGGAGTTGGCCAGCTTTGACAACCCAATACAGTTGGATGTTATTTTGGTGAGTGCTCTTTATTTTCATGTCCCTGATACAATTTGTGGTGGCCTGTTCCATGCAGTCTGAGTTTAACTCTGTTGGTGTGAGTTGTTCTACAATGTTTGAGGTGTCCAGTAGAGGTGGGAAGTAAGGACGAAGGAAATCCACATTGAAGACTGGGTGCAGAGGAATGGTGGAATACTGAGCTTGAAGGCATTGTTCCCTACATCCTTGGTGATGGTGTACGGCCCATATCGGAGCGGGCGAAGCTTGCAGTGGGGTCCAGTGAGGCACTTCTTCTGCAAATCTAGCCATACTTTGTTGCCCACCTGGAAGTTGTGTGGCACCCGGTGTTGATCATGGCGTTTCTTATACTTGGCATTGGCTTTGTCCAATATATCATGAACCTGTTGGTGGATGTGTTGAATGCGCTCGATGAAGCTACTTGCTTTGTCAACTTCAGACTGGACATGAGCTGAATCGTCATGAGCAGCTGCAAATGGTATGGCTACGTCAATAGGACATAGTGGCTGGAATCCCAAGCCCACCTGAAAGGGGCTATGGCCGATTGAACTATGGAGAGCCCGATTATAAATATTTTGTACATATTGGAGGCTCTCGTCCCATGTGCATGGATGCTTTGAATTGTACATGCGCAGAATGTGTACAAGCAATTTGTTGACGACCTCTGTCTAGCCATATGTTTGGGGATGGAAAGATGTGGACTTGGCGAGCTTGGTATCCAACATTGACCATAGACTGGACCAAAATGTGTTGAGTAACCTGCTATCCCGATCTGATATGATAGACTGTGGGATCCCAAAGTGCACCCACACTCGTTCAAAGAAGAGTTTAGCAGTCGCTTCTGCTGTGATATTCTTCTTGCAGGCCACCATGATGCCCATCTTCAAGAATCTGTCGACAACCACGAAAATACAGTGATCTCCCTGCTTAGTAGAAGGCAAGCCCGACATGTAATCCATGGATATGGATTCCAAAGGTCGACTAGGGGTAGGTAGCGAAGTATATAGGCCTTGCTTCTTGATGGTCGGTTTGGCAATGGCACAAGTAGTGTAGGATCTAATGTGCTTCTTGACATCCTTTCGAAGGTTTTGCCAATAGAAATACTTCTGCAGGATTGCTACTATTTTCTCAACCCCGAAATGGCTAGCGACTCGACTGTAGTGTGCTTCCCCTATCATCTTGGCACGCTCGCTTGAAGGAACACAAAGGTGTCCCAGGTGACATAAAAGTGCATCTTGGAGGTATAAATTAGGAACTTGCATACCCCCCAAAAGTGCCTTGTAATTGTGGCCAAATTCTGGGTCACTCTCATAGAGAAGCGACCAATCAAAAGTCTCATGCTCACAAGAGTTGAGCACGATGGTGAGCGCCACGATCGGTGGTCGGCTGAGGCAGTCTACAACATTATTGGTGCTACCCTTCTTGTACTTGATGTTCAAGTGAAACTGTTGCAGATATGTGGACCACTTCTGATGGCAATAATTTTGCAACTTCCGTTTTGTCTGTTTGAACTGCATGGGTCGGTGGTCTGTGTGGATGATTGTTTCCTTCCCCAAAATGTAATGCTTCCATTGTCGACAAGCTTGCACAATGCAATACATTTCTTTGTCATAAGTGGGATACTTGAGAACTGTGTCAGAAAATTTCTCACTGTGATATGCCACTGGATGCCCCTGTTGAGTAAGAACTGCCCCAATAGCATAGTTAGAGGCATTTGTCTCAATCTCAAATGGTTGTTGCAAGTCTGGTAAAGTGAGCACTAGGGCAAAACAGAGGCGATTTTTCAATTCTGTGAATGCCTTCTATTGAGGTTCCGACCAAAAATTTTTTGCTCTCGCTCCTCCCTTGGTGACTTGACTCAAGGGCCAAGTGATATGAGAGAATCCCAACATGAACCTCCGGTAGAAATTAGCAAGACCCAGAAAGCTGCGAAGCTCTGTTATAGTGGTTGGGGCTGGCCAATCCCGAATGACTTGGATCTTGGCTGGATCCACATGTACCCCCATTTCATCAATAATGTATCCCAGATATTGAACCTGGGTCATGCCAAAAGTGCACTTCTCTAGATTGGCACACACCTTGTGTTACCGCAGTGTTTGGAGGACTTGTCGGATGTGGTGAAGATGCTCTTCCGAGGTTTGGCTGAAGATCAGAATGTCATCCAAGTACACCACTACAAATGAGTTGGTGAATGGCCGCAAGATGTTTTCCATCCTCCTCATGAAGGTTTCGGGAGCATTTGTCAACCCGAAAGGAATGACCAACCATTCAAAAAGGCCTTCCTTGGCTTTGAAGGCAGTCTTCCACACATCGAAGGAGTTCCAGTGGTACTTGGTGGGCAACCGACTTCAAGTCAATCTTGCTGAAATATTTTTCACCTTTGATTTGGTCCAGAAGGTCATCAATCCATGGGATCGGGTACCTATTCCGGACAATGATCTTTTTTAGCGCCCGATAGTCAATACAGAGTCTCCACGTCCCATCCTTCTTCTGTACCAACATGATCGGGCTCCCACGGGGCGATGAACTTGGTCGGATGTGACCTTTCTGCAGCAGCTCCTGAATCTGCCTCTTGATTTCATCGTTCTCCACTGGAGTGTCTTAGATAGATAGAGTCCATTGGGTAGCGGCAAACACAGGGTCGGATCGATAAATTAGCGACGACAATGCGAGTATAGAGGAACCCCTATGGGTGAGGTGAAGATGTCCTCGTACTCCTCCACAACCTTGTCCATTTGTTGTTGTTGGTAGCAAGGAGCCTTGTACGTGGTCAATGGCCCCACTTAGTCTTCTTCTTTCCACAGGGCGGATCATTAGGAAAATGAATTTCCTCGTTTGGGAAATGAGCTTACTGCATTGTTTTACAGTAGCCAAAGAGATAGCGGCAGGAGGTGGTACCTCTAGTATCCTGTACAACTTATTTCCCAAAATAACAATAATAGTGCGAGGCCGAGACTCATACACAACATGACGCTTCCACAAGTATGGTTGTCCTAATAATACATCAGAAACATAAATAGGAGCAACGTCACATAATATATCATTCATGAAGGGCTTGATGCTATAGGGAAGGCAGCATTGCTAGCTGACGCGAAGATCTCGTCCTTGGTGAAGCCACCCGATGGTGTATGGATGTGGGTGAGATGTGGTTGACAAGCCCAACCTCTTCACGATGTCTACTGAAATGAGGTTCTTTTGGCTCCCATTGTTGAAAATGAACTGTACCAGGGAGCCCTTTACCCACATCCAGGAGTGGAAGAGACGTTCCTCCTCCTCACGGATCTTCGATTCCTCCTTCTGGATCTTCATAGTGGCAACAGTGGCGTTGGGCTCTGCATCAATGATATGTTTCCCTTTGTCATTCCCCTTGTCAGGTTCTGATTCAGAGTCAAAGCATGCATCTGAATCAGAAGCCCGCATCTCGGCCACCAGCGACTGCTTGGCCCGACACTCATTTGTGTTGTGAGTGGAGCTCTTATGGAACTCACACCACTTGTTGAATATGGCAACAAGAAACAGTGAAGGAGGCATCCTGAAACATCTTTCCTGATCCTAGTTGGAAAGTGATCACCTAAACTAGGTGGGGGGGCCACACAGGTGATTTTTGGCGCAAAGTCTATTTTTAGACATATGAATCATGGTCTATGAGTTGCGGGATGCTATTTATGGATGATTGGTTGAGTTGGTAAACATAGATGGACCTCTATTTTTAGACATTGGGCGGTTTCTATTTTTAGACTGCCGGGCTAAAAATAGAACAGTCAAATATTATTAACCCTTAATAATATTTAGACTATAAACATTATCTTTTCCTCTTGGAGCACTTCAGTTTGACCTACGGATGGCACACATGCAGTGACGGAAAGTCGCTATTCCTAGGGTTTAGTTGAGCTATTGCATCGTTGACTGATTAGAACTCAAGTGGCGAGTTTGGTGGAGTTGATAGGGCAGTTGATGGGTTGTGTTAGTTTAACTTAGTTGAATTCGTTGTGTTAGTCCAGCCGATTGATACAATAGTGAGTGGTGTGAATTAATTATTAATTAATTCACTAATTATTAACTCATAAATCAACTAAAGAATACATCCGTTAACTCAGTGCATGGACAGTTCAATGGAGACCAGTGTTAGAGGTGGGTGAAAGGGTGAGTCTACTATCAGTTGTGACTATAGCTGTGCATGAGATTTGCACACAAATTGATTGAGATTTCCAATGAGGATTTCATCGTACAAGCCAAGGGGATTCGAACTTGGATCTCATTCATTCTTCATCTTAGATTGCGCAGTAGAGGCAGGCAGACAAGTGGAGTAGATTGGAGCATGTGATATGTATGATTTGAGCTTGTTTTGTGTGTAACAATTGGAGATAGTGCTGAGAGCTTGTGAGGAGTTTGTACTATGATTGTTACATGTTAAATATCATTATAATATACAGATAGTTGGGGGTTTTCAGCTGTAAGCTTTCCCCATTACATACTGTGTTGATATGTGTGATTGATTAATGTTTCAATGTGCGCATGCGATTGTTTTTTTAATTCCGCAAATTGATGACAATGGTAGAAGAGGTTATGTATTATGCATGAAGCTCAAATAGTGTGTGATCAGGATAATCTCAGTGAATAAGTTATCAATTATTCAAATTTCTATATGGTATCAGAGCAAAGTTGATCATCGGATCTATTACATTGATTACATTTTATTTCTTTAGGCACAGTCTGTAAGAGGGCCAGGTAGCCTCTAGATTCATCCTTTCTTTGAAAGGTGAGATATCCAGTAAATGCCCCTACGGTCAATCTCTGTGCTAGAAATAATTTGTTTTCACAGATCGGAAGCGGTTGAGTTTTGAGCTGTTGGAATTCGAATTTGCAGCAGAATTTGGAATTCGAATTTGCAGTAGTTTTCTTGGTGTCGAAGTAAAAATGTCTTATCAAGGATTGCGATTGGAGTATGCTCTTGAAAGCAGCTCGAATTATATTGCATGGAAAGATAGGATGGAGGCGGTGCTCGATGACAATGGGCTGAAGGAGTTCATGAATGCGAAGTTCCAAAAGCCTAGCGATGCGGCCTTGGTTGAGCTTGGCAAGAAGACGGCAAAGTGTCGAAGGATTCTGTTGGAAGGTGTGAAGGATCACATAGTGTCCAACCTTCATGGTAAAGCTTCTCCATTCTTGATGTGGAAAGCTTTAACGGACTTGTTCCAAAGCAAAAGCGACCAAAGGAAGCTGGCGCTTAAAGACAAGCTTAGAAAAATAAAAATGGAGAAAGGCGACAGTATACCCAAGTACCTCACAAAGTTTTTCCAGTGCAGGGATGAGCTGGGAAGTGTGGGGGTTGTTGTAGATGAAGAGGACTTGGTGAGGTTGGCTATCCTTTGGATTCCGAAGAGTCGAGAAGTTGGCATTCCTATCAGAACTACGACGATCATTGGGAAAATTTCCGGGATGGGAGAGACTTTGGTACGATGAACGAGAGGAATGGCGAAATACCGAGGACGGATCTTCATCAAAGGCATCGATGAAGAGAAAATTTCGCTTACTGGCTGCCAAAGCAAGGAAGGGGAAGGGCAAGAAGAATGCTTCTCAATCTGGTGCGGATGGTAAAGAGCGTGACATGTCCAAAGTGAAGTGTTTTCACTGTCACGAGCATGGGCATTATGCCACGAATTGTCCATAGAAGAAGAAGAACAAGCAGGCTGCTGGAGCTGTAGTTGGGAGGCTCTTGTCTCGAAATTTGAGATGGACTTCTCATTTATCGCATGCATGGTGTCTAGTGCATCGGGATCGGGGTGGTATTTTGATAGTGGCACTTCCTTTCACATGACGGGAGATGTGAATATTTTCAGTGACTTGGTGGAGAAAGATCTCTAGTTGCATGTTGATTTGGGCGAAAATGGACGATACAATCTCGGCGGCATTGGTACCATAACAACTAGGGAAGGAGTTAGAGTAGGCATCTCATTCTTTTACAAGATGTAGTGCATGTTCCAGGTTTAAAGAAGAATTTGATCTCAGTCGCAACGTTAGAGGATAAAGGGTATGAAGTTGTCTTCAGTGAAGGAAAAGTTTTCCTTCGGCACAAGGCAACAGGACAAGTCAAGAAGGTTTGGATTCGAGCAAAGAATCTCTACAGAATTGAAGTAGATGGGATGTCTATGGAGCTTCCTACTGTTGGGAAGTGCAAGAAAGACATGCAATTGATGCTTGAGAGGGATCAAGTTTTGCATGCAAGTAAAAGTGAACCTCGAGATGTGGAGCAGCCACAAGATGAGGATCATGGAGTGGGAGAAACCACTCATGCAGAGAAATTTCATGCCAGATGGGCAGAGGGAGTGCATGCAACTATACCACCAGGTGAGAGGTGGGGTGACATGCATGATTAATCCCAAGAGGATATTTATGGGCAGGATTCATGAGATGGTGTGGATCTCATGAGTTGAACCTGGCTACGAGGTGCCCACAATGCAGCAGTAGCATGATCATTTTGATTGATGCAGGCAGATCAAAGTGATAGTGTCAGATACTGGAGCACGAATCAGAGTTGACAGCAAGTGCAGAGTGCATGGGTGTAGAGTTCAACAGCGTAGTGGTTCCTGAAGACATGTGCAGTAGCTCAGAAAAATTCGAAGACTTTGATGATAGTTGCATCAGACTGATTGAGTTTTTCGGAGCCTATTCAGTTTCAGAGGAGTTGTAGAGCAGATGCATGGAGTTGCATGGAGCTTGTGAAGGTTGCAGGGTGAATGCATGGAGTTGCATGTCGCATGCAAAGACAGTCCTTTCTTGTTGAGAGGGAGTGTTGAATATGGCAACAAGAAACAGTGAAGTAGGCATCCTGAAACATCTTTCCTGATCCTAGTTGGAAAGTGATCACTTAAACTAGGTAGGGGGGCCACACAAGTGATTTTTGGCGCAAAGTCTATTTTTAGACATATGGATCATGGTCTATGAGTTGCGGGATGCTATTTGTGGATGGTTGGTCAAGTCAGAGAAAATAGATGGACTTCTATTTTTAGACATACTGGCGGAGTCTATTTTTAGACTGCCAGTCTAAAAATAGAAATGTCGAATATTATTAGCTCTTAATAATATTTGGACTATAAACATTATCTTAGCCTCTTGCAGCACTTCAGTTCGAGCTACGGATGTGGCACATGCAGCTGACAGAATGAATTACGCTATTCCTAGGGTTTAGTTGAGCTATTGCATGGTTGACTTCAGTTAGAACTCATGTGGCAGAGTTTGGTGAAGTTGATGAGACAATTGATGGAGTTGTGTTCGGTTTAACTTAGTTGAACTAGTTGTATTTAGTCTAACTGATAAATACACTAGTGATGAGTGGTGTGAATTAATTATTAATTAATTCACTAATTATTAACTCATAAATCAACTAAAAAATACATCAGTTAACTGCAGTGCATGGACAGTTCAGTGGAGACCAGTGTTAGAGGTGGGTGAAAGGGTGAGTCTACTATCAGTTGTGACTATAGCTGTGCATGAGATTTGCACACACATTGATTGAGATTGCCAATAAGGATTGCGCAGTACAAGCCAAGGGGATTCGAACTTGGATCTAACAATTAACCATCTTGGATTGCGCAGTAGAGGCAGGCTAACAGGTGGAGGAGATTTGAACTTGTGACTTGTTCATATATGAGCTTGTGTAGTGTGTAACAATTGGAGATAGTGCTGAGAGCTTGTGAGGAGTTTGTACTATGATTGTTACATGTTCTCTATCATTATAATATACAGATAGTTGGGGGTTTTGAGCTGTAATCTTTCCCCATTACATACTGTGTTTATATGTGTGATTGATTAATGTTTCAATGTGCGCATGCGATTGTTTTTAATTCCGCAAATTGATGATCAATGGTAGAAGAGGTTATGTATTATGCATGAAGCTCAAATAGTGTGTAATTAGGATAATCTCGGTGAATAACTCATCTATTATTCAAATTTCTACACCACTTTCCCGTGTCCTTCTTTGGCTTTGCGGTGTTGTTCTTTTCTTGTGGCTTCGACAGGTCATCTTGAGTCGCCATGCCTTGGTTCTTTCCTTTGTTCTGCGGTTTGGGAGCACCTTTCCCTTGCTTTTGATTCGCATATCCAAAGTATCGCTTCTTCTGTTTGAATTTCTGCTCAATCTTAGCAGTATATCGGTATGCCATACCAAGCGAGGAGATGTCGAGGAACTCCATTTCCTCCTGAATGTATCTGTGTAGACAACTACGATAATTTAGCACCAGATGTTTCTCTGAATCTTTGATACCCAACTTGGTGTGCAGGGTATGGAACAGATTCGTCAGCTCATGCACATCTTGATCCCTTTGTTTCTGCAGCGTGGTCCATTGTATGTACTTGTCCTCACAGCTCCCCACGGGATAGTATTTTTCCTTGACGGCGTCTCAGAAAAAATTCCAAGTGGGTACGGCCGAGAACAGAGAGGGTTCTGTCTCGTCCTTTTTCTCACAGTGGGTTTCCCACCAGTCCTTGACATGGGGGGCAGTTTTGAGGAGTGAAAAAATAATCTTCTCCCTATCGGAAAAGTCATGAACCAAGAAATATCCTTCTAATATATTCAACCATCTATCTGCGACATATTCATCTATTTGACCCTCAAATATGGGAATGTCAAAATTTACTTGTACCTTAAAAGGAGTCGCACCTCCAGAGTGGCTGCTGGATGCAGATGCGCCGCCGGTGGGTAGTCGTTGAAGGATCTGGGAAAAATTATCCATCATCATGTTCCTTTGTTTTTTGAGGGCCTCCTTGAGAAACATTTTGATAGGATCTCTTGCTCCCTCATATTTCTTTTCGTCCCCCATGGGCGTCCGTCGGGGTTTGTGAGGTTGATCTTGCAAAGGTTCCACCAGATCAAGCCCTAACTCCTTGTACCCCGATGGAAACCCAGATCGAGCACGAGGGCCTATTTATTATTGAGAAACAATGGAGAACTCTAAACATCCAAAAACCTAACCCTAGGAGATGAAGCGCCAAAACTATGGGCCCTGTTTGGGTAAATTGGTGTTTCAACTTCCCAGGGACGTAACTTTGGCATACCATCACCGTTTGACGCACATGATAGATCACTAGAAAGATCTATCCTAGGACTACAACTTTCGCCATGAATATCCATTTCGAAACAGAATGATATCTTAAACGGAATGATATTCGTTGCAGGCGCGATGCCCAAAAAACGTCGTTTAGGGCCTCAAAATGGCTCTGGAAGTTCAGGACCCGAAAAAATTCTAAAAATAGTAAGTTGTTCCGAAACTGAAAAACTGAAAGAGGCAATGGTGGGGCCCCAAGTGGAATAGGCGGGTGGCCACCAATATCCACCTGGATCATATTGGGTCTTCAGTGGGCATAGTAAGTTGATAAAGGTATATATATCCATATATAAATATTGGATTGAAAATTCGATAAATAATAATAATTACCCCATTCCTATAATATCAAACGAGGGTTTGGGTGACGCATTATTTTAGTAAGAAATTGACATATGTGATATTATTTTTGATAATCATATTTATGAGTATATTTTTGTATTTGTGCGGAGAGTTTTGTATCTCATCTACATGTGTGTCTTAGCCCATGCTTGTTTTGCACAATGACGATTGCACAACTTCTTCCATACATGATATATCAGGATATGTAACTCTATTGTGTGGATAGGTCAACATTTTTTTCACTTTTTTTTCTCATCTATTTCATCCAATAAAGGATTTTATTGCTAATATTTTTGTAAGATATTAATGTATACAATAGTATTGGTGATATTCATATATTTTAATATATTTTTGTATTTGTGGAGAGAGGTTCATATTTCATCCACATTTCCTTTTCTACGCTGCTTTCTCCTCACAACGACAATTGCAGAGCTTCTGACGTACATGCTATATCTGGGCACGTAAATTTATTGTGTGTATAGGTCCATATTTCGTTGAGAAAGGATTTTATTGCTAATAATTTAGTAATAAAATGATGTACACAATATTATTATTGTATCTTTTTTTATTTGTGCGAATAGGTCCATATTTCCTCCACATTTGTGTCTCAACCCATAATTTTTCCACACTATTTATTCCGCACAATGAAAGTTGCATATATTTTTCTGTACATTCTATATCTAGATACATAACTCTATTGTGAAAGGAGTTCCACATTCATTGCTTGGTCCGCACGGCAATGTCAGCCATAGTAATATTTTAAGTGTAATTTGTTTTTATGTACTTATTTTTTAATATATTTTCATATTTGTGCAGAGACGTATGTATTTCATCGACATTTATATCTCATCCCATGCTTGTTCTACATTTATTGCTCTGAAAAATGATGACTAAACACTTTTATTACTAATATTACTGCTAATAATTTAGTTATAGACAATGCATATCAGTAGGAAAATGAGGAAAAGTTGTGTGGAGTTCACACAAAGCTGTGTGAAGCAGCATTTCATTGATTAGAATATTTGTTTGTAGCATAATAAGCTTTCAAGCTTGCATTGTATGGATGATACAATTTTTTATGCACATATTATTGATAATATTTAATTGTAACTAATTTAAACTACTACTATTTAAGGAAATTTCAATTTTAAATCATTTTTAAGTTAGAAAATGTGTGAAATTTCAAAGAAAGTCCATTGTGCGGATGAAACTTTCAATGTGTGAATTGTCATACTTAGTACTTTAGTATTAAATATTTGCAATAACAGTAAAGCAAGAGGTCTACTTATACGATTTTTGCTAATACTTCAGTAATAAATTATGTGTATCTACTTGTATCTACAATTAATTGAGTAGGGTTTTCATTTCACCCACACTTTTGTCTGAGCTCATGCTTTCTCCGCATTGCTTACTCTACACAACAAAATTTGCATAGCTTCTTTCATGTATGCTCTGTGTGGAAAAATTTGCCTGACAAGAACTGTGAGCTAGTGTCCAACAACGTGAGTATCTATGATCCATCCTATCTTTTTATTCAGATAGGCTAAAACATTGGTGCTAGATTACTACAAGTATTAAGACTATTTTATGGCGGCTTTGATTATTCTAATAAATTCATTCGATTCATTGCTTCTATCAAATGAATAGTATATTATTATTATAGGGAAATAACACATTTTATTATTATGGCTAATATAATTAATATACATTAATGGTTAATCATTACAAGCATAAGTATTTTACATCGACTTATGCTATTCCTTGTAATTATATAATAGCATTATAAAAATTATTCATTGTATTGAATATTGATGTGTGAAGGTTGACACAATGAGTTGTGCACAATGAACTTCTACACAATGGAAATTTGAATGTCAAGGACTATGTTGTGTAGGCACTAGTAATTGAAAGTGAGCTTGGCAATATCAAGTTGAAGTCATGTTCCTAAAATAATGCTATTGGTAATGTTGTTCCTGGTAATTTTATTGGTATGAATAATGCATTATTGTTGTTTGCAATATTTTAGTTATCAATTATGAAAAATTCTATATTTTTGAATATCAATACTCCATTGAGTGAAGGTTGAATCATTATGGAATGCAAAGAATTTTTAATGGCATCAATGATTAGAACATTCAATAGAAGGCTTGTCTATGGTTATTTGTAATGAGAAAGCTTTCATGTTTCCATTGTGAAGATATGTATATCTATGGACTTTGCATTAAATGGATTTATATTTTTTTTTCGCACAAAAACTAAGACAAGAAGTGGAGCGATACAATATTATTGTGAATATTTAATTATAAATATATTTTTTTATTACTAATATTTTATTATTAAATATTCCATATTTTATTTTGAAATATTTTAATTATAAGTAATGCATATTTGGGTATTGTCAAATATCAGCAGTTCGATATCATTGAAGAAAATATTTCTTTATGGTTATGTGGTAGTCTATTTCATGGATGAAGCTTTCAAGCTTTGATTCTTTGAAGGCTCGCATTTGGCTTTAAACGCCTTTGTAGATTTTTTTATAGGAACTCATACGTAAGTGTTGAGTTCGGATGCAGAAAAGTTCAAAGCTAAAGTGGAGTATTATTTTTCATTTATCAAATCCGATATTGCATATTATAATCTTTATTTATGTAGTATAACATTAGTGTTTATAAATTATTTTATTACGTGATTATTGTACATTTTGTCTGGGTTGTTTGAAATGGAAGTGAGAGATAAATTAGACATATTAATTATTTTAGTGAACAGAGTTCATTTAATATCTGCATAATGCGAGAAAGGAAGAAAGGCATTCAAGTGGTGAATTGACATCTCAGTTCTAAAATTACTTTTGCAAAGTAAAATTTATTCAGTAGCATGGAAAGTCTACCCAGTAAATATGCTAGAGATGCGTTATTTCGGTTAATAATTATGGAAAATACTTTTATTTATATGTAAAAGAGATTTAGTAAATGAAAATAGAATTTGGTTTACGATTTTAATAAAATAGTATGTCGACACTAATTTCTAAAGCGTGTAAGATGGATTAATCAAGAAACATAATCGTGTCAATTACATTATGTCGAATTGGAATTTAAATAAAATGTATATGATTTAAAGTAAGATATTTTACAGGAGTCTTTTTTTATTAAATATCAGTTAAATCAGTACTACATTCGACATTGATAACGATTACTAGTTAATGGTTATCATTGAAATTGATAGTACTTGAATGTCATTTCAAAACTTAAATGTCAATTCATGATTTATTTGATTATTGCATCTTAAACACATTATATATATGCTTGCTGCCTGTAAAAAAAATGTGTCAATGTTCATTTTGTTCTGAAACTGTTAGTTGTTTTCAAGTATTTCTTTATGATTTGTCTATTGTTTTTTTCATTTATTACTAACACCAAATAAATGGCTCAAAGAAATAATGGCAAGAAAAAATATTTTAATTTTTAGCCAAGATATCTTACTTTTTAGCAAAGATATTTTAATGTTAAATCATAAAATACTAGAACTTCAACGAATTCTTAGGAATCTCGAAGAGGAACTAGATATCGTAAAAATGTTATCAAAATATTTATTGTAAATAATGAACAAATGAATCAGTTATCGATTCTAATAGCATAATCAGTACAATCGTTAATTCCCATAAATAATGGTTAATTAATAGAGAAAATTTTATCAATTTTTTTGACATTTTCTAAATAGATTTTGAAATTCAATATATGGTAAATGCTATGTATTGTAATATTGTCAAAAAAGTTAATGCAAAGAAACATATCATACTATTATGGATTATAGATCCATGTATAGTAAAATATGTGTTATAAGTTATATCAGTTTAGAAAATTATTCAAGCTTTGTACAACGAGTTATTTGGATATTTTTTAAAAATATTGTATGAAATAAAAATTTAAATAGCAAAAAAAATAATGAATTTGTAAACAAATAAGACCATTATGGTAAAGGAATGACACTGAGCCTAAGTAGTTATTGAACTTGCAAATTTGAAAACAATAAAAAACTCATAATGAGGGGAAAAAAATGACATAGCATAATACAAAACATAAAGACGAAAAATAAATAGTTTATTGGATTACATTTATGCACAATGTCATAGTAACATTTGCATTGGTAAAAAAATATTCTTTTTGTTATGATGAATATATTTTTAATATTGTTTCCATGGATATAGTATATTGATTGATAATGTGAAACCAAATTACAAATGTGAAGTAAAATGAAAGAGCTATTAGGATGCCTAGAAATGCAACGAGAAAACATTGTGTCGTTGTCGAATTTCTTGACAATGTAAACAAAGAAAACTATTAGTGTATACATACAACTACGTTTTTATGGTCTATTGTAAATGTGACATATAATTCTAAGTTGTTCAATATTTCAATAGCATTTGTTTTTTCTTCACGATATTGGTCGTAGGAAATTTGTCATAGTGCAATTAATACTTTTTCCAATTCAATGCCCATTTGAATACAATGTTTTTTAGTCATGTCAGATGCATGTATGATGTAATTTAGTCAATGAAATTAAAGAAAGACAGAGTGATGCTTGCAGTAAATGAAATAAATCATAATATTGTTCATAGTTATGACAATTATGATTGGAGTATTTCATTTTGCGCATACAGTTTCGAATGACATCGTATATATGCTAACCACTTTTAGATATCCTTGAAAATTATGTAAAATTAATAAATAAAATATATACTTAGTAACATGAATTCAAATTTCTTTCTTATTTTTTGTTCTTTATCCATGTCCATTTAAACAATATGATATAACTTATTGTGGATATTCCTCTTGGCGAAGAAAGAATTTTTTTTAGTCTATTAGCTTTTTTTCTTATGTTCAATGCACAAATGAATGTTGGTTGTGAAAAAATAAAAATAAAAAAATAAAATAAAAATAAAAATAAAATAAATAAAATAAAAAATTTCTTGTTTTTTAACAATATCAACGGAAAAAATGTCTTTTTCTTAATCTCTTTGAATTGTAACACATTTCGAAACAAGTTTATTATGTACTTCAACCTGTTACATATGCAACATTTCTAAAAAAATACATGAAAAATGTAAAATAGATGATGAATCATATTTTCCCCGAATATTGAAATATATAGATCTACGTATGTGTAACTTGTTTTTTTATTTCAACGAACTTTGTACTAATAAAATTTTTAAATAAATAAAAGGTTAATGTAGCCTTTTCAAGTTCTCCATTGTCGTATTTGATTTCTATAACATATTTTGTTTTCGTTTATGTTGATGAAATTGGAATAGTTGTGGTTATGCCTACTAGAAAGGAATTTTGATTTCGTGACATATTTTCAATTGTTATGTTTGGAAAAAATATGTACCCTTCACAAACACGACGAATCTTTTTTACGTTGTTAAAAATATTTAGAAAAATAGTTTCTCACAATCACCACTATCGTATTTATACTTTGGAATAATTTAGAAATCTTTAATAGAAACAACGATATTTTCAATAACCTTTTACTCATCTTGTTCAATTAATGATGTTGGCATAAGCAACGTTATCATCATTTCTGCTTTCTTATCTATTAAGTATGCATGGAATATTGCTTCTGACTTATTTGATGCCATGATTTTTTTCCAATTATATTGTTATCCATAGATTTGATCAACAATGTTGTCGACTCGATATCCTTTTTCCTAATTATAACCATTGAATTGAAATAAATTTATTATTATTTTTCTAAAAACAAGAGTAAAGAATAGAAAAATTAAGAAGACAGGTAAAAAAAGCGAGGAAAAAGGGAAATTTTTGATAGAGAGATAATTGACTTTGTGCATAAGTACATATTTGAGTTTATTTCTTCGATACTTTTTGTTGATTCTATTTTGTTTATTGCAATATTTTTTTCTATGGTACTACTCATTATTATGTCCACACTATCATCCATGTCTATTTTGACATCATTCGAATTTGATAACTTTTCTTGTTCAGAAATATTACACTAAAACCACTTCTTAAAAGAACATTATAATTGAAACTAAGCAACAACTATCTAATTAAAACATAATAAGATAAAACAAAATCATTAGTAATGTACCAAAGTACTAGATGGATTTTAGTTTTAGCAAATATGAAAGTCTTATACAAATGTTCAAATTACTTTTTTCCTTGTAGTTATTGTCCTAAATCCTAGAAGTGTTATAATTGTCCTTAATGGTAAATATTATGCTTGTATTCATTTTTGTTGCTTTGATGATATGAGTTAGAAAAAATATAAAGAAATAAGAAAATAAAAGTTTCTACTTCCATAACATGGAATTACATAAAAAATGAAAACTATATGACAGTAACGTATTTTTCCCAAATGGTATGGAATTACATAAAAAATGAAAACTATATGACAGTAACGTATTTTTCCCAAATGATTTTTAGTATTATCACATCATATAATATTTAGAATTTGTATATCATTACCAAAGGACTGACACTAATGCTACATTTTTGAATTTTTATTCTAAATTATAGTCCCTCATGGTCTCCAATTCTGATAACAATATCATATAGCCCAAACGATAATTATGTTTGTAACCAACTTTTCTAACCTGTGTTTGTAATGTGTATGCTAAAAATATTTAATGATGAAAACCTGGTGAATGCCTCTATGGACACCCCAATCAAAGTTAGTAAGTACTATTGTCACATTAGCATTTGATTACTAAGCATAATTATTAGACACTTAAGACAATTGGAATGGTAGATAGGATAAACTGTAATAATAATAATAATAATAGGAAGAAAAAAAACAATTTTGGCCTACGAATATTTAAGTTTAATTGATTTCATTTAAGAAAAAAACATGAACGCCATGTGTCCCTAGATGAATTTACATGTGTTTTTTTTCTTTTTTTCTTTTTTTTTCCTCTTGTTAAGTAAGCATAATAGTTTAGAATAGCTTCTATATCCCAATTGTGAATAGTATCGATGCTTTTTCAAACTTTTGAACATTAAACATTTATCTATAAAGTAAATTGTTATTGATTTTCCCTTGTGATTAATGCAAGCATGTAATTGGTGGATCGACATACCTACCTCATCTTCTGCATAGTCAAAACTTTGCACAATGAAAAATAATAATAATAGAAATTTAACATTAATATTTAATTTTTTTAAGATACCACATTTTAATATCGTTACTACCGAATAGAGTTTCAATTGTAAAAGATCATTACAGTAAAATATCTGCACAATAAAAATTTCGACACATGCGTCGTTTTCTCGCACATAACTCGTTTTAAGTTTTCTTATCATCAATAGAAAACACATATGCTTCTAATATATCAAAAATGCCTTTTTACCACATTTCATAGAAAATATCCCATAGAAACCAAGAGTAAAAAACCTACACCTTTCGGTAGGTTGTATTATTAATTGATAAATATGTTGGAATTAAGGGCTTTTATTTCTAATATTTTAGTAATAAATCGACATAGATGATATTATTTAATAATTCTCATTAGCTTTGCACTCCTTTAATATCTGAGAGAATACGATCACTAACATGTGTGAATTATCCATTATTAGATGGAGGACAAAGTGCGTTAATTATTCATTGTGCGGGTGTGCGGGTTGTCGATGTGCAGTTGGGATATGAGCCGGGTGAGGCATATGTTTGCATACTTGTGATGATTGTTCACAAAATTAAAATTATAATTAATGTTTTAAAGTCCCATAAACCCTCAACCAAATGAAAGCACCTATAGAGCCAATATCTAGAAGATGTAGATAAAGATCAAGAGCCAACACCTCACTCAGCTTCTCAGATAGGCCAGTTATGGTTTTATGTAAATTGGATATAAAAATAAGATGGAAAAAAAAATGGACCCATCAATAGTACTATGGAGGAGATGCTTCACCTTGTAATTGAAAGGGTTGCACCATGCAGAGGCCATCTGTGATTTCGGCCCCCTGTTTGGTTCCTGTGGATTTCCAAGATGTTGGAAGCATTCACTAGGCGTGAAAATGTGTAGCTATCTATGACCATCTGTTATTGCAACAAACAATGATAATATTGGTGATATTTTAAGTGTAAATAATGCTTATCTTCATATTCCTGAATATGTCTCAAACTAGGAATATGTGCGCAAGTGCACAAGAGCTTTGTTGTGCGAAGGAAGCTAAAAATATGCGGATCGCCCCACTTAGAATAAAAGTATTATATTGCTAATAGTTTAGTATTAAATAATTCATATTTTCTCAATAATATTGTCTATGCTTAGATTATTGATAATATTTTACTTGAACATAATGCATACTATGGTTATTCAATCGATTATATATTTTAGTATTAAAAATGCATATTTTATGCTTATATTATTAATAATGTTTTAGTTGTAAATAATGTATATGTTTGTATTTCTAAATATGTTTCAAATTAGGCATTTGTGTCGAAGTGTGGAAGAATTCCATTGTATGTATAAATATTTCATTGTGCAGTTCACCATGCTTGGCACTAAATTCTTTATTGCTAATAATTTAGTATTAAAAAATGCATAGTTGTTGTTCACAATAGAATGAAAGAAAATTCTTGAATTATACAATATTGTTGCTAATATTTTAGTCGGATCCATATTTCATCCACATTTCTTCCACACTGGCTATATCTGAACATGTTTTTTAAAGTTCTTTCCCACACACAGTTTGTAATCCATATAATAAAATATCCGCAAAAAATTCATAAAATATATAATATATGATTTGGAAATTTGTAAAAGTATCTCGACACATCAACATGAAAGGCTTTTATTGCTACAATTTTAGTAAATGATATTTTCTGTGGAGGAAACGTTCAATGTGAAAATCGCCCCACTTAGCACAAAGGCTTATATTTCTAATATTTTAATATTAAATAACACATATCTTATCAATAAAATTTTCTATGCTTAGATTTTTTATAACATTTTACTTGAAAATATTTATATTATTGTTATACAATTGATTATATGTTTTAGTATTAAAAATACATACTTTATGCTTATATTATTAATAATATTTTAGTTGTAAAGAATCTATCTGTCTGTATTTATGAATATGTTTCAAGTTAGGAATTTGTGTGGAACTAGGTAGTAATTCCATTATGCAAAGAAATATTTCATTGTGCGGTTCACTGCACTTGACACCAAAGGATTTTATCGCTAAAATTTTAGTATTAAACAATGCCAATTTGTTGTTCGCAATAACACCAAAGTAAATTCTAGACTAATACGATATTTTACTAATATTTTAGTGGAATTTTTATTTCATCCACTTTTCTTCTGCACATGCTATATCTAGACACACTTTCTCAACTTATTTCCCGCACATAGTTTGTACTATGTACAGTAATCTCTATGCCCAATAGTACATAATCATATTTTTCATTCTCCCTCACATACCTCCATGAACTTTTTTACCATATACAATATTTGAATTGAAAAATTATCTTCGCAAAATGAAATATTAAGTGAATATTTGTTTCAGAAATTCACAAACATATCCCATGTTCTGCATGGTCAAAACTCTGCATAACGAAACATAATAAAAATACGAGATTAATATTAATACTTTAACATTAACTTCCCTATCTGTCTGCCTTACTTCCCACACATACCTGATATTCTGTAAAGATTAATAGCTTTAAAATAAAAGCTATATGCAACTACTTCCTCATAGATACTACATACTCCAGACAGTAAAAGCTCCACCCAGTAAAAGATAATTATATACTTAGTTCTCCCTCATATATACGGTTCTCTCTAAATAGTCAAATGATAAACAATATATGATCTGGAAATTTATAAAATTATTTTTGCATTTGTTCTCTACATAGGCTATGCACATGCAAAACCACCTTCGCAGAATTAATTTTGTACTCAATAATGCCATTCAATCAGTAGTGAACATTTGAAATTGTTATTAATTGAATTAATAGACTTGTCCTAACTAGAAACTTGCTTTATTGATCACTTATTAGGTAGGTATGTATTGCTACGTTTCTACTTCCATACATCCAACCCTGTCAAATGTTCCACACATTGTCCATCCGCACAATAAATGCTTCATAAACTCTTTTTTTCTCTTCAGAAAACTTGATAATTATGATCAAGGTAATCAAATTTTGTTTTTTTATTATGAGCTGAGAAATGACATTCACACTGTCAACAATGTTTCATTGGAAATTAAATTTAGTATATATGAATTGTCACTTCGCAATGTTATCTCACTTTGCATTATTTCCAAGCATTAAAATATTAAACATAAAATAATGATTTTGAAAGAATTGAAATATTAAAATTAATCTGTATTCTCAAAATTAATAAAAAATGTAAATCTTTGAAGCTTTGGTCATGATTTCAAAATCATTCAAATGTTAATCTTAACATATAGAATATTACTAGTTGACTTAACTAACATAAAAAGAAGGTATATTCAAATTCGAAGCTGCAACATGTCTAATGTACATTCTTATTAACAGTCTAATGTTCACATTAATTTTCCGATAGTCTAATATCAATACGATTCTTCTTGATTTTTGTATCTCTACATGCAAATTTTATGTGAAAATGTGGAGTGTTAAATTATGAAACAAATCAGCCTTTGATCAAAAGGAAAAATGTCACTAAAACCTTCTGTAGAACGACTAAAATTTCCACACTTCTGCAAAACCAATTTCTTTCCCATAATTTTTTTTTGTTTTTCTAATCAACTGATTAAAGGTTATTCTCTTTGCATAGTCTAATCCTTGTTTATAGTTATATTTGCATAAATAGGCATATAGGTGGAATTGTGAATTAATTTCATTGTGTGGAGGAAGATTTGAAGATTTAATCATCATAATCTCTATACTCCACACACAAATTTTTTTCTAGAAAGCTCCACCCCTACTTTGGAAAATTTTAAAAATACGATGAGAGTGAATGTACATGTCCCCTAATAATAATAAAATAAATAAATAATATAATATAATTAAATAAATAGTAAACAAATAATAAGTCAATAGTAGTAAATAAAGAAGAAATAATAAAGAGAATAATAATAATAATAATAATAATAATAAATAAATAAAATAGTAAATAATAATCTCAAGTTCTAAATAGTAAACAAATAAGTGAAGTTAACAAAAGTAAAATGGAATAAATTACCAAAGAGTTAAACTAAGAAACTATAAAAATAATTAAGTTAACAAAAAGTAAGCTAAACTAAGAGAAACACTAAATTAAATAAAACTTTAAATAAATAAATAAAAGTTTCATGTTGACATAGTGAATGTGTGCATGTGGTTCCATTTCCATTGTTTGGTATATTAATAGAAATTGAGGAAGATTCTTTCATCATTCCTTCATCTATTCTCTTGAGAGAAAAACATTGTGAGGCAAAGGTTTCCTTGGCCATAGTACATTGATTGAGGGTTCGGGGGTGGCCAGTTGTGGAAATATTATGTGCAGCTGAGCCTACGGTTGGGTTGAGAGATATCCCCAAAACATTTTTGCAGTTAGAAGGATTCAAATAGCATTCAACGTTAGAGTTTCAAGTAAGGAATACAGTTGTTACACGTAATTCGTCTTTGACCGTGTTTCTAGAATTTCTATGTTGATTAGTTAAACAATTTTTGTTGTTGATTACTAATTGCATATTTGATATAATTAATGGCATGTTAAATTTTGGGTTGTCACAGTGAAGATTATTTATTTTTCATATAAAAATGAACCATTATCATGTTTCATGTTATTAGCATATATGTATCAATAGCATAATACAAATGCTTAAAGCATAAATATGTAACATTAAGCAATACAATCATAGTAACAATAACAATAGTGAGTTTCAAATTTCAGTCATCATAGAAATAGTTGAAATAAATAAAGAGAATATAAATTCATAGAATATCGGATGCTAAGAATTAAGAACTCTAATTCTCAGTGAAAATTTCTTGTATCAGTAATGAAAATTCTCAATGGCGCAGTTCATTAGCTCATTTACTCTGCTATTATGGCATATTATCTTTAAGCACTTTCTTCTGTACCCGACAAAAGTAAATATGTCAACTGTAATATGCAAAAGGAGAGCTGCAAAAGAGATATATCAACTGAATTCAAAAAATATACTCTCTGAAATTATTAAAATTAAGGAATCAAAATGATTGAATATTAGTAAACAAAAAACAAAAATGCAAATATTTAAGGACACTTACAATTTGTGAAATCATATAGGCTAATTATTTGACTATTAGTTTCCTCCCGAATGCATGGCCTCTTGAAAAAATGTCTGCAACTTGGCCTAAATGAATTCTTTCATTGTTCCCATTGTAATCTCTAGCCTTCCATGTTGATCAAATAATTTCTTTCCAATTTCTATTTCCTCCTCTTGTAACTAGGTGATTAACCAACATTTCCTGTCATTAATACTGACAAAGTCAACAACCCATTTGTAAATTTATTCTGCAGTAAAATAAATTATAACATCAAACTACTCTACCATTGATTATTTTCTCTTGTCCATTTCAAATGTCAGCTTATCTTTGGTAATCAATTCATAATTTCGTATAATGCATCGACCATCTAGATCTTTAACAATTTGAATGGCCTTGATAAACACATCACTTCTTCTCTTCTTTAAATTCTTATGTTCAAAAAATAATGTTTTCTAGTGTACTAATTATTTTGGACCATCGAGATCTGATTTTCCTCATTCAATTAGCATTTGGCAGTTATTTTTTTTTCTTTTCCAAATCAGGCAACAGTTCGAGCTTTTAAACAAAATCAAGTAAGTCATTATTAACAAAATTCTTATGCTCGGTAAAATTATTTGTGAGAAAATTGAAAAATAAGTTGATTTGTTGTGCTACCCATAGCAGAACATAAACCATTTACCATGCATGTTTAATTATTTCTAATATTTAGTATATATTACTAACTATATGACATTTGACTACATTAACCAGTTTCAATGCTCCAATATCCATGATATGTGTTAGTAATGGGAATTGTGGATTGTTGATTCCTTATTCTGATTGGAGTCATTAGCTAACTAAGGGCTTCGATTTAAATAATTTTCTAGCATCGCTATTGTTACTTTTAGTACTAGGTTCCTTACATTTCATTCCTCAATAGCCACTGCAAGCACATTCCCGATATCTTTATGCAATGCCATAACATCTGTGACTACAATTCAAGACATATGAAAATTTGCTTCTTCCGTATCAACAAATATTTTACCATGCATCCTTACTTTTTCAACTTTCAATATTGTACTCTCTTTGTTATAGGTTTTATCTTGGAAATAGACAAATTTATCATTGAAAATAGAAAATTATTTGGAAATTTGCTTCGTTACATTTTGTTTTTTGTTCAAAGAACTACTAATGTAATCAAGTAGTGAAGTTTAAATCTCCTCATTAATATTTTATTGACTGCTTATTATTTGCAAATAACTTTTTCATTTTTCCAATTCGTGCTTCTTGTCATCTCCGACAATTTCTCTCGCATTCACTTTCACTTGGATTTTTTTTCAAAAATCTCTCGCATTTTATCATAGCTAGATATCCAACAAATATACCTTTAGGATTAATATCTCACAATCGCTCATCTTCTTTTAAATTCAAACAATGCAAAGACCACGCAAAAACTCCAAGTTGAATTCCATTATTCACGGTTACTCATCCAATGGTAAATGGAAAAGAAATAATTTTTTTCTTCTTTTTATGTTCAAATTTAACCCACCAATCGTAATATTTTGTACAAACTTCGGCCACAAAATACATGTCCATAACAATTTTTGGAAGCAATAGTGGTTTACCTCAAACCCCATAAACTCAAATAATCGTAGTATTTTCACCTTCTTCACGCATCCCTTTACCCAAAGGAAAAAATGCACTTTTCCATATATTCGATGAGGATATCATCCAAGTATCATGAAAATAAATTATTTTACAAAAGTATATTGAATTAGACAAAAAATTGAAACAACTTGTTGCTTCCATAATATGGGATAGTTTAACTGCATCAGTTCGTCAACATTGAGATTAGGATTATGTGGAAACTCATCAAAATTTACTCAAAACAAGGTTGTTATCAAATACACCATCATGAAAAAAACTGTTTCTCTTTTGAAAATGAACTAACTGAAAACAAAGTTCGTTTGAATTAAGATCAACCTCAAATAATTTTTTTTATATGAGTAATAAAGAACATAAAGAATGGAACTTGGCATAGTGGTAGTATTTTCTAGCCCTAGTAAATGTGTATACAACCAACAAAATACTCTAAACGTTAATCTAAATAATGTGATATCTGGAGAGGAAATATAAGAAGGAGCCTCAAAATATACCAAAGAAAACTCTTGTAAGGTTTTCAAGCCATTTTCTAGTGTTATAGAACAATATTTGCATTTGAAAAATATAACTGCATATTTGGAATTGGTAGCTTCAATCTCCACCTAAATGTCTACAAACTCAAATAAATAGCAGTATCTTTAGATGATGGTCTATTTTCTTTTGTTTCCAAATCAAACTTATCTATGCATAAATAAAATCTTTCACTAAAATCAAATACCTATGGAACACATGCAGGATGAGCTATTCTAGTATACCAAATCTTATCATGATTATTCTTTTGCATAGACATATTCATATATCGCTCATACTTAGTCGACCAGTGAAAATTGTTATTGATAAACACAAGTGAGTTAATAGTATCAATGCCAATAGCTTCTTTTCTTCGCCTTGAAGCCATTTCTGCATCAAATTTTGAAATTTTTTGTCAACCAGCAACGCCTTCGATGCACTTTAGGTATATATCAACAATATGCTAGACCAACACCACTTGTTACTACTCTATCTGTGAAATCATTTCTACAGGACATTGCTAATATGTAGCAACTCAATATAAAAAAATATGCTTTTGCGACAAGTAGTAGAAATAATTCACATATTCTAAGCCCGCCACATTATGGATAGAAAACAATAGAAACTTTGACATGATTTTTAGAAAAACGAGAATTTTTTTTTTTGAAGATTACATTGCAATTGTTAAGCTATAAGATTTTTTACTACCGATCTAATTGTTGATAGTGATAATGTCTCTGGATTTTTTAGTTTCTCATACATGCTATTATTCTTCATCTGAAATGTATTTATGAAATAAATAACAATTAAAAAATAGCAAAGCAGACATTGCCAAGAAATACCACAAATAGTTTAAAAAACATATCTCAAAATTCAGAGATCAGTTACTCCATATATTAAAAAAATTAAATGTGAATATTTTATAATAATGAAAGATAGATGCACTACTATATGGATGTCATAATAGAGGTAACATAATTTACATCTCCTATTACATGTCGATTCATCCCTTTCAGTAAATGGGCACCAGACTGTTAATGCCATTATATAGTCTACGAAATGGTGAAACCACACTCCTCACAATGAAATAATTTGTTTTTTGTATTTCTTGTTCTTCTCCTTTCTTCTACTTCTACATAAAAGAATTTTGCAATTTCGCCTCATTTCCATAAGCAATATATGACTCTCACATTGATTACAATTACCAACAAAAATTTTTCTATAACTTTATTATTATTTATTGTTTTTTTTTGCAATTGGTAGAAATTATTTTAAAATAATGTCATTTAATAAATAAAGCTCGCAGTGAAACAAGTTTCTATAAATAAAATGATTTATATAAATAGTTAATGCTACGATGCATTTTTCTGTGCAAAGCCTCTGCACACACATAACCACTTACGCACAACTGTTTTCGTATACAGTTACTTTAAGAAAATACTCATTCAAAATTAACTATTTTAAATTTTATTACTTGCAATCTAAGCTTTAATATGGGTTTTGCAGAAAAAAAACAAATCTTCCCACAATAAAAACATGTTTCTATTCTCATTAGGCCTTATTTAAAAACTTATTTTTTTTAAACAAACAAAATATATACATCTATAAACACATAACTTATAGGAACTAGTTTATAATTGACCATTGTAAAATGAACATATGCAACCTTTTCATAATGCTTTGGAAAAAAAGATCTCATGGTTCAATGTATAATTATTATTATTTATTATTATGATCATATATTATTTTGAAGAGCTTTCACACCAAGCAGCTTCCCCTGCATCATGGAAATTCTTATTCCAATTCCAACTGAATGAAAATTGCATACAATGAAACACTAATGTGTGTGATTTTTTATTTTTTACATGCATTCATAAATAAATATGGATGCAGCAGAACGGTAATGATTTCTAGCCCAACAACCTTAAATAGTTCTCAACAAAGTGATTATATTTAGATTCAAATGCTAGTCACAACAGATGCAATAGATGCAACTTCACATGTCAAACATATTCTAATAATTATTGAAATAACTAGTAAAAAGTTTGAGCATTAGAAAACAATAAATGAAAATTCATTCATTTTATTATTCATTACAGAACACTGGATAATATATAAAAGCACAAAGTAAATACTAGTAAACAATTGTTGAACTATTTTTTTCTCCATAATGTTCAATGATCGAGGTCCATACAACATCCATGTCAAATGTTATCTCAAAATTGTTTACACAATTAGAAAACATAGAAAAAGTTGTAATCAAAATTCAAATAAGTTATGATCACAATTCCATGGTCCGGGAAATAGGTTGTATTGCATAAAGAAATTATGAAAATGTCAATAGTTCAATTTCAAAGGTGTCTCGATGATAGCTATGATTGCAATCTTGTCAATTGCAATCTCCAAAATTCATCTGCAATAGATAACAAGGAACTGCATTCAGGAATTAAATTATTCCATCATAACACATACACAAAATCTAAAGAGTAAAATGCTTTGTAGACAAAACAAATGATCCAATGCATTAAAACATTTACAATATGCAAAAATGGAGTTCAATATTCTTTACCTCTCATCTATCTCTTGCAATCAGACTACCTGCTACAAATTCCTTCCCTTTAGCTTCGATAAATTCTTTCATCGGAGCAATGATAATGTATTGCTAAAAATGTTCATCGAATATATCCTACTCAATTTGTTTTTCTTCTTGTTGAAATTTCAAAACCGAGGAATATTACTCTTCGTTAAAAACAACAAAAGTAATTAGCCATTTTCTAATTTCCTCTTCACTAAAATGAGTTATACCATCGAACTTCGTTTCCTGTGATTATTTCAACTTCTCCGAATAAACCATCAACTTCTCCTTTGTAATTAATCCAAATCATGTGTAATAGAAAAACTATTTAAATTATGAGTAATCTCTACCACCTTGACATATGCATCTTCTTTTTCATTTTCTATCTTTCCACACTAAAAAATAATCTCTTCCAATGTTCTTATTTTCCCAGACCATGCAATCTTAATCTCCCTCATCTAATCAACATTAGTCAGTCTTTCTTTATCTCTTTGTAGTTCGAAGAGTGAATCATGCTTATGACCAAAAGTAAGTAAGACATTGTCCACGAATTCTTTGTCTCCCTCTGGCTCACTTTTCACCAATTTGAAAAAAGATCGTGTTCTATGTTTTTAATGTTGAATATCAAAAGAAAATTTCCATGTAGATTCAATTATTCGTAATCTTTTGAATATATTATCAATGATATATGATTCTACTACACTCATAAGCTTGACAGGTATCTCAAACCTATTAGATTCATTAGGTATCACCAATGGAGTCTTCAAGAAAGGACCTACACTCAGAGCATTTTCTACATATTTTATCTTGTCCTTCATCTTTTTATTTTCTTCTTATCTTTGAACAACAAAATCCGTAAGTGCTTCACCACTAGCTTGATCTAATTTCATCAACCCAAAATTTGCAGCCAAAGATAGATCGACATTCAATTATATGTGTTCAAAAAAATTTATGCTGGATTTGTATTCTTTAAATTTCAATCTCTTACCTGCTTGTCATTATTTGCATCCTACAATGTGACAAAACTCTCATCCAAAGTAATGTCTTCTTCAACAATTTCCTCCATTATTCTCCGATTTTCTTGCAAAGAAGCATTAAACTAATCAATTAGTACAACACTATCAACTGCTATGTCCATATTTTCTTGAATACTCTCTCCTTCAGGTGTACTCTTGGATCTAAATAATTAAACAATATGTTCTCTTTATGTAGTTACTCTTTGAGGGCACCCTTCGTCAAAGCTGGATAATTTCAATTACTATTCAGAGGACCTCATATCTCCCACACATATTTTGTACTATGCACAAGAAAAAATAATAATATTAATTCGACCTTTGTTCAAGGCTACCTGCCACCCCCACGAGGCTCGTGCAAACAACCTAAAACCACATGAATTATTAGATTATTGAACACATCATTAACATAATAGTGCCCTGCAACTGCATCAATAGCTAGCGTCGCACAAACAACTTCATACAATTAATTTAAGTAGTTGGAAAAAATGTTCCTAAATAAAAGTTTTAAAATAAAAATTCTTTCACACATTTGTTACATAGTTTACTTAGCACCCTCGTCTATGTACAAGACCCCGATTCTCCAACAAATACTCTTCCTCACAACAAAATCTTACCAATTACGGCATCACTCATCTATATCATAACACCCACTATGCAAAGGACTCTAGCTCTCTTGCACATAATAATATTAATTTGACGTGTGTTCATCCTCCTTGCCCATTCCCCTTGATCCTATGGAAACAAGCTGCAACCACATTAATTCTCGCATCATTGAACATAGCACTAACAACACAACTGCATCAATCGTCGCATCATTAAGCAAAGTGCTAACATAACAATCAAAGTATCAGAGCACTCACCAGAGCAATGATCATTCACAAAATTACTTTTATTTTAATTTTAAAATTAATTATAAGACATTGCAAAGAAAAAGAAAAAAAAACATCCTTCACCACTCTTCACCGGAATATAAAAAATTAGAAATAAAATATACTTAAGATTCAATAATTATTTTTAAATTTATGCAATAGAAATATTAAGCATTTTCTCAAAATTTTGGTTAAACAAATTAAAAACAAAAAAACAAAAACAACACTAACTCTAGACCCAGAGCTAATGCTATAGTCCATGACTCAGGAACTAATAACTAAATATAGAAATGTGATATGTTTAGTAAACAACACCTTTAGAAAATTAATTTCTCAAGTATTTAATCTTTAGTATAAATTTAAAATTTTGCTTATCCATCTCGTCATTAAAATATTTAACATTAAATCCGTTACAATAATCATCATCAATTTGGAATGTGCATTGACATTTATCCCTAATATTTACAATAACAGATTATCTTAAAATAGAGACTGACTCACTACTTGTGCAACAATTAATCTTATTTTATTTTTCTATAAATAATAATTAGTTAATATTTCCTTTTATGCTCTTTTCGACTTTAAAAGTAATTCAATGCATGAAAACATCTGAGAAAGCTTGTACTTATTTCGTGAGTATAAACACTATTATGCACATTTACCTTTAATCCCAACCCACAATTCTGGAAACATCACCGTCAATATATAAACTATTACACCAGATCAACGCTTAAGAGATACCTATGTTGGATGATCAATTTAAAAATAAATATATTTAGAGAGTGGATCGATGCTGGATATTCAACATATGTCCAAAATCTCAAGTCCCGAGAGCGGTGGATAAATGGTGGATATTCAGAAATATAAAATCAATGAAAATTGGAGGCATTGACGTACCTCACACTCTTCCTTTTAAACACACAACGCAAGATCCTTCTCTATTCGGTGCACCTCCCTTGGAAGGAGCCGAATAATAGGATAGAATATCATATGAAGTGGACCATCTCCCCGTAAAAGTCAACGCCGAAAGGTGACCCATAATTTTCGTCCAATTTTTATTTAACTTTATCACTCTAATTATGACAGTCTTACGTCAGCGGTTTCCCTCGGAAAAATAATGCAACTCTTTATTTGGAATAATAAATGTTGCGCAGTAAACTTTTTGAGGAAAACACAACCAGATCAAAAGAACTGATAACTAACCTTTTATATATAATCTAACTTCTTCTTCTTTTTTTAACAGATGGAAAATCTATCATAACTCAGTTGTCAACCAGCAGTGAGGACAACCATCATTGGCTGCTATCCACAAAAGCAGGCTGACTCATCACCGTTATTCAAGGAAAAACCACGCCACCTGTAATAACTCGCTGGTAGTCCGTAAGGGGGCAAGCTATCACTCCTGCCAGATGCCTCTGGGTCTTGGGCCGTTAACCTGTTTCCTTATGTCCGAGGAAGACGAGCTCTTAGCCAAGCAGAAGCATATAATCTAACTTACAGATAAATAAAATAGCAATTTTCATTCCAGATCAAAAGAACTTATAATTAATCTTTTATATAAAATGGTAGTTTTCATTGGAATTCACTTAAGTTGAAATATACTTTCAAAACTTTTTTGTTTTTTAAAATATATTGGTTAATACATAAATTGATTTAGTATTTTCAAAAACTTTAGAAACATTAGAATTGTGCAGATTAAACAATTTAAACTCAAGTGTAACTTTTTATTTAGAATAATAAAGGTTGAGCACCAAACTTTTTCAAGAAAACAGAGTCAAGGAAAAAGAATTTATAACTAACCTTTTATATATAGTCTAACTTATAGATAAAATGACAGTTTACAATTTCAAAAGAAAAATTGTTGTTTAAAATAAATTTTTTTAATGCACAAATGGATTTAGCAACCTGAGCATCACCCAATACAATTAGTGCTCACTCAATACAATGAGTGCGTCATTGGTGGAATATTAAAAAAAATTCATGAGAAATTAGTCATTTACAACTACCTCTCATGGAAATGGTCATAGATGAATGACTTACTCTACCCAGTTGAATTCCAAAAAATGATATCTATTGGAAATGGTCATAGATGAATGACTTACTCGACCTAGTTGAATCCCAAAAAATGATATCTAATATAATACTGTGAGAAAACCCCTCAATACTCAAATACAAAGAGTGAAGAGATCTCTACTTGAATGGTTCATGAGGCACAATACTTGCTAAGGTTTTGCAAATGGGGTAGCAAGCTAAGGGGGTTTGATTGTGGGGAAAACTCAATAGTTAAGCATGTGATATGGGATGGATGACTTCCCGAAAAGTCTTGGTTACCAAGTGCAACCTCAGGAAGTGATGATTCATTTCATTAGTTTCAATCCCTCTTCTTCACCCCTATGAGCATCACTCATGCAATGAGTGCTAAATGGACTATTCAGAAAATCATGAGATATTAATCATAGATGAATGACTTACTGAACGCATTTGAATCCCAAAAAATGATATCTAATATAATGCATTAGAATCCCAAAAAATGATATATAATATAATGCACTGAGAAAGCCCCTCAATAATTCTTGCTAAGGTTTTGCAAATGGGGTAGCAAGCTAAGGGGGTTTGATTATGGGGAAAACTCCACAATTAAACGGGCTCGAAGGCCATCTGGGATGAGTGACCTCTCACGAAGTATTTCACTAGTTTCAATCACACTTCTTCACCCCTGTCCGATGAAAATGATTATAAATGAATGAGTCGAATCCCCAAAAATAACGCAGATTAAACAATTTAAACTCAAATTTTAAAAAACCTCTTATCTCATTTTGATTAAAATTAACCAAACAAATAATTTTGAAAAAAAACCATTTTTTAATTAAACTATATTTATTTCTTTATTTATTTTATTTCTTAAAATATTTCGATATGACAAATTGCTAATTTATTAAAAGGTAAATTTCTAATTTGAAATTTAAGAATTATTAATTCCTTTGTACTTTGACAAATTCGAGTGGTAAGTCCGCTAATTTATTAACGTCAAAATATTAACAGAATGTATTCAACCGGTCATTAAAGGCAAATTTCCCCATCTCAATGGTAAGGCATGTGCTTCTCTTCGCTCCGCTCAATGATTTCATAAGGGATGGATTGAAAACATTACGTGCAAACGGGTGAGAAACAGATGGTCGTCATAGTTAATGATACACACGACATGACAGCACTGCATGAGAATAATTAACCTGCGTAATGTGTCATATTTAAAATCAGAAAAGAAAGTCACAATTTAACATTTTGGCGGAGGCTACCACCATTATTGACCAAACGAGTGCAAGACAGACATTATTGATTCATGAATAGTAATACCTGTCTTCCCACAACTTGCCAACTTGCTTGCACACTATACCTGGCGAATGGAATTGATGACATCTGGGCACACGCTTCAACATGCCAATGCAGGTTCAATTTATTGTTGTAAATGCATGTTCTATTTATTGTTGTTATTCAAAGAAAATTAGGATGCTGGTAATATGTAATTGAAATTAGCCACTGATACTTCAGTCTCACTCTTACCAAATAACTTTAAATTTGGAAACCATAAAGATATTTAAAAAAAAAAACTCTTAATTTCTCTATATAAAATTAAATTGATGGCTATTTTTCATTCATATATATTAGATTGATGGCAGCTTTTCGCAATGAAATACCTTGCTTCCAAAGCACAATGCTAATGCAACTAACCCCATACATATCCCTTATTCTATCTCAACTCCATTTATGTAAATCCTCAACAAAATATTTCTGCAGATAATGCTTTACGTTGTGTTTTGATTAATCTTTTGGGAAAATAATATTCTAGTTGCTCACAAGAACACGACAAAGTATCGGTCGAGACCTCGCTATCTAAAGGTCATGGTTGATCAACATGGACACTTGATTTCTTTTGGATAAACATTTTTTTGGTTTGATGCAGAAATTGGAATCAAAACTTATCCACTTAAATTATCCTTTGGTAAATAAATTAAACACCATATTAAAAAATTATTATTATTATATTGAAAATATCTAAATACAAGTGATTATTATATTGAAAATTGATTTGAAATTGGGATGGATGCCAACTTAGCTCATTTTTTCAAAACATATACAATGAATTAAACGAGAACAAAATTAAAATGGTTGAAAAATAATATTTGAATTATATTTGAATTATTTTATTTTTAATAATTTCTTCATTGTAAGGAATGAAATATTTTATTATAATTTATATATATTTATGTTTGTTTTCTAGATATATAAAAGAAAATTATTTAAGTTTTATATTGAAATATTTATAAGGTTAATATAAGGTATTTTTATTTTATTTTTAATTTCTAAAGTAAAATACTTTTGCTAGATCTTCTTCATATTGGGCTTTGATATTAAAAATGAATCAAGCTGGTACAATAAGATTGGGATTATTAATGTTTCATAATGCTTTTAATTAAATTTAACTAAATGTATATATTCACTTATGTTTTCATTATAACAAATATTTTTTTTCTAATTTAGAGTATTTTTGTAAGACATGTCAAATCAAAATTAAACATAGATCAAATCACACATTGCCCTCATAATGACGAGTAGAATATGCCTCTCACCTCAAACTAAAAATACACAATAACTCCAAAAAATCCAACAGATTTAAAAAAAAAAAAAAAAAAAAAACATTTTGGCTAAATAAGAAAGCATTAACAAAATTCTTGAGGACATGTTGAGAATGTATGTAATGCATCAGGCCAGGAAATGGGAAGGATATCTTTCACTTATGGAATTTTCATACAAAAATGGATACCAAGAATTCCTAAAGATTCATTTGAGGCATTGCGTGGCAAGATTTGTAGCACTCCTATTAGCTGGAGTGATCTCATGAATAGGATCCATGTAGGATCTAATATGCTCAAGGATATGGAGGAGAAAGTTCAGATAATAAAATAGAACTTCAGAGTGGCACAGGATAGGAAGAAAAGCTATGAAAACTAGCATAGAGTGCACAAAGAGTTCCAAGTTGGGGAGCATTTGTTTCTCATGATTAATCCCAAGAATAGTTCCCTAAGGATAGAGACATGTGTCAAGTTGTAACCATGATATTGTGGGACATTTAAGATCCTGGAGAGGATCATACTAGTGGCATATATGCTGGATTTACCTCCTTCAATTAGAGTTCATGACTTTTTCCATGCTTCTTTACTTAAAAGCTATGTACATGATTCTAATCTTTTGATTGATTGGTTTGTGCTACATGTGGAACCATAGAGAGAGTTACGTCTAGAGCCAATTTTCATTCTAGACTGGAGTATCATGCTCCAGAATTGAGCCATAAAACAATTCAAGGTGCAGTGGAAGCACTTTAGGCCAGAGGATGCTACATGTGAAATGGATGATGCCATTAAATTTAATTATCCCTTCTTGTTTCCTAGTTAAATCAGGTATGTACATTATTTCTAATATTGTATAGAGATATGTATATAAATCTCCATGAAATAGTTTGTGTTGTTTTTTTCCTAGTGTTGCATATGGGAAAATGAAACTGAGGTTAGTGTTACCTCCAGGGAGACGAGACTGTGAGAGGCCCACCCATGGCCCTCTCATAAAATACAGTGTAAATATCTTTATATGTGTGAAATTTGAAAAATATGGGACTCGGTCAAAGGGACATGGATTCCAGAGTTGGGGAGGATAATTAGAGAGATTTTCAGGTCTAAAATGGGCCTCCTAATGAATATTATAAAATAATAGTGGAAATAATAAAATAAGATTCAATAACATCATAAAAAATTATAGGGGAAAAAAGAAAAAACTACTTTTTCAACTTATATCCTTATGGTTTTACTCCAATTTTAAGTGGGATCACTTTTTAGATGTGGAATTTAATTCCTCACTTAAGGATTACCCATGTTTCATACTTTCGATGGACTCTTCTACTTGAAAAATGAGAAATACATGAAAAGTGTGATTGCAATCATGTTTCTTCATGTATTTCTCATTTTTCACGTAGTGGGATCCATTGAAAGTATGTAACATGGGTACTGCTTGGATGGGGAATTAAATTCCTCATCCAACTAGTGCTCCCGCTAAAAATTTGAGTCAAACCTTATGGAGATAAGTTGAAAACACAAGTTTAAAAAGTAGTTCTTTTTTTTATTTTTTTTATTTTTTCTTTTTTACTTCAAAAATGGTGAATAATCTCCCATGGTTGACATCATCATCTTGAATCCTATTAGTTCTTATAAAGTTGATTTTGGTTGCACACTTTTGTTTAGAGGCCCATTTTAAACCTAAAAATTTCTCTAATGGATTGCTTGCTTTGGATCTTGTGGTTTCTTATACAAGAAACCTGAATTGAAGGACGCTAATTAAAACTAGTTAGTGCATGAATTTAAGAGATTGGTTCTTGAAATTAATTGGGATGCAGGAGAAATTTTGTAGGCTCATGTTTCTTGAGAAACAACAATAAGAAAAGAGGACAAAAAATCAAAAAAAGAGACTATGCATGGTAGGTCAACAAGAACGCAATAGTAAAGGAAAAAGAAGAAAGAGACCATTGGTAAAAAGCTCTAGAAAAATGGGAGATGCATTTGAACTCATGTTGGCTAGAAGAAAGTCGAGAAGGGAGAGGAATTTGTGAATCTAGTGAGATAAAATAAGTAGGTAGCTCTAAAGACAAGAGAAGAGAAGAGAAGGAGATTGGATATTTATTCCCTAGAGGTAGTGGGTTGAGTTGTTGGTCTTTGGAGCCCTGTAACAACTTTTGGTCCGTGGAGGCTATGGGTTGAGATAAGTACCCTGGAGCCCTATAACAAGTTCGGTCCACGGAAGTTGTGGGTTGAAACAAAGGTCTCTGGAGCCTTTTAATATCTTGGGTCATTGTAGGGTGTGTGTTGGGATGGAATTTATGGAACCTTTAAAACCGTGGCCCCCCTGGAGAATATGGGTTGAGATAGAAAAATATAGAACCCTATAATATCTTGGGAAGATGTCATTATGAAGGAACATCAAAATAAGACATAGTTGAAGACTTGTGGTGACTACACTCTTGATACAATGGATTATAGACTCCATAGAAGGTGGTGAATTACTATGTGTGCACCTGGGGATGAGGTAGAGTACCTATGGATTCCCTCTGTGACAACGAAGTTGCAATCATTTCGTGGGATTGAGGAAGGTGGCCCTCTCAAGTCCCTATTTCAATTGGAATCTAGTATTCAAGTTCTCAAGCAAACATCTGCCTCTGACTCTGGAATATGGCTAGGGAGTGACAGTTGCAAGCAAGCGTAGCTGCAAATGTCTAAGTTTGGATGGAGATTCCTTGTCCCAGACTCAGTTTCCCTACAAGTTTAAAAATAATTATTTTCTTGTACTTGTTTATTTATTGATGAACCATGATGCATTCTTGATTGTGACAGTTGTGGATTCTAGAAATCCATTGGAGTTGTTTATGTATGAATATGTGGATGCATTTTGCGTAGACATGATATTGATGAAAATGTTGAATATATATATATATATATGTGTGTGTGTGTGTGTGTTGTTCTCTTTTACAAATGGCACTGTTAAATAAACTAAGCATGAGCTTTTGAAATAGAAATAAGATGATGTGAAAATAACTTTTTGGTGTTGATCATAAAACAATGGAGGCAAAAATGTGTAATAAAACATATTATAATAAGAAACAAACCATAAAAATGAATTGAACCTTAAGATGAATTAAATCCTTAATTGTGATGACAATAATACATAAATGAATAATAGAGGAATGCATGCCCATGCAGCAGTTCACAGCAAAAGTCATAAGCACTTGAAATATTGGACTCAGGGACCCTTTATTAATATGTAAAGTTACAATGAAAATCATCTGCTCAGCAGGGTCAGCATTCAGTTGCATCCATTTATTTTTCTTAAGTTACAAGCCTCTTTGTAACTCGGTAGAAATTGTGTGAGCATTGAGGGTTCATTCCCTTTGAGCCAGATAAGCACATTAGATTTAGCTAAATGGATTTCAGCCTTGCATTTTTGAGTAGGGTATATGTATTTCCTTGGCTTCCTAGTGCCGACACTAAGGAATCAAAAGGTTATGTATATCACCATCGAGTTGCTTCTAGGCTCATCATGGATTCTGGAAATGTCGTCATGTTTTCGGAGAGGTGGAGAACTCTTAGGAGTCCATGCCAAACCCATGCTAGGTACTCGTCGTTGGAGCATGTGCGTTGACATGCATGTAATTCCTTGTCTTAGAACGGGGAATGTAAGTGGGACGAGAACTCTTGGGAGAGAATTTTTCCCAAGCTTAGGAGGGGTATCACCATGTCACACTTTAAGAAGTCATTGAAATTGGCATGGGTTCGTGGGGGTGATGTGGATGATTATTGTACCTCTAAGACAGAGCCATAGTCAAGAATGATGGATCTAGGAAGCTTGAGCAGTTGCATAACTCGTGTTTGGGGTGATTTAAAAGATCCCCATCTAAGATTTCGCATGTGGCAAGGCCTAATACCCTTAGCCAAGCCATGGCAGAGGAAGAGAATGAAAAAATTGTTTTAACATAAGGGCATCAAACCCATAACTTATATGAAAAGATCAGATAACTGCATATTATCTTAGATCAAAAATCTAGCCAGGAAATCCTACTATTGGCATGGTTCATTTTACGCTCATGCGATTGGTCACGAAAATGTTGACATGGCTTAGAGTACTTACCTAGGAATATTTTCAATAGAGGCAATAAGAACTAACCGGTAAGAGATAAAATAGGATGAGATGGCAGCCACACCATCCTTGGAGTTCTGTGATTGGCCAAAGGTGGACCCGCCTAATAGGTCATCCCATTAGGTTTACCCTGGAACATTCGACTAGGGTGCAAGAAAAAGGAAGAGGAGTTAGTTGAATAGGATGAAATGACAGTGTCGCCATGCATCCCAATCAAGATCGAGGGATATGAAAATGCCTGACCCACTAAATTACATGGCCCAAAGGTGAGATCCTAAAATTTCTAACCAGAGTGATCCTAGGGTACATGTGGTGGAGAGCCAGAAAAGGGGAAGCAATAGGATATGGGAATGGACACACTGGTTGATAGTAAAAGGATGTTGTTCCAGCTGTGCCGAGAGGGATCGAATGGGATGATGTGTCCAGCAGCATCGACTGCTTCCCCAAGTCTATTAAGGTTTTAATTGGTGGAGGGAGGGCCCACAACCAAGTTAGCTTGATGTTGTGATCCCATAGATATATAAAGAGAGGCGCTTCAAGTGAGGGAAATGGGTTACTAAGCTCTAGGATAAAATGTATTGGTGACAAAAAAGATTGGTGAATAGGCCAAGATCCAGTGAGGAGATAACATAGCGTTCCGCCATCCATCTAAGCTCAGAAGAAAGAAGCCAGTGGGTTCAGAAACATAGAGTTTAAGAATTGCAAGAGAATGTGAGAGGGGTGATGTGTCCCATATGAACACACTCAGAAGGCATAGGCTAGTGCAAGAAGCGATGGTTATTGTGATCCGGATTTATGCAGGAATGAAATAGAATAAACACATAACCATAAATACAGAGATGCAGCGGAAATAACACTTAATTTCATTAATATCAAAGAATTGAAATTTTCTTACAGGCAGAATGGAAATAAAACTAGCTAGGGCACTGGTAGCTATCTCTGAGAAGAGATGTGGCAGCTACAGGCCTCTAAACTGAGTTACAATGAGGTTCAAGGGCCTATTTATTATTGAGAAACAATGGAGAACTCTAAACATCCAAAAACCTAACCCTATGAGATGAAGCGCCAAAACTATGGGCCCCGTTTGGGTAAATTGGTGTTTCAACTTCCCAGGGACGTAAGTTTGGCATACTATCTCCGTTTGACGCACATGATACATCATTAGAAAGATCTATCCGAGGAATACAACTTTTGCCACGAATATCCATTCTGAAACGGAATGAAGAATATCCATTTCGAAACGGAATGATATTCGTTGGAGTCACGATGCCCAAAAAACATCGTTTAGGGCCTCAAAACAGCTCTGGATGTTCAGGACCCAAAAAACTGCTAAAAATAGTAAGTTGTGTTGAAACTGAGAAACTGAAAGAGGCAACAGTGGGGCCCCAAGTGGAATAGGAGGGTGGCCACCAATATCCACTTAGATCATTCCTCCCCCCTTAGGAAGCAATGGTCCCCATTGCGTTGAGTTCTTCCATGAGATGAGGAAACTTTTGCTGAACTTGGTCCCTGGTGAACCACTTGCCTTGGTGCAGGAGTTGGCCAGCTTTGACAACCTGATACAGTTGGATGTTATGTTGGCGAGTGCTCTTTATTTTCATGTCCCTGATACAATCTGTGGTGGCTTGTTCCATGCAATCTGAGTTTAACTCTGTTGGTGTGAGTTGTTCTAAAATGTTTGAGGTGTCCAGTAGAGGTGGGAAGTAAGGACGAAGGAAATCCACATTGAATACTGGGTGCAGACCAATGAATGGTGGAATACTGAGCTTGAAGGCATTGTTCCCTACATCCTTGGTGATGGTGTACAGCTTGTATCAGAGTGGGTGAAGCTTGTGGTGGGGTCCAGTGAGGCGCTCCTTCTGCAAATGTAGCCATACTTTGTCACCCACCTGGAAGTTGTGTGGCACCTGGTGTTGATCATGGCGTTGCTTGTACTTGGCATTAGCTCTATCCAATATATCATGAACCTGTTGGTAGATGTGTTGAATGCGCTCGATGAAGCTACTTGCTTTGTCAACTTTAGACTGGACATGAGTTGAATCGTCCTGAGTAGCTACAAATGGTATGGCTACGTCAATAGGACATAGTGGCTGGAATCCAAAGCCCACCTGAAAAGGGATATGTCCGATTGAACTATGGAGAGTCCGATTATAACTATTTTGTACATATTGGAGGCTCTCGTCCCATGTGCGTGGATGCTTTGAATTGTACATGCGCAGAATGTGTACAAGAAATTTGTTGATGACCTCTGTCTGGCCATCTGTTTGGGGATGGAAAGCTATCGACTTAGTGAGCTTGGTATCCAACATTGACCAGAGACTGGACCAAAATGTGCTAAGTAACCTGCTATCCCAATTTGATATGATAGACTGTGGGATCCCAAAGTGCACCCACACTCGTTCAAAGAAGAGTTTAGAAGTCGCTTCTGCTATGATATTCTTCTTGCAGGCCGCCATGATGGCCATCTTCGAGAATCTGTCAACGACCACGAAAACACAATCATTTGCCTGCTTAGTAGAAGGCAGGCCTGACATGTAATCCATGGATATGGATTCCCAAGGTCGACTAGGGGTAGGTAGCAGAGTATATAGGCCTTGCTTCTTGATGGTCGGTTTGGCAATGGCACAAGCAGTGAAGGATCTAATGTGCTTCTTGACATCCTTTCGAAGGTTCGGCCAATAGAAATACTTCTGCAGGATTGCTACTGTTTTCTAAACCCGGAAATGGCCAGCGACTCGACTGTAGTGTGCTTCCCCTATCATCTTGGCGCGCTCGCTTGAAGGAACACAAAGGTGTCCCAGGTGACATAAAAGTGCATCTTGGAGGTGAAAATTAGGAACTTGCATACCCCCCAAGAGTGCCTTGTAAGCGTGGCCAAATTCTGGGTCACTCTCATAGAGAAGTGGCCAATCAGAAGTCTCATGCCCATAAGAGTTGAGCACGGTGGTGAGCGCCACGATCGGTGGTCGGCTAAGGCAGTCTGCAACATTATTGGTGCTACCCTTCTTGTACTTAATGTTCAAATGAAACTGTTGCAGATATGTGGACCACTTCTAATGGCGATCATTCTGCAACTTCCCTTGTGTCTGTATGAACTGCAGGGACCGGTGGTCTGTGTGGATGATTGTTTCCTTCCCCAAAATGTAATGCTTCCATTGTCGACAAGCTTGCACAATAGAATACATTTCTTTGTCATAAGTGGGATACTTGCGAACTGTGTCAGACAATGTCTCACTGTGATATGCCACTGGATGTCCCTGTTGAGTAAGAACTGCCCCAAGAGCATAGTCAAAGGCATCTGTCTCGATCTCAAATGGCTGTTGCAAGTCTGGTAAAGTGAGCACTAGGGTAGAACAGAGGCAATTTTTCAATTCTGTGAACGCCTTCTTTTGAGGTTTCGACCAAAAGAATTTTTCTCACACTCCTCCCTTAGTGACTTGACTCAAGGGCCAAGTGATATGAGAGAATCCCAACACAAACCTCTGGTAGAAATTAGAAAGACCGAGAAAGCTGCGCAACTCTGTTATAGTAGTTGGGGATGGCCAATCTCGAATGACTTGGATCTTGGCTGGATCCACATGCACCCCCCTTTCATCAATAATGTATCCCAGATATTGAACCTGGGTCATGCCAAAAGTGCACTTCTCCAGATTGGCACACAACTTGTGTTACCGCAGTGTTTGGAGGACCCGTCGAATGTGGTGAAGGTGCTCTTCCCAAGTTTGGCTGAAGATCAGAATGTCATCCAAGTACACCACTACAAATGAGTTGGTGAATGGCCGCAAGATGTTGTCCATCATCCTCATGAAGGTTTCGGGAGCATTCATCAACCCGAAAGGCATGACCAACCATTCAAAAAGGCCTTCCTTGGCTTTGAAGGCAGTCTTCCACACATCAGAGGGTTCAATCATTACTTGGTGATACCCTGACTTCAAGTCAATATTGCTGAAATATTTTGCACCTTTGAGTTGGTCCAGAAGGTCATCAATCCATGGGATCGAGTACCTATTCTGGACAGTGATGTTGTTCAGCGCCCGATAGTCAATACAGAGTCTCCATGTCCCATCCTTCTTCTGTACCAACACGATCGGGCTCCCACAGGGCGATCAACTTGGCCGGATGTGACCTTTCTGCAGCAGTTCCTAAATATGCCTCTTGATTTCATCGTTCTCCAGAACAAAGCACCGATAGATCGGTCCATTGGGTAGTGGTGAACCTGGGGTCAGATCAATCAGGTGCTTGACCTGACAGTGCAGAGGAACCCCTATGGGTGAGGTGAAGATGTCGTCGTACTCCTCCACATCCTTATCCATTTGTTGTTGTTGTGTAGAGGAGCCTTGTCTGGAGGTCGTGGCCAGAGTCTTCTTCTTTCCCTGGGGGCGGATCATCAGGAAAATGAATTTCCTGGTTTGGGAAATGAGCTTACTACATTGTTTTGCAGTAACCAAAGAGATAGCGGCAGGAGGTGGTACCTCTAGTATCCTATGAAACTTATTTCCCAAAGTAACAATAACAGCGCGAGGGTGAGAATCATACACAACATGATGCTTCCACAAGTATGGTTGTCCTAATAATACATCAGAAACATCAATAGGAGCAACGTCAGATAATACCTCATCCGTGAAGTGCTTGATGCTATAGGGAAGGTGGCACTGCTGGCTGATGAGGAGATCTCGTCCTTGGTGAAGTCACCCGATGGTGTATGGATGTGGGTGAGCTGTGGTCGGCAAGCCCAACCGCTTCATGGCATCTGCCGAAATAAGGTTCTTTTGGCTCCCATTGTCGACAATGAACTATATCGAGGAGCCCTTTACCCACATCTTGGAGTGGAAGAGACGTTCCTCCTCCTCCGGATCTTCCAGTTCCTCCTTCTGGATCTTCGTAGTGGCAACAGTGGCATTGGGCTCCACATCAATAATCTGTTTCCCTTTTTCATTCCCCTTATCAGGTTCTGATTCAGAGTCGGAGAATGCATCTGAATCAGAAGCCCGCATCTCGGCCACCAACGACTGCTTGGCCCGACACTCACTTGGGTTGTGAGTGGAGCTCTTATGGAAATCACACCACTTTCCTGTGTCCTTCTTTGGCTTTGTGGTGTTGTTCTTTGCTTGTGGCTTTGACAGGTCGTCTTGAGTCTCCATGCCTTGGTTTTGTGCTTCGTTCTGCGGTTTGGGAGCACCTTTCCCTTGCTTTTGATTCACAGATCCAAAGTCTCGCTTCTTTTGTTTGAATTTCTACTCAATCTTGGCAGCATACCAGTATTCCATACCAAGCGAGGAGATGTTGAGGAACTCCATTTCCTCCTGAATGTATCCATGTAGACAACTACGATACTTTAGCTCCAGATGTTTCTCTGAATCTTTGATACCCAACCTGGTGCGCAGGGTATGGAACAGATTCTTCAGCTCATGCACATCTTGATCCCTTTGTTGCCGCAGCGTGGTCCATTGTATGTACTTGTCCTCATAGCTCCCCACGGGATAGTATTATTCCTTGACGGCGTCTCGGAAAAAAAATCCAAGTGAGCACGGCCGAGAAAAGAGAGGGTTCTGTCTCGTCCTTTTTCTCACAGTGGGTTTCCCACCAGTCCTTGACATGGGGGGCAGCTTTGAGGAGTGAAAAAATAATCTTCTCCCTATCGGAAAAGTAATGAACCAATAAATATCCTTCTAATAGATTCAACCATGTATCTACGGCATCTGCATCTATTTGACCCTCAAATATGGGAATGTCAAAATTTACTTGTACCTTAAAAGGAGTCGCACCTCCAGAGTGGCTGCTGGATGCAGATGTGCCGCTGGTGGGCAGTCGTTGAAGGATCTGGGAAAAATTATCCATCATCGCGTTCCTTTTTTTTTCGAGGGCCTCCTTGAGCAATATTTGGATAGGATCTTCTGCTCCCTCATCTTTCTTTTCATCCCCCATGGGCGTCTGTTAGGGTTTTCGAGGCTGATCTTGCAAAGATTCCACTAGATCGAGCCCTAACGCCTTCTACCCCGACCTCGTTGGGGACATGCAAAGAAGGATCAAGAAAAAGCAGACTGCTCTGATACCACTGATCCGAATTTATGCAGGAATGCAACAGAATAAACACATAACCATAAATACATAGATGCAATGGAAACAACACTTCATTTCATTAATATCAAAGAACTGAAATTTGCTTATAGACAGAATGGAAATAAAACTTGTTAGGGCGCTGGTAGCTATCTCTGAGAAGAGATGTGGTGGCTACAGGCCTCTGAACTGAGTTGCAATGAGGCTCGAGAGCCTATGTATCATTGAGAAAAAATGGAGAACTCTAAACATCCAAAAACCTAACCCTAGCAGATGAAGCGCCAAAACTATGGGCCCTGTTTGGGTAAATTGGTGTTTTAACTTTCCAGCGATGTAACTTTGGCATACCATCTCCGTTTGACGCACATGATACATCATTAGAAAGATCTATCTGAGGACTATAACTTTCGCCATGAATATCCATTCCGAAATGGAATGATATTTGAAACAAAATGCTATTAGCTGTAGGCGCGATGCCCAAAAAACATCGTTTAGGGCCTCAAAATGGCTCCGAAAGTTCAGGACCCGAAAAAATTCTAAAAATAGTAAGTTGTGTCGAAACTGAAAAAATGAAAGAGGCAATGGTGGGGCCCCAAGTGGAATAGGCAGGTGGCCACCAATATCCACCTGGATCATATTGGGTCTTCAGTGGGCATAGTAAGTTGATAAAGGTATATATATCCATATATAAATATTGGATTGAAAATTCGATAAATAATAATAATTACCCCATTCCTATAATATCAAACGAGGGTTTGGGTGACACATTATTTTATTAAGCAATTGACATACGTGATATTATTTGTGATAATCATATTTATGAGTATCTTTTATTTTTTGTGCGGAGAGTTTTGTATCTCATCTACATGTGTGTCTCAGCCCATGCTTGTTTTGCACAATGAAGATTGCACAACTTCTTGCATACATGATATATCAGGATATGTAACTCTATTGTGTGGAGAGGTCAACATTTTTTTCACTTTTTTGTCTCATCTATTTCATCCAATAAAGGATTTTATTGCTAATATTTTTGTAAGATATTAATGTATACGATAGTATTGGTGATATTCATATATTTTAATATATTTTTGTATTTGTGGAGAGAGGTTCGTATTTCATCCACATTTCCTTTTCTGTGCTGCTTTCTCCTCACAATGACAATTCCAGAGCTTCTAACATACATGCTATATCTAGGCACGTAAATTTATTGTGTGTATAGGTCCACATTTCGTTGATAAAGGATTTTATTGCTAATAATTTAGTAATAAAATGATGTACACAATATTATTATTGTATCTTTTTGTATTTGTGCGAATAGGTCCATATTTCCTCCACATTTGTGTCTCAACCCATAATTTTTCCACACTATTTATTCCGCACAATGAAAATTGCATATATTTTTCTGTACATTCTATATATAGATACATAACTCTATTGTGAAAGGAGATCCACATTCATTTCTTGGTCCGCACGACAATTTCAGCCACAGTAATATTTTAAGTGTAATTTCTTTTTATTTGCTTATTTTTTAATATCTTTTCATATTTGTGCAGAGATGTATGTATTTCATCGACATTTATATCTCATCCCATGCTTGTTCTACATTTCTTGCTCTGAAAAATGATGACTAAACACTTTTATTACTAATATTACTGCTAATAATTTAGTTATAGACAATGCATATCAGTAGGAAAATGAGGAAAAGTTGTGTGGAGTTCACACAAAGCTGTGTGAAGCAACATTTCATTGATTAGAATATTTGTTTGTAGCATAATAAGCTTTCAAGCTTGCATTGTATGGATGATACAATTGTTTATGCACATATTATTGATAATATTTAATTGTAACTAATTTATACTCCTGCTATTTAAGGAAATTTCAATTTTAAATAATTTTTAAGTTAGAAAATGTGTGAAATTTCAAAGAAAGTCCATTGTGCGGATGAAACTTTCAATGTGTGAATTGCAATACTTAGTACTTTAGTATTAAATAGTTGCAATAACAGTAAAGCAAGAGGTCTACTTATACGATTTTTTCTAATACTTCAGTAATAGATTATGTGTATCTACTTGTATCTATGATTAATTGAGTAGGGTTTGCATTTCACCCACACTTTTCTATGAGCTCATGCTTTCTCCGCATTGCTTACTCTACACAACAAAATTTGCATAGGGTCTTTCATGTATGCTCTGTGTGGAAAATTTTTCCTGACAAGAACTGTGAGCTAGTGTCCAACAACATGAGTATCTATGATCCATCCTATCTTTTTATTCAGATAGGCTAAAACATTGGTGCTAGATTACTACAAGTATTGAGACTATTTTATGGTGGCTTTGATTATTCTAATAAATTCATTCGATTCATTACTTCTATCAAATGAATAGTATATTATTATTATAGGAAAATAATACATTTTATTGTTATGGATAATATAATTAATATGCATTAATGGTTAATCATTACAAGCATACGGATTTTACATCGACTTATGCTATTCCTTGTAATTATATAATAGCATTATAAAAATTATTCATTGTATTGAATATTGATGTGTGAAGGTTGACACAATGAGTTGTGCACAATGAACTTCTACACAATGGCAATTTGAATTTCAAGGACTATGTTGTGTAGGCACCAGTAATTGAAAGTGAGCTTGGCAATATGAAGTTGAAGTCATGTTCCTAAAATAATGTTATTGGTAATGTTGTTCCTGGTAATTTTATTGGTATGAATAATGCATTTTTGTTGTTTGCAATATCTTAGTTATCAATTATGAAAAATTCTATATTTTTCAATATCAATACTCAATTGAGTGAAGGTCGAATCGTTCTGGAATGCAAAGAATTTTTAATGGCATCAATGATTAGAACATTGAGTAGAAGGCTTGTCTATGGTTATTTGTAATGAGAAAGCTTTCATGTTTCCATTGTGAAGATAGGTATATCTATGGACTTTGCATTAAATGCATTTATATTAGTTTTTCGCACTAAAACTAAGACAAGAAGTGGAGCGATACAATATTATTGTGAATATTTAATTATAAATATTTTTTTAATACTAATATTTTAGTATTAAATATTCCATATTTTATTTTGAAATATTTTAATTAGAAGTAACGCATATTTGGGTATTGTCAAATATCAGCAGTTCGATATCATTGAAGAAAATATTTCTTTATGGTTATGTGGTAGTCTACTGCATGGATGAAGCTTTCAAGCTTTGATTCTTTGAAGGCTCGCATTTGGCTTTAAACGCCTTTGTAGATTTTTTTATAGGAACTCATACGTAAGTGTTGATATTGGATGAAGAAAAGTTCAAAGCTAAAGTGGAGTATTATTTTTCATTTATCAAATCTGATATTGCATATTATAATATTTATTTATGTAGTATAACATTAGTGTTTATAATGTATTTTATTACGTGATTATTGTACATTTTGTCTGCGTTGTTTGAAGTGGCAGTGAGAGATAAATTAGACATATTAATTATTTTAGTGAACAGAGTTAATTTAATATCTGCATAATGCGAGAAAGGAAGAAAGGCATTCAAGTGGTGAATTGACATCTCAGTTCTAAAATTACTTTTGCAAAGTAAAATTTATTCGGTAGCATGGAAAGTCTACCCAGTAAATATGCTAGAGATGCGTAATTTTGGTTAATAATTACGGAAAATACGTTTATTTATATGTAAAAGAGATTTAGTTAATGAAAATAGAATTTGGTTTACGATTTTAATAAAATAGTATGTCGACACTAATTTCTAAAGCATGTAAGATGGATTAATCATGAAACATAATCCTGTCAATTACATTATGTCGAATTGGAATTTAAATAAAATGTATATGATTTAAAGTAACATATTTTACAGGAGTATTTTTTTATTAAATATCAGTTAAATCAGTACTACATTCGACATTGATAACGATTACTAGTTAATGGTTATCATTGAAATCGATAGTACTTGAATGTCGTTTCAAAACTTAAATGTCAATTCATGATTTATTTGATTTATTGCATCTTAAACAAATTATATATATGCTTGCTGCGTGTAAAAAAAAATGTGTCAATGTTCATTTTGTTCTGAAACTGTTAGTTGTTTTCAAGTATTGCTTTATGATTTGTCTGTTGTTTTTTTCATTTATTACTAACACCAAATAAATGGCCCAAAGAAATAATGGCAAGAAAAAATATTTTAATTTTTAGCCAAGATATCTTACTTTTTAGCAAAGATATTTTAATGTTAAATCATAAAATACTAGAACTTCAGCAAATTCTTAGGAATCTCGAAGAGGAACTAGATATCATGAAAATGTTATCAAAAGATTTATTGTAAATAATGAACAAATGAATCAGTTATCGATTCTAATAGCATAATCTGTACAATCGTTAATGCCCATAAATAATGGTTAATTAATAGAGAAAATGTTATCATTTTTTTTGATATTTTCTAAATAGATTTTGAAATTCAATATATGGTAAAGGCTATGTATTGTAACATTGTCAAAAAATTTAATGCAAAGAAACATATCATACTATTATGGATTATAGATCCATGTATAGTACAATATGTGTTATAAGTTATATCAGTTTAGAAAATTATTCAAGCTTTGTACAACGAGTTATTTGGATATTTTTTAAAAATATTGTATGAAATAAAAATTTAAATAGCAAAAAAAATACTGAATTTGTTAAAAAATAAGACCATTATGGTAAAGTAATGACACTGAGCTTAAGTAGTTATTGAACTTGCAAATTTGATAAATCAAGAAAACAATGAAAAACTCATAATGAGGGGAAAAAAATGACATAGCATAATACAAAACATAAAGACGAAAAATAAATATTTTATTGGATTACATTTATGCACAATGTCATAGTAACATTTGCATTGGTAAAAAAATCTTCTTTTTGTTATGATGAATATATTTTTAATATTTTTTGCATGGATATAGTATATTGATTGATAATGTTAAACCAAATTACAAATGTGAAGTAAAACGAAAGAGCTATTAGGATGCCTAGAAATGTAACGAGAAAACATTGTGTCGTTGTCGAATTTCTTAGCAACGTAAACAAAGAAACCTATCAGTGTATACATACAACTACGTTTTAATGGTCTATTGTAAATGTGACATATAATTCTAAGTTGTTCAATATTTCAATAGCATTTGTTTTTTCTTCACGATATTAGTCGTAGGAAATTTGTCATAGTGCAAGTAATACTTTTTCCAATTGAACGCCCATCCGAATACAATGTTTTTTAGTCCTGTCAGATGCATGTATGATGTAATTTAGTCAATGAAATTAAAGAAAGCCAGAGTGATGCTCGCAGTAAATCCAATAAATCATAATATGGTTCATAGTTATGACAATTATGATTGGAGTATTTCATTTTGCGCACACAGTTTCGAATGACATCGTATATATGTTAACCACTTTTAGATATCCTTGAAAATGATGTAAAATTAATAAATAAAATATATACTTAGTAACACGAATTCAAATGTCTTTCTTATTTTTTGTTCTTTATCCATTTCTTTTTGAACAATATGATATAACTTACTGTGGATATTTCTCTTGGCGAGAAAATAAACTTTTTTAGTCTGTCATCTTTTTTTCCTATGTTCAATGCATAAATGAATGTTGGTTGTGATGTACAGAAAAAAAAATCTTGTTTTTTAACAATATCAACGTAAAAAATGTCTTTTTTTAATCTCTTTGAATTGTAACACATTTCGAAACAAGTTTATTATGTACTTCAACCTGTTACATATGCAACATTTCTAAAACAATACATGAAAACTGTAAAATAGATGATGAATCATATTTTCCCTGAACATTGAAATATATAGATCTATGTATGTGTAACTTGTTTTTTTATTTCAATGAACTTTGTAACAATAAAATTTTTAAATAAAGCAAAGGTTAATGTAGCCTTGTCTAGTCCTCCATTGTCGTATTTGATTTCTATAACATATTTTGTTTTCGTTTATGTTGATGAAATTGGAATAGTTGTGGTTGTGCCTACTAGAAAGGAATTTTGATTACGTGACATATTTTCAATTGTCATGTTTGGAAAAAATATGTACCCTTCACAAACACGACGAATCTCTTTTACATTGTTAAAAATATTTAGACACATAGTTTCTCACAATCACCACTATCGTATTTATACTTTGGAATAATTTAGAAATATTTAATAGAAACAACGATATTTGCAATAACCTTTACTCATGTTGTTCAATTAATGATGTTGGCATAAGCAATGTTATAATCATTTATGCTTTCTTATCTATTAAGTATGCATGGAATATTGCTTCTAACTTATTTGATGCCATGATTTTTTCCCAATTATATTGTTATCCATATATTTGATCAACAGTGTTGTCGACTCGATATCCTTTTTCCTAATTATAACCATTGAATTGAAATAAATTTATTATTATATTTCTAAAAACAAGAGAAAAGAATAGAAAAATGAAGAAGACAGGTAAAAAAAGCGAGGAAAAAGGGAAAATTTTGATACAGAGATAATTGACTTTGCGCATAAGTACCTATTTGAGTTTATTTCTTCGATACTTTTTGTTGATTCTATTTTGTTTATTGCAATATTTTTTTCTATGGTACTACTCATTATTATGTCCACACTATCATCCATGTCTATTGTGACATCATTCGAATTTGATAATTTTTCTTGTTCATAAATATTACATTAAAACCACTTCTTAAAGGAACATTATAATTGAAACTAAGCAACAACTATCTAATTAAAACATAATAAGATAAAACAAAATCATTATTAATGTACCAAAATACTAGATGGATTTTAGTTTTATCAAATACGAAAGTCTTATACAAATGTTCAAAGTACTTTTTTCCTTATAGTTATTGTCCTAAATCCAAATCTCTAAGTGTCGTATGTTTACTGGAAATTTAAGAAAAAAATTATTTTATTTATAGTACATTAAAAAATATGGCTCAAAATCAATGGGAGCACACACAAAAAAAAAATAAAGAACAAAAAAGACAAAACAACAACAATAATTGTGTTCTATAATGAAAATATAATCAAAGTACAATAAATAAAACCAAAATGTGCCTCTTAGAAGTGTTATAATTGTCCTTAATGGTAAATATTATGCTTGTATTCATTTTTGTTGCTTTGATGATATGAGTTAGAAAAAATATAAAGAAATAAGAAAATAAAAGTTTCTACTTCCATAACATGGAATTACATAAAAAATGAAAACTATATGACAGTAACGTATTTTTCCCAAATGATTTTTAGTATTATCACATCATATAATATTTAGAATTTGTATATCATTACCAAAGGACTGACACTAATGCTACATTTTTGAATTTTTATTCTAAATGATAGTCCCTCATGGTCTCCAATTCTGATAACAATATCATATAGCCCAAACGATAATTATGTTTGTAACCAACTTTTCTAACCTGTGTTTGTAATGTGTATGCTAAAAATATTTAATGATGAACACATGGTGAATGCCTCTATGGACACCACAATGAAAGTTAGTAAGTACTATTTTCACATTAGCATTTGATTACTAAGCATAATTATTAGACACTTAAGACAATTGGAATGGTAGATAGGATAAACTGTAATAATAATAATAATAGGAAGAAAAAAAAACAATTTTGGACTATGAATATTTAAGTTTAATTGATTTCATTTAAGAAAAAAAAATGAACGCCACGTGTCCCTAGATGAATTTACATGTGTTTTTTTCTTTTTTTCTTTTTTTTTCCTCTCGTTAAGTAAGCATAATATTTTAGAATAGCTTCTATATCCCAATTGTGAATAGTATCGATGCTTTTTCAAACTTTTGAACATTAAGCATTTATCTGTAAAGTAAATTGTTATGATTTTCCCTTGTGATTAATGCAAGCATGTAATTGGTGGATCGACATACCTACCTCATATTCTAAAGAGTCAAAACTTTGCACAATGAAAAATAATAATAATATAAATTTAACATTAATATTTAATTTTTTTAAGATACCACATTTTAATATCCTTACTACCGAATAGAGTTTCAATTATAAAATATCATTACAGTAAAACATCTGCACAATAAAAAGTTCGACACATGCGTCGTTTTCTCGCACATAACTCGTTTTAAGTTTTTTTATCATCAATAGAAAACACATATGCTTCTAATATATCAAAAATGCATTTTTACCACATTTCATAGAAAATATCCCACTCAAACCAAGAGTAAAAAAGCTACACCTTTCGGTAGGTTGTATTATTAATTGATAAATATGTTGGAATTAAAGGCTTTTATTTCTAATATTTTAGTAATAAATAGACATAGATGATATTATTTAATAATTCTCATTAGCTTTTCACTCCTTCAATATCTGAGAGAATACGATCACTAACATGTGTGAATTATCCATTATTAGATGGAGGATAGAGTGCATTAATTGTTCATTGTGCGGGTGTACGGGTTGTCGATGTGCAGTTGGGATATGAGCCGGGTGAGGCATATTTTTGCATACTTGTGATGATTGTTCACAAAATTAAAATTATAATTAATGTTTTAAAGTCCCATAAACCCTCAACCTAATGAAAGCACCTATAGAGCCAATATCTAGAAGATGCAGATAAAGATCAAGAGCCAACACCTCACTCAGCTTCTCAGATAGGCCAGTTATGGTTTTATGCAAATTGGATATAAAAATAAGATGGAAAAAAATATGGACCCATCATTAGTACTATTGAGGAGATGCTTCACCTTGTAATTGAAAGGGTTGCACCATGCAGAGTCCATCGGTGATTTCGCCCCCCCTGTTTGGTTCCTGTGGATTTCCAAGATGTTGGAAGCATTCACTAGGCATGAAAATGTGTAGCTATCTATGACCATCTGTTATTGCAACAAAAAATGATAATATTGGTGATATTTTAAGTGTAGATAATGCTTATCTTCATATTATTGAATATGTCTCAAACTAGGAATATGGGCGCAAGTGCACAAGAGCTTTGTTGTGCGAAGGAAGCTAAAAATATGCGGATCACCCCACTTAGCACAAAAGTATTATATTGCTAATAGTTTAGTATTAAATAATTCATATTTGCTCAATAATATTGTCTATGCTTAGATTATTGATAATATTTTACTTGAACATAATGCATACTATGGTTATTCAATTGATTATATATTTTAGTATTAAAAATGCATATTTTATGCTTATATTATTAATAATAATTTAGTTGTAAATAATGTATATGTTTGTATTTCTAAATATGTTTCAAATTAGGCATTTGTGTCGAAGTGTGGAAGAATTCCATTGTATGTATAAATATTTCAATGTGCAGTTCACCACACTTGGCACTAATGTCTTTATTGCTAATAATTTAGTATTAAAAATGCATAGTTGTTGTTCACAATAGAATGAAAGAAAATTCTTGAATTATACAATATTGTTGCTAATATTTTAGTCGGATCCATATCTCATCCACATTTCTTCCACATTGGCTATATCTGAACATGTTTCCTAAAGTTCTTTCCCGCACATAGTTCGTAATCCATATAATAAAATCTCCGCAAAAAATTCATAAAATATATATGATTTGGAAATTTGTAAAAGTATCTCGACACATCAACATGAAAGGCTTTTATTGCTACAATTTTAGTAAATGATATTTTCTGTGGAGGAAACGTTCAATGTGAAAATCACCCCACTTTGCACAAAAGGCTTATATTTCTAATATTTTAATATTAAATAACACATATTTGCTCAATAAAATTTTCTATGCTTAAATTTTTTATAACATTTTGCTTGAAAATATGCATACTATTGTTATACAATTGATTATATGTTTTAGTATTAAAAATACATACTTTATGCTTATATTATTAATAATATTTTAGTTGTAAAGAATCTATCTGTCTGTATTTATGAATATGTTTCAAGTTAGGAATTTGTGTGGAACTAGGTAGTAATTCCATTATGCAAAGAAATATTTCATTGTCCAGTTCACTGTATTTGACACCAAAGGATTTTATCGCTAAAATTTTAGTATTAAACAATGCCAGTTTGTTGTTCGCAATAACACCAAGTTAAATTCTAGACTAATACGATATTTTACTAATATTTTAGTGGAATTTTTATTTCATCCACTTTTCTTCTACACATGCTATATCTAGACAAACTTTCTCAACTTATTTCCCGCATATAGTTTGTACTATGTATAGTAATCTCTATGCGCAATAGTACATAATCATATTTGTCATTCTCCCTCACATACCTCCATGAAGTTTTGTACCATATACAATATTTCAATTGAAAAATTATCTTCGCAAAATGAAATATTAAGTGAATATTTGTTCGAGAAATTGACAAACATATCCCATGTTCTGCATGGTCAAAACTCTGCATAACGAAACATAATAAAAATATGAGATTAATATTAATACTTTAACATTAACTTCCCTATCTTCCTACCTTACTTCCCACACATACCTGATATTCTGTAAAGATTAATAGCTTTAAAATAAAATCTATATGCAACTACTCCCTCATAGATACTTTGTACTCCAGAAAGTAAAAGCTCCGCCCAGCGAAAGATAATTATATACTTAGTTCTCCCTCATATATACAGTTCTCTCTGAACAATCAAATGATAAACAATATATGATCTGGAAATTTATAAAATTATTTTTGCATTTTTTCTCTACATAGGCTATGCACATGCCAAACCACCTTCACAGAATTAATTTTGCACTCAATAATGCCATTCAATCAGTAGTTAACATTTGAAATTATTATTAATTGAATTAGTAGACTTGTCCTAACTAAAAACTTGCTTTATTGATCACTTATTAGGTAGGTATGTATTGCTACGTTTCTACTTCCATACCTCCAACCCTGTCAAATGTTCCACACATTGTCCATCCACACAATAAATGCTTCATTATCTCTTTTTTTCTCTTCAGAAAACTTGATAATTATGATCAAGGTAATCAAATTTTGTTTTTTTATTATGAACCGAGAAATGACATTCACACTGTCAACAATGTTTCATTGGAAATTAAATTTAGTATATATGAATTGTCACTTCGCAATGTTATCTCACTTTGCATTATTTCCAAGCATTAAAATATTTAACATAAAATAATGATTTTGAAAGCATTGAAATATTAAAATTAATGTGTATTCTCAAAATTAATAAAAAATGTAAATCTTTGAAGCTTTGGTCATGATTTCAAAATCATTCAAATGTTAATCTTAACATATAGAATATTACTAGTTGAGTTAACTGACATAAAAAGAAGGTATATTCAGCTTCGAAGCTGCAACATGTCTAATGTTCATTCTTATTAATAGTCTAATGTTCACATTATTTTTCCAATAGTCTAATGTCAATACGCTTCTTCTTGATTTTTGTATCTCTACATATAAATTTTATGTGAAAATGTGGAGTGTTAAATTATGAAACAAATCAGCCTTTGATCAAAAGGATAAATGTCACTAAAACCTTCTGTAGAACGACTAAAATTTCCACACTTCAGCAAAACCAATTTCTTTCCCATAAAAAAAAAACTTTTCTAATCAACTAATTAAAGGTTATTCTCTTTGCATAGTCGAATCCTTGTTTATAGTTATCTTTGCATAAATAGGCATATAGGTGGAATTGTGAATTAATTTCATTATGTGGAGGAAGATTTGAAGATTTCATCATCATAATCTCTATACTCCACACACAAACTTTTTTCTAGAAAGCTCCACCCCTACTTTGGAAAAAATTAAAAATATGATGAGAGTGAATGTACATGTCCCCTAATAATAATAAAATATATACTATAATATAATATAATTAAATAAATAGTAAACAAATAATAAGTCAATAGTAGTAAATAAAGAAGAAATAATAAAGAGACTAATAATAATAATAATAATAATAATAAATAAAATAGTAAATAATAATCTCGAGTTCTAAATAGTAAACAAATAAGTGAAGTTAACAAAATTAAAAAGGAATAAATTACCAAAGAATTAAACTAAGAAACTATAAAAATAATTAAAGTTAACAAAAAGTAAGCTAAACTAAGAGAAACACTAAATTAAGTAAAAGTTTAAATAAATAAATAAAAGTTGCATGTTAACACAGTTAATGTGTACATGTGGTTCCATTTCCATTGTTTGGTCTATTAATAGAAATTGAGGAAGATTCATTCATCATTCCTTCATCTATTCTCTTGAGAGAAAAGCATTGTGAGGCAAAGGCTTCCTTGGCCATAGTACGATGATTGAGGGTTTGGGGGTGGCCAGTTGTGGAAATATTATGTGCAGCTGAGCCTACGGTTGGGTTGAGAGCTGTCCCCAAAACATTTTTGTAGTTAGAAGGATTCAAATAGCATTCAACGTTAGAGTTTCAAGTAAGGAATACATTTGTTACACGTAATTCGTCTTTGACCGTGTTTCTAGAATTTCTATGTTGATTAGTTAAACAATTTTTGTTGTTGATTACTAATTGCATATTTGATATAATTAATGGCATGTTAAATTTGGGGTTGTCACAGTGAACATTATTTATGTTTCATATAAAAATGAACTATTCTCATGTTTCATGTTATTAGCATATATATATATATATATATATATATATATATATATATATATCAATAGCATAGTACAAATGCTTAAAGCATAAATCTGTAACATTAAGCAATACAATCATAGTAACAATAACAGTAGTGAGTTTCAAATTTCAGTCATCATAGATATAGTTGAAATAAATAAAGAGAATAGAAATTCATAGAATATCGGATTCTAAGAATTAAGAACTCTAATTCTCAGTGAAAATTTCTTGTATCAGTAATGAAAATGCTCAATGACGCAGTTCATTACCTCATTTACTCTGCTATTATGGCATATTATCTTTAAGCACTTGCTTTTGTACCTAACGAAAGTAAATATGTCAACTGTAATATGCAAAAGGAGAGCTGCAAAAGAGATATATCAACTGAATTAAAAAAATATACTCTCTGAAATTATTAAAATTAAGGAATCAAAATGATTGAATATTAGTAAACAAAAAACAAAAATGCAAATATTTAAGGACACTTACAATTTGTGAAATCATATAGGCTAATTATTTGACTATTAGTTTCCTCCTGAATGCATGGCCTCTTGAAAACATGTCTGCAACTTGGCCTAAATGAATTCTTTCATTGTTCCCATTGTAAACACTAGCCTTTCATGTTGATCAAATAATTTCTTTCCAATTTCTATTTCCTCCTCTTGTAACTAGGTGATTAACACACATTTCCTGTCATTAATACTGACAAAGTCAACAACCCATTTGTAAATTTATTATGCAGTAAAATAAATTATAACATCAAACTACTCTACCATTGATTGTTTTCTCTTGTCCATTTCAAATGTCAGCTTATCTTTGGTAATCAATTCATAATTTCGTATAATGCATGGATCATATAGATCTTTAACAATTTGAATGGCCTTTATAAACACATCACTTCTTCTCTTCTTTATTTTCTTATGTTCAAAAAATAATGTTTTCTAGTGTACTAATTATTTTGGACCATCGAGATTTGATTTTCCTCATTCAATTAGAATTTGGCAGTTATTTTCTTTTCTTTTCCAAATCAGGCAACAATTCAAGCTTTTAAACAAAATCAAGTAAGTCATTATTAACAAAATTATTATGCTCGGTAAAATTATTTGTGAGAAAATTGAAAAATAAGTTGATTTGTTGTGCTAACCATAGCAGAACATAAACCATTTACCATGCATGTTAAATTATTTCTAATATTTAGTATATATTACTGACTATATGACATTTGACTACATTAAGCAGTTTCAGTGCTCCAATATCCATGATATGTGTTAGTAATGGGAATTGTGGATTGTTGATTCCTTATTCCGATTGGAGTCATTAGCTAACTAAGGGCTTAGATTTAAATAATTTTCTAGCATCCCTATTGTTACTTTTAGTACTAGGTTCCTTACATTTCATTCCTCAATAGCCACTGCAAGCACATTCCCGATAGCTTTATGCAATGTCATAACATCTGTGACTAAAATTCAAGACATATGAAAATTTGCTTCTTCCGTATCAACAAATATTTTACCATGCATCCTTACTTTTTCAACTTTCAATATTTTACTTTCTTTGTTATAGGTTTTATCTTGGAAATAGACAAATTTATCATTGAAAATAGAAAATTCTTTGGAAATTTGCTTCGTTACATTTTTTTTTTTCATTCAAAGAACTACTAATGTAATCAAGTAGTGAATCCTCATTAATATTTTATTGACTACTTATTATTTGCAAAGAAATTTTTCATTTTTCTAATTCGTGCTTCTTGTCATCTCCGACAACTACTCTCGTATTCACTTTCACTTGGATTTTTTTCAAAAAGCTCTCGCATTTTATCATAGCTAGATGTCCAACAATTAGACCTTCAGGATTAACATCTCACAATCACTCATCTTCTTTTAAATTCAAACAATGCAAAGACCACGCAAAAACTCCAAGTTGAATTCCATTATTCACGGTTACTCATCCAATGGTAAATGGCAAAGAAATAATTTTTTTCTTCTTTTTATGTTCAAATTTAACCCACCAATCATAATATTTCCTAAAAACTTCGGCCATAAAATACATGTCCATAAAATTTTTTGGAAGCAATAGTGGTTTACCTCAAACCCCATAAACTCAAATAATCGTAGTATTGTCTCCTTCTTCATGCATCCCTTTACCCAAAGGAAAAAATGCACTTTTCCATATATTCGATGAGGATATCATCCAAGTATCATGAAAATAAATTATTTAAAAAAAATATATTGAATTAGACAAAAAATTGAAACAACTTGTTGCTTCCATAATATGGTATAGAGGAACTGCATCAGTTCGTCAACATTGAGATTAGGATTATGTGGAAACTCATCAAAAGTTACTCAAAACAAGGTTGTTATCAAATACACCATCATGAAAAAAACTATTTCTCTTTTGCAAATGTACTAACTGAAAACAAAGTTCATTTGAATTAAGATCAACCTCGAATAATTTTTTTTTATATGAGTAATAATGAACATAAAGAATCGAACTTGGCATAGTGGTAGTAGTTTCTAGCCCCAGTAAATGTGTATACAACCAACAAAACAATCTAAACATTAATCTAAATAATGTGATATCTAGAGAGGAAATATAAGAAGGAGCCTCAAAATATACCAAAGAAAACTCTTGTATGGTTTTCAAGCCATTTTTTAGTGTTATTAGAACAATATTTGCATTTGAAAAATATAACTGCATATTTGGAATTGGTAGCTTCAATCTCCACCTAAATGTCTACAAACGCAAAGAAATACCAGTATCTTTAGATGATAGTCTATTTTTTTTTGTTTCCAAATCAAACTTATCTATGCATAAATAAAATCTTTCACTAAAATCAAATACCTATGGAACGCATGCAGCATGAGCTATTCTAGTATACCAAATCTTATTATGATTATTCTTTTGCATAGACCTATTCATATATCGCTCATACGTAGTCGACCACTGAAAATTGTTATTGATAAACACAAGTGAGTTAATAGTATCAATGTAAATAGCTTCTTTTCTTCCCCTTGAAGCCATTTCTGCATCAAATTTTGAAATTTTTTTGTCAACCAGCAACGCTTTCGATGCACTTTAGGTATATATCAACAATATGCTAGACAAACACCACTTTTTACTACTCTATCTGTGAAACCATTTCTACAGGACATTGCTAATATGTAGCAACTCAATATAAAAAAATATGCTTTTGTGACAAGTAGTAGAAATAATTCACATATTCTAAGCCCGCCACATTATGGCTAGAAAAAAATAGAAACTTTGACATGATTTTTAGAAAAACGAGATTTTTTTTTTTTGAAGATTACATTGCAATTGTTAAGCTATAAGATTTTTTACTACCGTTCTAATTGTTGATAGTGATAATGTCTCTGGATTTTTTTGTTTCTCATACATGCTATTATTCTTCATCTGAAATGTATTTTATGAAATAAATAACGACTAAAAAATATCAAAGCAGAGATTTCCAATAAATACCACAAATAGTTTAAAAAACATATCTCAAAATTCAGAGATCAAATACTCAATATATTAAACAAATTAAATGTGAATATTTTATAATAATGAAAGATAGATGCACTACTATATCGATGTCATAATAGAGGTAACATAATTTACATTTCCTATTACATGTCGATCCATCCCTTTCAGTAAATGGGCACCAGACTGTTAATGCCATTATATTGTCTACGAAATGGTGAAACCACACTCCTCACAATGAAATAATTTTGTTTTTTGTATTTCTTGTTCTTCTCCTTTCTTCTGCTTCTACATAAAAGAATTTTGCAATTTCACCTCATTTCCATAAGCAATATACGACTCTCACATTGATTACAATTACCAAAAAAAAAATTTCTATAACATTATTATTATTTATTGTTTTTTTTTGCAATTGGTATAAATTATTTTAAAATAATGTCATTTAATTAATAAAGCTCGCAGTGAAACAAGTTTCTATAAATAGAATGATTTATATAAATAGTTAATTCTAATATGCATTTTTCCGTGCAAAGCCTCCGCACACACATAACCACTTATGCACAACTATTTTCGTATACAGTTACTTTAAAAAAACACTCATTCAAAATTAACTATTTTAAATTTTATTACTTGCAACCTAAGCTTTAATATGGGTTTCGCAGAAAAAAAACAAATCTTCCCACAATAAAAACATGTTTCTATGCTCATTAGGCCTTATTTAAAAACTTATTTTTTTTTAAACAAACAAAATATATACATCTATAAAAACATAACTTATAGGAACTGGTTTACAATTGACCATTGTAAAATGAACATATGCAACCTTTTCATAATGCTTTGGAAAAAAATATCTCATGGTTCAATGTATAATTATTATTATTTATTATTACGATCATATATTATTTTGAAGAGCTTTCACACCAAGCAGCTTCCCCTGCATCATGGAAATTCTTATTCCAATTCCAACTGAATGAAAATTGCGTACAATGAAACACTGATGTGTGTGATTTTTTATTTTTTACATGCATTCATAACTAAATATGGATGCAGCAGAACGGTAATGATTTCTAGCCCAATGACCTTCAATATTTCTCAACAAAGTGATTATATTTAGATTCAAATGCTAGTCACAACAGATGCAATAGATGCAACTTCACATGTCAAACATAATCTAATAATTATTGAAATAACTAGTAAAAAGTTTGAGCATTAGAAAACAATAAATGAAAATGCATTCTAATTTTTATTCATTACAAAACACTGGATAATATATAAAAGCACAAAGTAAATACTAGTAAAAAATTGTTGAACTATTTTTTTCTCCATAATGTTCAATGATCGAGGTCCATACAACATCCATGTCAAATATTATCTCAAAATTGTTTACATAATTAGAAAACATAGAAAAAGTTGTAATCAAAATTCAAATAAGTTATGATCACAATTCCATGGTCCGGGAAATAGGTTGTATTGCATAAAGCACTTATGAAAATGTCAATAGTTCAACTTCAAAGGTGTCTTGATGATAGCTATGATTGCAATCTTGTCAATTGCAATCTCCAAAATTCATCTGCAACAGATAACAAGGAACTGCATTTAGGAATTAAATTATTCCATTATAACACATACATAAAATCTAAGGAGTAAAACGCTTTGTAGACAAAACAAATGATCCAATGCATTAAAACATTTACAATATGCAAAAATGGAGTTCAATATTCTTTACCTCTCATCTATCTCTTGCAATCAGACTTCCTGCAACAAATTCCTTCCCTTTAGCTTCGATAAATTCTTTCATCGGAGCAATGATAATGTATTGCTAAAAATGTTCATCGAATATATCCTACTCAATTTGTTTTTCTTCTTGTTGCAATTTCAAAACTGAGGAATATTACTCTTCGTTAAAAAAAACAAAAGTAATTAGCCATTTTCTAATTTCCTCTGCACTAAAATGAGTTATACCATCGAACTTCGTTTCCTGTGATTATTTCAACTTCTCCGAATAAACCATCAACTTCTCCTTTGTAATTAATCCAAATCATGTGTAATAGAAAAACTATTTAAATTATGAGTAATCTCTACCACCTTGACATATGCATCTTCTTTTTTATTTTCTATGTTTCCACACTAAAAAATCATCTCTTCCAATGTTCTTATTTTCCCAGACCATGCAATCTTAATCTGCCTCATCTAATCAACATCAGTCAGTCCTTCTTTATCTCTTTGTAGTTCGAAGAGTGAATCATGCTTCTGACCAAAAGTAAGTAAGACATTGTCCACGAATTCTTTGTCTCCCTCTAGCTCACTTTTCACCAATTTGAAAAAAGATCGTGTTCTATGTTTTTAATGTTGAATATCAAAAGAAACTTTCCATGTAGATTCAATTATTCGTAATCTTTTGAATATATTATCAATCATATACGATTTTACTACACTCATAAGATTGACAGGTATCTCAAACCTATTAGATTCGTTTTAAGAGTATCACCAATGGGAGTCTTCAGAAAGAACCTCGCCTCGAGCATTTTCTACATATTTATCTTTTTCCTTCATCTTTTTATTTTCTTTACTTATCGTCTGACAAAAATCAGTGAAAATTGCACTTCCTTTTACTAAACAGTCCAAATTTCATCAACCCAAAATTTGCAGCCAAAGATAGATCGATATTCAATTATATTTGTTCAAAAAAATTTATGCTGGATTTGTATTCTTTAAATTTCAATCTCTTACCATGCTTTTCATTATTTGCATCCTACAATGTGACAAAAATCTCATCCAAACTAATGTCCTCTTCAACAATTTCCTCCATTATTCTCTAATTTTCTTGCAAAGAAGCATTAACCTAATCAATTTGTACAACACTAGCAACTGCTATGTCCATATTTTCTTGAATACTCTCTCCTTCAGGTGTACTCTTGGATCTAAATGATTAAAAAATATGTTCTCTTTATGTAGTTATTCTATGAGGGCACTCTTCTTCAAAGCTGGCTAATTTCAATTACTATTCAAAGGACCTCATCTCTCCCACACATATTTTGTACTATGCACAAGAAAAAATAATAATATCAATGGCTAATTTCAATTACTATTCAAAGGACCTCATCTCTCCCACACATATTTTGTACTATGCACAAGAAAAAATAATAATAATAATTCGACCTTTGTTCAAGGCTACCCCCACCCCCACGAGGCTCGTGCAAACAACCTACAACCGCATGAATTATCAGATTATTGAACAAATCATTAACATAATAGTGCCCTACAACCGCATCAACAGCTAGCGTCGCACACCCACCTTCGTACAATTAATTTAAGTAGTTCGAAAAAATGTTGCTAAATAAAAGTTTTAAAATACAAATTCTTTCACACATTTGTTACATAGTTTACTTAGCACCCTCGTCTATGTACAAGACCCCGATTCTCCAACAAATACTCTTCCTCACAACAAAACCGTACCAATTACTGCATCGTTCATCTATATCATAACACCCACTATCCAAAGGACTCTAGCTCTCTTGCACATAATAATATTAATTTGACGTGTGTTCATCCTCCTTTCCCATTCCCGTCGATCCTATGGAAACAAGCTGCAACCACATTAATTCTCGCATCATTGAACGTAGCACTAACAACACAACTGCATCAATCATCGCATCATTGAACATAGCACTGGCAACACAAGTGCATCAATCGTCGCATCATTAAGCAAAGCACTAACATAACAATCGGAGTATCAGAGCACTCACCAGCACAATGATCATTCACAAAATTACTTTTATTTTAATTTTAAAATGAATTACAAGACATTGCAAAAAATAAAAAATGAAACATCCTTCACCGCTCTTCACCGGAATTATGTCTCATTCCTTGGGCAATCGAAAATTAGAAATAACATATACTTAAGATTCAATAATTATTTTTAAATTTATGCAATAGAAGTATTAAGCATTTTCTCAAAATTTTGGTTAAACAAAAATAAATAAATAAATAATATATATATAACAAACTCTATTTTGAGACAGAGCTAATGCTATAGTCCATGACTCAGGTACTAATAACTAAATATAGAAATGTGATATGTTCAGTAAACAACACCTTTAGAAAATTAATTTCTTAAGTATTTAATCTTTAGTATAAATTTAAAATTTTGCTTATTCATCTCGTCATTAAAATATTTAACATTAAATCCGTTACAATAATCATCATCAATTTGGAATGTGCATCGACATTTATCCCTAATATTTAAAATAACAGATTATCTTAAGATACAGACTGACTCACTACTTGTCCAACAATTAATCTTATTTTATTTTTCTATAAATAATAATTATTTAATATTTCCTTTTATGCTCTTTTCGACTTTAAAAGTAATTCAATGCATGAAAACAACTGAGAAAGCTTGTACTTATTTCGTAAGTATAAACACTATTATGCACATTTACGGTTAATCCCAACCCACAATTCTGGAAACATCACCGTCAATATATAAACTATTAGACCAGTTCAACGCTTAAGAGATACCTATGTTGGATGATCAATTTAAAAATAAATATATTTAGAGAGTGGATCAATGCTGGATATTCAACATATTTCCAAAATCTCAAGTCCCGAGAGCTGTGGATAAATGGTGGATATTCTGAAATATAAAATCAATGCAAATTGGAGGCTTTGACGCACCTCACACTCTTCCTTTTAAACATACAACGCAATCCTTCTCTATTCGATGCACCTCCCTTGGAAGGAGCCGAATAATAGGATAGAATATCATATGAAGTGGACCATCTCCCCGTAAAAGTCAACGCCGAAAGGTAACCCATAATTTTCGTCCAATTTTTATTTAACTTTATCACTCTAATTATGACAGTCTTACGTCAGCGGTTTCCCTCGGAAAAAGAATACAACTCTTTATTTGGATAATAAATGTTGCGCACTAAACTTTTTGAAGAAAACACAACCAGATCAAAAGAACTTATAACTAACCTTTTATATATAACCTAACTTACAGATAAATAAAATAGCAATTTTCATTCCAGATCAAAAGAACTTATAATTAATCTTTTATATAAAATGGTAGTTTTCATTGGAATTCACCTAAGTTCTAGAAATATATTTTCATAACTTTTTTGTTTTTAAAAATATATATTTTTAATACATAATTTGATTTAGCATTTTCAAGAACTTTAGAAACATTAGAATTGTGCAGATTAAACAATTTAAACTCAAGTGCAAATCTTTATTTGGAATAATAAATGCTGAGCACCAAACTTTTTTAAGAAAATTGAGTCAAACCAAAAAAATTTATAACTAACCTTTTATATATAATCTAACTTACAGATAAAATAACACTTTTCATTGGAATTCACCAAAATCCAACAATACAATTTCAAAAGAAGAATTGTTGTTTAAAATACATTTTTTTAATGCACAAATGGATTTAGCAACCTGAGCATCACCCAATACAATTAGTGCTCACTCAATACAATGAGTGCGTCATCGGTGGAATATTAGAAAAATTCATGAGAAATTAGTCACTTACAAATACCTCTCATGGAAATGGTCATAGATGAATGACTTACTCTACCTAGTTGAATTCCAAAAAATGATATCTAATGGAAATGGTCATAGATGAATGACTTACTCAACCTAGTTGAATCCCAAAAAATGATATTTAATATAATACAGTGAGAAAACCCCTCAATACTCAAATACAAAGAGTGAAGAGATCTCTACTTGAATGGTTCATAAGGCACAATACTTGCTAAGGTTTTGCAAATGGGGTAGCAAGCTAAGGGGGTTTCATTGTGGGGAAAACTCAATAGTTAAGCGTGTGATATGGGATGGATGACTTCCGGAAAAGTCTTGGTTACCAAGTGCAACCTCATGGGATGGATGACTTCCTAAAAAGTCTTGGTTACCAAGTGCAACCTCAGGAAGTGATGATTCATTTCATTAGTTTCAATGGCTCTTCTTCACCCCTATGAGCATCACTCATGCAATGAGTGCTAAATGGACTATTCAGAAAATCATGAGATATTAATCATAGATGAATGACTTACTGAACGCATTTGAATCCCAAAAAATGATATCTAATATAATGCATTAGAATCCCAAAAAATGATATCTAATATAATGCACTGAGAAAGCCCCTCAATAATTCTTGCTAAGGTTTTGCAAATGAGGTAGCAAGCTAAGGGGGTTTGATTATGCGGAAAACTCCACAATTAAATGGGCTAGAAGGCCATCTGGGATGAGTGACCTCTCACGAAATATTTCACTAGTTTCAATCACACTTCTTCACACCTGTCATGAAAATGGGTATAAATGAATGACTTACTGAACCAAGTTGAATCCTCAAAAATAATGCAGATTAAACAATTTAAACTCAAATTTTTAAAAATCTCTTTGATTAAAATTAACCAAACAAATAATTTTGAAAAAAAACCCATTTTTTAATTAAACTATATTTATTTTATTTCTTAAAATATTTCGATATGACAAATTGCTAATTTATTAAAAGGTAAATTTCTAATTTGAAATTTAAGAATTATTAATTCCTTTGTACTTTGACAAATTCGAGAGGTAAGTCCGCTAATTTATTAACGTCAAAATATTAACAGAATGTATTCAAGCGGTCATAAAAGGCAAATTTCCCCATCTCAATGGTAAGGCATGTGCTTCTCTTCGCTCCGCTCATTGATTTCATAAGCGATGGATTGAAAACATTACGTGCAATCGGGTGAGAAACAGATGGTCGTCATAGTTAATAATACACACGACATGACAGCACTGCATGAGAATAATTAACCTGCGTAATGTATCATATTTAAAATCAGAAAAGAAAGTCACAATTTAACATTTTGGCGGAGGCTACCACCATTATTGACCAAACGAGTGCAAGACAGACATTATTGATTCATGAACAGTAATACCTGTCTTCCCACAACTTGCCAACTTGCTTGCACACTATACCTGGCGAATGGAATTGATGACATCTGGGCACACGCTTCAACATGCCAATGCAGGTTCAATTTATTGTTGTAAATGCATGTTCTATTTATTGTTGTTATTCAAAGAAAATTAGGATGCTGGTAATATGTAATTGAAATTAGCCACTGATACTTCAGTCTCACTCTTACCAAATAACTTTAAATTTGGAAACCATAAAGATATTTAAAAAAAAAAAAAAACTCTTAATTTCTCTATATAAAATTAAATTGATGGCTATTTTTCGTTCATATATATTAGATTGATGGCAGCTTTTCGCAATGAAATACCTTGCTTCCAAAGCACAATGCTAATGCAACTAACCCCATACATATCCCTTATTCTATCTCAACTTCATTTATGTAAATCCTCAACAAAATATTTGTGCAGATAATGCTTTACGTTGTGTTTTGATTAATCTTTTGGAAAATAATATTCTAGTTGCTCACAAGAACACGACAAAGTATCGGTCGAGACCTCGCTATCTAAAGGTCATGGTTGATCAACATGTACACTTGATTTCTTTTGGATAAACATTTTTCTTGTTTGATGCAGAAATTGGAATCAAAACTTATCCACTTAAATTATCCTTTGGTTAAATAAATTAAACACCATATTAAAAAAGTATTATTATTATATTGAAAATATCTAAATACAAGTGATTATTATATTGAAAATTGATTTGAAATTGGGATGGATGCCAACTTAGCTCATTTTTTCAAAACATATACAATGAATTAAACTAGCACAAAATCAAAATGGTTGAAAAATAATATTTGAATTATATTTGAATTATTTTATTTTTAGTAATTTCTTCATGGTAAGGAATGAAATATTTTATTATAATTTATATATATGTATGTGTGTTTTCTATATATAGATATATAAGAAAATTATTTAAGTTTTATATTGAAATATTTATAAAGTTAATATAAGGTATTTTTATTTTATTTTTAACTTCTAAAGTAAAATATTTTTGCTAGATCTTCTTCATATTGGGTTTTGATATTAAAAATGAATCAAGCTGGTACAATAATATTGGGATTATTAATGTTTCATAATGCTTTAATTAAATTTAACTAAATGTATATATTCACTTATGTTTTCATTATAACAAATATATTTTTTCTAATTTAGAGCATTTTTGTAAGACATGTCAAACCAAAATTAGACTTAGATCAAATCACACATTGCTCTCATAATGACGAGTAGAATATGCCTCTCACCTCAAACTAAAAATACAAAATAACTTCAAAAACTCCAACAGATAAAAAATAAAAAATAAAAACATTTTGGCTAAATAAGAAAGCGTTAACAAAATTCTTGAGGACATGTTGAGAATGTATGTAATGCATCAGGCCAGGAACTGGGAAGGATATCTTCCACTTATGGAATTTTCATACAAAAATGGATACCAAGAATTCCTAAAGATTCATTTGAGGCATTGCGTGGCAAGAGTTGTAGCACTCCTATTAGCTAGAGTGATCTCGTGAATAGGATCGATGTAGGATCTAATATGCTCAAGGATATGGAGGAGAAAGTTTAGATAGTAAAATAGAACCTCAGAGTGGCACAGGATAGGAAGAAAAGCTATGAAAACTAGCATAGAGTGCACAAAGAGTTCCGAGTTGGGGAGCATTTGTTTCTCATGATTAATCCCAAGAATAGTTCCCTAAGGATAGAGACACGTGTCAAGTTGTAACCACGATATTGTGGGAACTTTGAGATCCTGGAGAGGATCATACGAGTGGCATATATGCTGGATTTACCTCCTTCAATTAGAGTTCATGAATTTTTCCATGCTTCTTTACTTAAAAGCTATGTACATGATTCTAATCATTTGATTGATTGGTTTGTGCTACATGTGGAACCATAGAGAGAGTTACATCTACAACCAATTTTCATTCTAGACCGGAGTATCATGCTCCAGAATCGAGCCATAAACAATTCAAGGTGCAGTGGAAGCACTTTAGGCCAGAGGATGCTACATGCGAAATGGATGATGCCATCAAATTTAATTATCCCTTCTTGTTTCCTAGTTAAAGCAGGTATGTACATTATTTTTAATATTGTATAGAGATATGTATATAAATCTTCATAAAACAGTTTGTGTTGTTTTTTTCCTAGTGTTGCATATGGGAAAATGAACACTGAGGGTGGTGTTACCTCAAGGGAGACGAGACTGTGAAAGGCTCACCCATGGCCCTCTCATAAAATACAGTGTAAATATTTTTATATGTGTGAAATTTGAAAAAAATGGGACTCTGTCAAAGGGACATGGATTCCAGAGTTGGGGAGGAGAATTAGAGAAATTTTCAGGTCTAAAATGGGCCTCCTAATGAATATTAAAAAATAATAGTGGAAATAATAAAATAAGATTCAATAACATCATAAAAAATTAGAGGGGAAAAAAGAAAAAACTACTTTTTCAACTCATATTTTCAACTTATATCCTTATGGTTTTACTCCAATTTTAAGTGGGATCAATTTTTAGATGTGGAATTTAATTCCTCACTTAAGGATTACCCATGTTTCATACTTTCGATGGAATCTTCTACTTGAAAAATGAGAAATACATGAAAAGTGTAATTGCAATCATGTTTCTTCATGTATTTCTCATTTTTCACGTAGTGGGATCCATTGAAAGTATGTAACATGGATACTCCTTGGATGTGGAATTAAATTCCTCATCCAATAAGTGCTCCCGCTAAAAATTTGAGTCAAACCGTATGGAGATAAGTTGAAAATACAAGTTTAAAAAGTAGTTCTTTTTTTTATTTTTTATTTTTTACTCCAAAAATGGTGAATAATCTCCCATGGTTGACATCATCATCTTGAATCCTATTAGTTCTTATAAAGTTGATTTTGGTTGCACACTTTTGTTTAGAGGCCCATTTTAAACCTAAAAATTTCTCTAATGGATTGCTTGCTTCGGATCTTGTGGTTTCTTATGCAAGAAACTTGAATTGAAGGACGCCAATTAAAACTAGTTAGTGCATGAATTTAAGAGATTGGTTCTTGAAATTAATTGGGATGCAGGAGAAATTTTGTAGGCTCATGTTTCTTGAGAAACAACAATAAGAAAAGAGGAAAAACAATAAAAAAAGATACTATGCATGGTAGGTCAACAAGAACACAATAGTAAAGGAAAAACAAGAAAGAGACCATTGGTAGGTAGCTCTAGAAAAATGGGAGATGCATTTGAACTCATGTTGGCTAGAAGAAAGTCGAGAAGGGAGAAGAATTTTAGAATCTAGTGAGATAAAATAAGTAGGTAGCTCTAAAGACAAGAGAAGAGAAGACAAGGAGATTGGATATTTATTCCCTGGAGGTAGTGGGTTTAGTTGTTGGTCTTTGGAGCCCTGTAACAAATTTTGGTCCCTGGAGGCTATGGGTTGAGATAAGTACCCTGGAGCCCTATAACAAGTTCGGTCTATGGAAGTTGTGGGTTGAAACAAAGGTATCTGAAGCCTTTTAATATCTTGGGTCCTTGCAGGGTGTGTGTTGGGATGGAATTTATGGAACCTTTAAAACCATCGCTCCCTTGGAGAATATGGGTTGAGATAGAAAAATATAGAACCCTGTAATATCTTGGGAAGATGTCATTCTGAAGGAACATCAAAATAAGACCTAGTTGAAGACTTGTGGTGACTACACTCTTGATACAATGGATTATAGACTCCATAGAAGGTGGCTAATTACTATGTGTGCACCTGGGGATGAGGTAGAGTACCTATGGATTCCCTCTGTGACAACGAAGTTGCAATCAATTGGTGGGATTGAAGAAGGTGGCCCTCTCGAGTCCCTATTTCAATTGGAATCTAGTATTCAAGTTCTCAAGCAAACATCCGCCTCTGACTCTGGAATATGGCTAGGGAGTGACAGTTGCAAGCAAGTGTAGCTGCAACTGTCTAAGTTTGGATGGATATTCCTTGTCCCAGACTCAGTTTCCCTACAAGTTTAAACATAAGTATTTTCTTGTAATTGTTTATTTATTGATGAAACATGATGCATTCTTGATTGTGACAGTTGTGGATTCTAGAACTCTATTTGCGTTGTTTATGTATGAATATGTGGATGCATTTTGCGTAGACATGATATGGAAGAAAATGTTGAATATATATGTGTGTGTGTGTGTGTGTGTGTGTGTGTGTGTGTTGTTCTCTTTTACAAATGGCACTGTTAAATAAACTAAGAATGAACTTTTGAAATAGAAATAAGATGATGTGAAAATAACTTTTTGGTGTTGATCATATAACAATAGAGGCAAAAATGTGTAATAAAACATATTATAATAAGAAACAAACCATAAAAATGAATTGAACCTTAAGCTGAATTAAATCCTTAATTGTAATGACAATAGCACATAATGAATAATAGAGGAATGCATGCCCATGTAGCAGTTCATAGCAAAAGTCATAAGCACTTGAAATATTGGGCTCAGGGACCCTTTATTAATATGTAAAGTTACAATGAAAATCATTTTCTCAGCAGGGTCAGCATTCGGTTGCATCCATTTATTTTTCTTAAGTTACAAGCTTCTTTGCAACTCGGTAGAAATTGTGTGAGCATTGAGGGTTCAGTCCCTTCGAGCCAAATGAGCACATTAGATTTAGCTAAATGGATTTCAGCCTTGCATTTTGAGTAGGGTATATGTATTTCCTTGGCTTCCTAGTGCCGACACTAAGGAATCAAAAGGTTATGTATAGCACCATGGAGTTTCTTCTAGGCTCATCATGGATTCTGGAAATGTCGTCATGTTTTCGGAGAGGTGGAGAACTCTTAGGAGTCCATGCCAAACCCATGCTAGGTACTGGTCATGGGAGCACGTGCATTGACATACATGTAATTCCTTGTCTTAGAACGGGGAATGTAAGTGGGATGAGAACTCTTGGGAGAGAATTTTTCCCAAGCTTAGGAGGGGTATCACCATCTCACACTTTAAGAAGTCATTGAAATTGGCATGGATTCGTGGGGGTGATGTGGATGATTATTGTACCTCTAAGACAGAGCCATAGTCAAGAATGATGGATCGAGGAAGCTTGAGCAATTGCAAAACTCATGTTTGGGGCGATTTAAAAGATCCCCATCTAAGATTTCGCATGTGGCAAGGCCTAATACCGTTAGCCAAGCCATGGCACAGGAAGAGAATGAAAAAATTGTTGTAACATAAGGGGATCAAACCCATAACTTATATGAAAAGATCAGATAACTGCATATTATCTTAGATCAAAAATCTAGCCAGGAAATCCTACTATTGGCATGGCTGATTTTACGCTTACGCGATTGGTCACGAAAATGTTGACATGGCTTAGAGGACTTACCTAGGAATATTTTCAATAAAGGTAATAAGAACTAACTGGTAAGAGATAAAATAGGATGAGATGGCAGCCACACCATCCTTGGAGTTCCGTGATTGGCCAAAGGTGGACCCACCTAATAGGTCATTCCATTAGGTTTACCCTGGAACATTCGAATAGGGTGCAAGAAAAAGGGAGAGGAGTGAATGGAATAAGATGAAATGACAGTGTCACCATGCATCCCAATCAGGATCGAGGTATTTGAAAATGCCTGACCCACTAAATTACATGGCCGAAAGGTGAGATCCTGAAATTTCTAACCAGAGTGATCCTAGGGTACATGCGGTGGAGAGCCAGAAAAGGGGAAGCAATAGGATATGGGAATGGACACACTGGTTGATAGTAAAAGGATGTTGTTCTAGTTGGGCCAAGAGGGACCGAATGGGATGATGTGTCCAGCAACGTCGACCGCTTCCGCAAGTCCAGTAAGGTTTTAATTGGTGGAGGGAGGGCCCACAACCAAGTTAGCTCGATGTTGTGAGCCCATAGATATATAAAGAGAGGCGCTTCAAGTGAGGGAAATGGGTTACTAAGCTCTAGGATAAAATGTATTGGTGATGACAAAGATTGGTGAATAGGCCAAGGTCCAGTGAGGAGATAACATAGCATTCTGCCATCCATCTAAGCCAAGAAGGAAGAAGCCAGTGGGTTCCCAAACATAGAGTTTAAGAACTACAAGATTATATGAGAGGGGTGATGTGTCCCATATGAACACACTCAAAAGGCATAGGCTAGTGCAAGAAGTGGTGGTTATTGGGTCTTCAGTGGGCATAATAAGTTGATAATGGTATATATATCCATATATAAATATTGGATTGAAAATTCGATAAATAATAATAATTACCCCATTCCTATAATATCAAACGAGGGTTTGGGTGACGCGTTATTTTAGTAAGCAATTGACATATGTGATATTATTTGTGATAATCATATTTATGAGTGTCTTTTTGTATTTTTGCAGAGAGTTTTGTATCTCATCTACATGTGTGTCTCATCCCATGCTTGTTTTGCACAATGACGATTGCACAAATTCTTCCATACATGATATATCAGGATATGTAACTCTATTGTGTGGAGAGGTCAACATTTTGTTCACGTTTTTGTCTCATCTATTTCATCCAATAAAGGATTTTATTGCTAATATTTTTGTAAGATATTAATGTATACGATATTATTGGTGATATTCATATATTTTAATATATTTTTGTATTTGTGGAGAGAGGTTCGTATTTCATCCACATTTCCTTTTCTATGCAACTTTCTCCTCACAACGACAATTGCAGAGCTTCTGACGTGCATGCTATATCTGGGCACGTAAATTTATTGTGTGTATAGGTCCACATTTCGTTCAGAAAGGATTTTATTGCTAATAATTTAGTAATAAAATGATGTACACAATATTATTATTGTATCTTTTTGTATTTGTGTGAATAGGTCCATATTTCCTCCACATTTGTGTTTCAACCCATAATTTTTCCACACAATGAAAATTGCATATATTTTTCTGTACATTCTATATCTAGATACATAACTCTATTGTGAAAGGAGTTCCACATTCATTGCTTGGTCCACACGGCAATGTCAGCCACAGTAATATTTTAAGTGTAATTTATTTTTATCTACTTATTTTTTAATATCTTTTCATATTTGTGCAGAGACGTATGTATTTCATCGACATTTATATTTCATCCCATGCTTGTTCTACATTTCTTGCTCTAAAAAATGATGACTAAACACTTTTATTACTAATATTGCTGCTAATAATTTAGTTATAGATAATGCATATCAGTAGGAAAATGAGGAAAAGTTGTGTGGAGTTCACGCAAAGCTGTGTGAAGCAACATTTCATTGATTAGAATATTTTTTTGTAGCATAATATGCTTTCAAGCTTGCATTGTACGGATGATACAATTGTTTATGCACATATTATTGATAATATTTAATTGTAACTCATTTTTACTACTGCTATTTAAGGAAATTTCAATTTTAAATAATTTTTAAGTTAGAAAATGTGTGAAATTTCAAAGAAATTCCATTGTGCGGATGAAACTTTCAATGTGTGAATTGTCATACTTAGTACTATAGTATTAAATAGTTGCAATAACAGTAAAGCAAGAGGTCTACTTATATGATTTTTTATAATACTTTAGTAATAAATTATGTGTATCTACTTGTATCTACAATTAATTGAGTGGGGTTTGCATTTCACCCAAACTTTGTCTGAGCTCATGCTTTCTCTGCATTGCTTACTCTACACAACAAAATTTTCATAGCTTATTTCATTTATGCTCTGTGTGGACAAATTTTCCTGACAAGAACTCTGAGCTAGTGTCCAACAACGTGAGTATCTATGATCCATCCTATCTTTTTATTCAGATAGGCTAAAACATTGGTGCTAGATTACTACAAGTATTGAGACTATTTTACGGTGGCTTTGATTATTCTAATAAATTCATTCGATTCATTGCTTCTATCAAATGTATAGTATATTATTATTATAAGAAAATAATACATTTTATTATTATGGCTAATATAATTAATATGCATTAATGGTTAATCATTACAAGCAGAAGGATTTTACATCGACTTATGCTATTCCTTGTAATTATATAATTGCATTATAAAAATTATTCATTGTATTGAATATTGATGTGTGAAGGTTGACACAATGAGTTGTGCATAATGAACTTCTACACAATGGCAATTTGAATGTCAAGGACTATGTTGTGTAGGCACCAGTAATTGAAAGTGAGCTTGGCAATATCAAGTTGAAGTCATGTTCCTAAATAATGTTATTGGTAATGTTGTTCCTGGTAATTTTATTGGTGTGAATAATGCATTTTTGTTGTTTGCAATATTTTAGTTATCAATTATGAAAAATTCTATATTTTTGAATATAAATACTCAATTGAGTGAAGGTTGAATCGTTCTGGAATGAAAATAATTTTTAATGGCATCAATGATTAGAACATTGAGTAGAAGGCTTGTCTATGGTTATTTGTAATGAGAAAGCTTTCATGTTTCCATTGTGAAGATATGTATATCTATGGACTTTGCATTAAATGCATTTATATTTGTTTTTCGCACTAAAACTAAGACAAGAAGTGGAGCGATACAATATTATTATGAATATTTAATTATAAATATTTTTTTATTACTAATATTTTAGTATTAAATATTCCATATTTTATTTTGAAATATTTTAATTATAAGTAATGCATATTTGGGTATTGTCAAATATCAGCAGTTCGATATCATTGAAGAAAATATTTCTTTATGGTTATGTGGTAGTCTATTGCATGGATGAAGCTTTCAAGCTTTGATTCTTTGAAGGCTCGCATTTCGCTTTAAACGCCTTTGTAGACTTTTTTATAGGAACTCATATGTAATTGTTGAGTTTGGATGCAGAAAAGTTCAAAGCTAAAGTGGATTAATATTTTTCATTTATCAAATCCAATATTGCATATTATAATCTTTATTTATGTAGTATAACATTAGTGTTTATAAAGTATTTTATTACGTGATTATTGTACATTTTGTCTGGGTTGTTTGAAGTGGCAGTGAGAGAAAAATTAGACATATTAATTATTTTAATGAACAGAGTTCATTTAATATCCGCATAATGCGAGAAAGGAAGAAAGGCATTCAAGTGGTGAATTGACATCTCAGTTCTAAAATTACTTTTGCAAAGTAAAATTTATTCGGTAGCATGGAAAGTCTACCCAGTAAATATTCTAGAGATGCATTATTTTGGTTAATAATTACGGAAAATACTTTTAATTATATGTAAAAGAGATTTAGTTAATGAAAATAGAATTTGGTTTACGATTTTAATAAAATAGTATGTCGACACTAATTTCTAAAGCGTGTAAGATGGATTAATCATGAAACATAATCATGTCAATTACATTATGTCGTATTGGAATTTAAATAAAATGTATATGATTTAAAGTAACATATTTTACAGGAGCCTTTTTTTATTAAATATCAGTTAAATCAGTACTACATTCGACATTGATAACGATTACTAGTTAATGGTTATCATTGAAATCGATAGTACTTGAATGTCGTTTCAAAACTTAAATGTAAATTCATGATTTATTTGATTTATTGCATCTTAAACACATTATATATATGCTTGTTTCCTGTAAAAAAAAATGTGTCAATGTTCATTTTGTTTTGAAACTGTTAGTTGTTTTCAAGAATTTCTTTCTGATTTGTCTATTGTTTTTTTCATTTATTACTAACACCAAATAAATGGCTCAAAGAAATAATGGCAAGAAAAAATATTTTAATTTTTAGCCAAGATATCTTACTTTTTAGCAAAGATATTTTAATGTTAAATCATAAAATACTAGAACTTCAGCAAATTCTTAGGAATCTCGAATAGGAACTAGATATCGTAAAAATGTTATCAAAAGATTTATTGTAAATAATGAACAAATGAATCAGTTATCGATTCTAATAGCATAATCAGTACAATTGTTAATTCCCATAAATAATGGTTAATTAATAGAGAAAATGTTATCAATTTTTTTGATATTTTCTAAATAGATTTCGAAATTCAATATATGGTAAAGGCTATGTATTGTAACATTGTCAACAAAGTTAATGCAAAGAAACATATCATACTATTATGGATTATAGATCCATGTATTGTAAAATATGTGTTATAAGTTATATCAGTTTAGAAAATTATTCAAGCTTTGTACAACGAGTTATTTGGATATTTTTTAAAAATATTGTATGAAATAGAAATTTAAATAGAAAAAAAAATTACTGAAATTGTAAAAAAATAAGACCATTATGGTAAAGTAATGACACTGAGCCTAAGTAGTTATTGAACTTGCAAATTTGATAAATCAAGAAAATAATGAAAAACTCATAATGAGGGGGAAAAAATGACATAGCATAATACAAAACATAAAGACAAAAAATAAATAGTTTATTGGATTACATTTATGCACAATGTCATAGTAACATTTGCATTGGTAAAAAAATCTTGTTTTTGTTATGATGAATATATTTTTAATATTTTTTGCATGGATATAATATATTGATTGATAATGTGAAACCAAATTACAAATGTGAAGTAAAACGAAAGATCTATTAGGATGCCTAGAAATGCAACGAGAAAACATTGTGTCGTTGTCGAATTTCTTAACAATGTAAACAAAGAAACCAATTAGTGTATACATACAACTACGTTTTAATGGTCTATTGTAAATGTGACATATAATTCTAAGTTGTTTAATATTTCAATAGCATTTGTTTTTTCTTCATGATATTGGTCGTAGGAAATTTGTCATAGTGCAAGTAATACTTTTTCCAATTCAACGCCCCTCCGAATACAATGTTTTTTAGTCCTGTTAGATGCATGTATGATGTAATTTAGTCAATGAAATTAAGGAAAGCCAGAGTGATGCTTGCAGTAAATGCAATAAATCATAACATTTTTTATAGTTATGACAATTATGATTGGAGTATTTCATTTTGCGCATACAGTTTCGAATGACATCGTATATATGCTAACCACTTTTAAATATCCTTGAAAATGGTCTAACATTAATAAATAAAATATATACTTAGTAACATGAATTCAAATGTATTTCTTATTTTTTGTTCTTTTTCCATTTCCATTTAAACAATATGATATAACTTACTGTGGATATTCATCTTGGTGAGGAAAGAAACTTTTTTAGTCTGTCAGCTTTTTTTCCTATGTTCAATGCACAAATGAATGTTGGTTGTGATGTATAGAAAAAAAATTCTTGTTTTTTAAAAATATCAACGGAAAAAATGTTTTTTTTTAATCTCTTTGAATTGTAACACATTTTGAAACAAGTTTATTATGTACTTCAACCTGTTGCATATGCAACATTTCTAAAACAATACATGAAAACTTTAAAATAGATGATGAATCATATTTTCCCCAAACATTGAAATATATAGATCTATGTATGTGTAACTTGTTTTTTTATTTCAATGAACTTTGTAACAATAAAACTTTTAAATAAAGAAAAGGTCAATGTAGCCTTGTCTAGTTCTCCATTGTCATATTTGATTTCTATAACATATTTTTTTTCGTTTATGTTGATGAAATTGTAATAGTTGTGGTTGTGCCTACTAGAAAGGAATTTTCATTACGTGACATATTTTAAATTGTCATGTTTGGAAAAAATATGTACCCTTCACAAACACGACAAATATTTTTTACGTTGTTAAAAATATTTAGACAAATAGTTTCTCACAATCACCACTATCATATTTATACTTTGGAATAATTTAGAAATATTTAATAGAAACAACGATATTTGCAATAACCTTTTACTCATGTTGTTCAATTAATGATGTTGGCATAAGCAACATTATCATCATTTCTGCTTTCTTATCTATTAAGTATGCATGGAATATTGCTTCTGACTTATTTGATGCCATGATTTTTTTCCAATTATATTGTTATCCATATATTTGATCAACAATGTTGTCAACTTGATATCCTTTTTCCTAATTATAACCATTGAATTGAAATAAATTTATTATTATTTTTCTAAAAACAAGAGTAAAGAATAGAAAAATGAAGAATACAGGTAAAAAAAGCGAGGAAAAAGCGAAAATTTTGATACAGAGATAATTGACTTTGCACATAAGTACCTATTTGAGTTTATTTCTTCGATACTTTTTGTTGATTCTATTTTGTTTATTGAAATATTTTTTTCTATGCTAATGCTCATTATTATGTCCACACTATCATCCATGTCTATTGTGACATCATTCGAATTTGATAACTTTTCTTGTTCATAAATATTACACTAAAACCACTTCTTAAAAGAACATTATAATTGAAACTAAGCAACAACTATCTAATTAAAACATAATAAGATAAAACAAAATCATTAGTAATGTACCAAAATACTATATGGATTTTAGTTTTAGCAAATATGAAAGTCTTATACAAATGTTCAAAGTACTTTTTTCCTTGTAGTTATTGTCCTAAATCCAAATCTCTAAGTGTCGTTGTTTACTGGATATTTAAGAAAAAAAATATTTTATTTATAGTACGTTAAAAAATATCGCTCAAAAGCAATGGGAGCACACACAACAAAAAAATAAAGATCAAAAAGGACAACAACAACAACAATAATTGGGTTATATAATGAAAATATATCAAAGTACAATAAATAAAACCAAAATGTGCCTCTTAGAAGTGTTATAATTGTCCTTAATGGTAACTATTATGCTTGTATTCATTTTTGTTGCTATGATGGTATGAGTTAGAAAAAATATAAAGAAATAAGAAAATAAAAGTTTCTAATTCCATAACATGGAATTACATAAAAAATCAAAACTATAAGACAGTAACGTATTTTTCCCAAATGGTATGGAATTACATAAAAAATGAAAACTATATGATAGTAACGTATTTTTCCCAAATGGTTTTTAGTATTATCACATCATATAATATTTAGAATTTGTATATCATTACCAAAGGACTGACACTAATGCTACATTTTTTAAGTTTTATTCTGAATGATAGTCCCTCATGGTCTCCAATTCTGATAATAATATCATATAGCCCAAATGATAATTATGTTTGTAACCAACTTTTCTAACATGTGTTTGTAATGTGTATGCTAAAAATATTTAATGATGAACACATGGTGAATGCCTCTATGGACACCACAATGAAAGTTAGTAAGTACTATTGTCACATTAGAATTTGATTACTAAACATACTTATTAGACACTTAAGACAATTGGAATGGTAGATAGGATAAACTGTAATAATAATAATAATAATAATAATAATAGGAAGAAAAAAAACAATGTTGGACCATGAATATTTAAGTTTAATTGCTTTCATTTAAGAAAAAAAATGAACGCCACGTGTCCCTAGATGAATTTACATGTGTTTTTTTCTTCTTCTTTTTCCTCTCGTTAAGTAAGCATAATATTTTAGAATAGCTTATATATCCCAATTGTGAATAGTATCGATGCTTTTTCAAACTTTTGAACATTAAACATTTATCTGTAAAGTAAATTGTTATTGATTTTCCCTTGTGATTAATGCAAGCATGTAATCGGTGGATCAACATACCTACCTCATCTTTTGCACAGTCAAAACTTTACATAATGAAAAATAATAATAATAGAAATTTAACATTAATATTTAATTTTTTTAAAATACTGTATTTTAATATCGTTACTACCGAATAGAGTTTCAATTATAAAAGATCATTATAGTAAAATATCTGCACAATAAAAAGTTCGACACATGCGTCGTTTTCTCGCACATAACTCGTTCTAAGTTTTTGTATCATCATTAGAAAACACATATGCTTCTAATATATCACAAATGCATTTTTACCACATTTCATAGAAAATATCCCATACAAACCAAGAGTAAAAAACCTACACCTTTCGGTAGGTTGTATTATTAATTGATAAATATGTTGGAATTAAAGGCTTTTATTTCTAATATTTTAGTAATAGATCGACATAGATGATATTATTTAATAATTCTCATTAGCTTTGCACTCCTTCAATATCTGAGAGAATACGAACACTAACATGTGTGAATTATCCATTATTAGATGGACAGAGTGCGTTAATTGTTCATTGTGCGGGTGTGCGGGTTATCGATGTGCATTTTGGATATGAGCTAGGTGAGGCATATGTTTGCATACTCGTGATGATTGTTCACAAAATTAAAATTATAATTAATGTTTTAAAGTCCCATAAACCCTCAACCAAATGAAAGCACCTATAGAGCCAATATCTAGAAGATGCAGATAAAGATCAAGAACCAACACCTCACTCAGCTTCTCGGATAGGCCAGTTATGGTTTTATGCAAATTGGATATAAAAATAAGATGGAAAAAAAATGGACCCATCAATAGTACTATGGAGGATATGCTTCACCTTGTAATTGAAGGTGTTGCACCATGCAGAGGCCATTGGTGATTTCAGCTCCCCTATTTGGTTCCTATGGATTTCCAAGATGTTGGAAGCATTCACTAGGCATGAAAATGTGTAGCTATCTATGACCATCTGTTATTGAAATAGACAATGATAATATTGGTGATATTTTAAGTGTAAATAATGCTTATCTTCATATTCCTGAATATGTCTCAAACTAGGAATATGTGCGCAAGTGCACAAGAGCTTTGTTGTGCAAAGGAAGCTAAAAATATGCGAATCGCCCCACTTAGCACAAAAGTATTGTATTGCTAATAGTTTAGTATTAAATAATTCATATTTTCTCAATAATATTGTCTATGCTTAGATTATTGATAATATTTTACTTGAACATAATGCATACTATGGTTATTCAATTGATTATATATTTTAGTATTAAAAATGCATATTTTATGCTTATATTATTAATAATATTTTAGTTGTAAATAATGTATATGTTTGTATTTCTAAATATGTTTCAAATTAGGAATTTGTGTCGAAGTGTGGAAGAATTTCATTGTATGTATAAATATTTCAATGTGCAGTTCACTATACTTGGCACTAAAGTCTTTATTGCTAATAATTTAGTATTAAAAAATGCATAGTTGTTGTTCACAATAGAATGAAAGAAAATGCTTGAATTATACAATATTGTTGCTAATATTTTAGTCGGATCCATATTTCATCCACATTTCTTCCACATTGGCTATATCTGAACATGTTTTCTAAATTTCTTTCCCGCACATAGTCTGTAATCCATATAATAAAATCTCCGCAAAACATTCTTAAAATATATAATATATGATTTGGAAATTTGTAAAAGTATCTCGACACATCAACGTGAAAGGCTTTTATTGCTACAATTTTAGTAAATGATATTTTCTGTGGAGGAAACGTTTAATGTGAAAATCGCCCCACTTAGCACAAAAGGATTATATTTCTAATATTTTAATATTAAATAACACATATTTTCTCAATAACATTTTCTATGCTTATATTTTTGAAAACTTTTTACTTGAAAATATGCATACTATTGTTATACAATTGATTATATGTTTTAGTATTAAAAATACATACTTTATGGTTATATTATTAATAATATTTTAGTTGTAAAGAATCTATCTGTTTGTATTTATGAATATGTTTCAAGTTAGGAATTTGTGTGGAACAAGGTAGTAATTCAATTATGCAAAGAAATCTTTCATTATGCAGTTCACTGCACTTGACACCAAAGGATTTTATCGCTAAAATTTTAGTATTAAACAATGCCAATTTGTTGTTTGCAATAACACAAAACTAAATTCTAGACTAATACGATATTTTATTAATATTTTAGTGGAATTTTTATTTCATCCACTTTTCTTCTGCACACGCTATATCTAGACACGCTTTCTCAACATATTTCCCGCACATAGTGTGTACTATGTACAGTAATATCCATGCACAATAGTACACAATCATATTTTTCATTCTCCCTCACATACCTCCATGAAATTTTGTACCATATACAATATTTGAATTGAAAATTATCTTCGCAAAATGAAATATTAAGTGAATATTTGTTCGAGAAATTGACAAACATATCCCATGTTCTGCACAGTCGAAACTCTGCGTAACAAAACATAATAAAAATATGAGATTAATATTAATACTTTAACATTAACTTCCCTATCTTCCTTCCTTACTTCCCACACATACTTGATATTCTGTAAAGATTAATAGCTTTAAAATAAAAGCTATATGCAACTGCTCCCTCATAGATACTACGTACTGCAGATAGTAAAAGCTCCACCCAGCGAAAGATAATTATATACTTAGTTCTCCCTCATATATACGGTTCTCTCTAAACAGTCAAATGATAAAAAATATATGATCTAGAAATTTATAAAATTATTTTTGCATTTTTTCTCTACATAGGCTATGCACATGCCAAACCACCTTCACAGAATTAATTTTGTACTCAATAATGCCATTCGATCAGTAGTTAACATTTGAAATTTTTATTAATTGAATTAATAGACTTGTCCTAACTAGAAACTTGCTTTATTGATCACTTATTAGGTAGGTATGTATTGCTATGTTTCTACTTCCATACCTCCAACCCTGTCAAATGTTGCACACATTGTCCATCTGCACAATAAATGCTTCATAAACTATTTTTTTATCTTCAGAATACTTGATAATTATGATCAAGGTAATCAAATTTTGTTTTTTTATTATGAACTGAGAAATGACATTCACACTGTCAACAATGTTTCATTGGAAATTAAATTTAGTATATATGAATTGTCACTTCGCAATGTTATCTCACTTTGCATTATTTCCAAGAATTAAAATATTAAGCATAAAATAATGATTTTGAAAGCATTGAAATATTAAAATTAATGTGTATTCTCAAAATTAATAAAAAATGTAAATCTTTAAAGCTTTGGTCATGATTTCGAAATCATTCAAATGTTAATCTCAACATATAGAATATTACTAGTTGAGTTAACTGACATGAAAAGAAGGTATATTCAGATTCGAAGCTACAACATGTCTAATGTTCATTCTTATTAATAGTCTATTGTTCACATTATTTTTGCAATAGTCTAATGTCAATACGATTCTTCTTGATTTTTGTATCTCTACATACGAATTTTATGCAAAAATGTGGAGTGTTAAATTATGAAACAAATTAGCCTTTGAGAAAAATGAAAAATGTCAGTAAAACCTTCTATAGAATGACTAAAATTTCCACACTTCAGCAAAACCAATTTCTTTCCCATAAAAAAACACTTTTCTAATCAACTGATTAAAGGTTATTCTCTTTGCATAGTCAAATCCTTGTTTATAGTTATCTTTGCATAAATAGGCATATAGGTGGAATTGTGAATTAATTTCATTGTGTGGAGGAAGATTTGAAGATTTCATCATCATAATCTCTATACTCCACACACAAATTTGTTTCTAGAAAGCTCCACCCCTACTTTGGAAAAATTTAAAAATACGATGAGAATGAATAAACATGTCCCCTAATAATAATAAAATAAATAATATAATATAATATAATTAAATAAATAGTAAACAAATAATAAGTCAATGGTAGTAAATAAAGAAGAAATAATAAAGAGAATAATAATAATAATAATAAATAAAATAGTAAATAATAATCTCGAGTTCTAAATAGTAAACAAATAAATGAAGTTAACAAAAGTAAAAAGGAATAAATTACCAAAGAGTTAAACTAAGATACTATAAAAATAATTAAAGTTAACAAAAAGTAAGCTAAACTAAGAGAAACACTAAATTAAGAAAAACTTTAAATAAATAAATTAAAGTTGCATGTTGACATAGTGAATGTGTGCATGTGGTTCCATTTCCATTGTTTGGTCTATTTAATAGAAATTGAGGAAGATTCATTCATCATTCCTTCATCTATTCTCTTGAGAGAAAAGTATTGTGAGGCAAAGGCTTCCTTGGCAGTAGTACGTTGATTGAGGGTTCGGGGGTGGCCAACTGTGGAAATATTATGTGCAGCTGAGCCTACGGTTGGGTTGACAGTTGTCCCCAAAAAAATTTTGTAGTTAGAAGGATTCAAAATTCATTCAACGTTAGAGTTTCAAGTAAGGAATACAGTTGTTACATGTAATTCGCCTTTGACCGTGTTTCTGGAATTTTTATGTTGATTAGTTAAACAATTTTTGTTGTTGATTACTAATTACATATTTTATATAATTAATGGGACGTTAAATTTGGGGTTGTCACAGTGAACATTATTTATGTTTCATATAAAAATGAACTATTCTCATGTTTCATGTTATTAGCATATATGTATCAATAGCATAATACAAATGCTTAAAGCATAAGTCTGTAACATTAAGCAATACAATCATAGTAACAATAAAAATAGTGAGTTTCAAATTTCAGTCATCATAGATATAGTTGAAATAAATAAAGAGAATAGAAATTCATAGAATATCGGATGCTAAGAATTAAGAACTCTAATTCTCAGTGAAACTTTCTTGTATTAGTTATGAAAATGCTTAATGGCGCAGTTCATTAGCTCATTTACTCTGCTATTATGGCATATTATCTTTAAGCACTTGCTTCTGTACCCGATGAAAGTAAATATGTGAACTGTAATATGCAAAAGGAGAGCTTCAAAAGAGATATATCAACTGAATTAAAAAAATATACTCTCTGAAATTATTAAAATTAAGGAATCAAATGATTGAATATTAGTAAACAAAAAACAAAAATGAAAATATTTAAGGACACTTACAATTTGTGAAATCATATAGGCTAATTATTTGACTATTAGTTTCCTCCCGAATGCATGGCCTCTTGAACAAATGTCTGCAACTTGGCCTAAATGAATTCTTTCATTGTTCCCATTGTAATCTCTAGCCTTGCATGTTGATCAAATAATTTCTTTCCAATTTCTATTTCCTCCTCTTGTAACTAGGTGATTAACACACATTTCTTGTCATTAATACTGACAAAGTCAACAACCCATTTGTAAATTTATTCTGCAGTAAAATAAATTATAACATCAAAGTACTCTACCATTGATTGTTTTCTCTTGTCCATTTCAAATGTTAGCTTATCATTGGTAATCAATTCATAATTTTGTATAATACATGGACCATCTAGATCTTTAACAATTTGAATGGCCTTTATAAACACATCACTTCTTCTCTTCTTTATTTTCTTATGTTCAAAAAATAATTTTTTCTAGTGTACTAATTATTTTGGACCATCGAGATTTGATTTTCCTCATTCAATTAGCATTTGGCAGTTCTTTTTTTTTTCTTTTCCCAATCAAGCAAAAATTCAAGCTTTTAAACAAAATCAAGCAAGTCATTATTAACAAAATTCTTATGCTCGGTAAAATTATTCGTGAGAAAATTGAAAAATAAGTTGATTTTTTGTGCTAACCATAGCAGAACATAAACCATTTACCACACATGTTCAATTATTTCTAATATTTAGTATATATTACTGACTATATGACATTTGACTACATTAAGCAGTTTCAGTGCTCCAATATCCATGATATGTGTTAGTAATGGGAATTGTGGATTGTTGATTCCTTATTCCGATTGGAGTCATTAGCTAACTAAGGGCTTAGATTTAAATAATTTTCTAGCATCCCTATTGTTACTTTTAGTACCAGGTTCTTTACATTTCATTCCTCAATAGCCACTGCAAGCACATTCCCAATAGCTTTATGCAATGTCATAACATCTGTGACTACAATTCAAGACATATGAAAATTTGCTGCTTCCGTATCAAAAAATATTTTACCATGTATCTTATTTTTTCAACTTTCAATATTGTACTCTCTTTGTTATAGGCTTTATCTTGGAAATAGACAAATTTATCATCGAAAATAGAAAATTCTTTGGAAATTTGCTTCGTTACATTTTGTTTTTTGTTCAAAGAACTACTAATGTAATCAGGTAGTGAAGTTTCAATCTCCTCATTAATAGTTTATTCACTGCTTATTATTTGCAAAGGACTTTTTCATTTTTCCAATTCATGCTTCTTGACATCAACGACAACTGCTCTCGCATTCACTTTCACTTGAAAAAGTTTTCAAAAAGCTCTCGCATTTTATCATAGCTAGATGTCCAACAAATAGACCTTTAGGATTAACATCTCACAATCGCTCATCTTCTTTTAAATTCAAACAATGCAAAGACCATGCAAAAACTCCAAGTTGAATTCCATTATTCACAGTTACTCATCCAATGGTAAATGGCAAAGAAATAAATTTTTGCTTCTTTTTATGTTCAAATTTAACCCACCAATCGTAATATTTCCTACAGAATTCGGCCACAAAATACATGTCCATAACAATTTTTGGAAGCAATAGTGGTTTACCTTAAACCCCATAAACTCAAATAATCGTAGTATTTTCTCCTTCTTCATGTTTCCCTTTACCCAAAGGAAAAAATGCACTTTTCCATATATTCGATGAGGATATCATCCAAGTATCATGAAAATAAATTATTTTACAAAAATATCTTGAATTAGAGAAAAAATTGAAACAACTTCTTGCTTCCATAATATGGGATAGTAGAACTGCATCAGTTCGTCAACATTAAGATTAGGATTATGTGGAAACTCATCAAAAGTTAATCAAAACAAGGTTGTTATCAAATACACCATCATGAAAAAAACTATTTCTCTTTTTCAAATGTACTAACTGAAAACAAAGTTCATTTGAATTAAGATCAACCTCGAATAATTTTTTTTTATATGAGTAATAAAGAACAGAAAGAATGGAACTTGGCATAGTGGTAGTAGTTTCTAGCCCCAGTAAATGTGCATACAACCAACAAAATTCTCTAAACATTAATCTAAATAATGTGATATCTAGAGAGGAAATATAAGAAGGAGCCTCAAAATATACCAAAGAAAACTCTTGTAAGGTTTTCAAGCCATTTTCTAGTGTTATTAGAACAATATTTGCATTTGAAAAATATAACTGCATATTTGGAATTGGTAGCTTCAATCTCCACCTAAATGTCTACAAACTCAAAGAAATACCAGTATCTTTAGATGATAGTCTATTTTTTTTTGTTTCCAAATCAAACTTATCTATGCATAAATAAACTCTTTCACTAAAATCAAATACCTATGGAACGCATGCAACATGAGCTATTCTAGTATACGAAATCTTATCATGATTCTTCTTTTGCATAGACGTATTCATATATCGCTCGTATGTAGTCGACCACTGAAAATTGTTATTGATAAACACAAGTGAGTTAATAGTATCAATGAAAATAGCTTCTTTTCTTTCCCTTGAAGGCATTTCTGCAGCAAATTTTGAAATGTTTTTGTTAACTAGCAACGCTTTCGATGCACTCTAGGTATATATCAACAATATGCTAAACAAACACCACTTGTTACTACCCTATCTGTGAAATCCTTTCTACAGGACATTGCTAATATGTAGCAACTCAATATAAAAAAATATGTTTTTGCGACAAGTAGTAGAAATAATTCACATATTCTAAGCCCGCCACATTATGGCTAGCAAACAATAGAAAATTTGACATGATTTTTAGAAAAACAAGAATTTTTTTTTTTGAATATTACATTGCAATTGTTAAGCTATAAGATTTTTTATTACCGATCTAATTTTTGATAGTGATAACGTCTCTGGATTTTTTCGTTTCTCATACTTGCTATTATTCTTCATCTGAAATGTATTTTATGAAATAAATAACGATTAAAAAATAGCAAAGCAGACATTGCCAAGAAATACCACAAATAGTTTAAAAAACATATCTCAAAATTCAGAGATCAGTTACTCCATATATTAAACAAATTAAATGTGAGTATTTTATAATAATGAAAGATAGATGCACTACTATATCGATGTCATAATAGAGGTAACATAATTTACATTTCCTATTACATGTCGATCCATCCCTTTCAGTAAATGGGCACCGGACTGTTAATGCCATTATATTGTCTACGAAATGGTGAAACCGCACTCCTCACAATGAAATATTTTTTTTTTTGTATTTCTTGTTCTTCTCCTTTCTTCTACTTCTACATAGAATAAATTTTCAATTCCGCCTCATTTCCATAAGCAATATACGACTCTCACATTGGTTACAATTACCAACAAAAATTCTGCTATAACATTATTATTATTTATTGTTTTTTCTTGCAATTGGTATAAATTATTTTAAAATAATGTCATTTAATTAATAAAGCTCGCAGTGAAACAAGTTTCTATAAATAGAATGATTTACATAAATAGTTAATTCTAAGATGCATTTTTCTGTGCAAAGCCTCCACACACACATAACCACTTATGCACAACTATTTTCGTATACAGTTACTTTAAAAAAATACTCATTCAAAATTAACTATTTTAACTTTTATTACTTGCAACTTAAGCGTTAATATGGGTTTCGCAGAAAAAAACAAATCTTCCCACAATAAAAACATGTTTCTATGCTCATTAGGGCTTATTTAAAAACTTATTTTTTTTAAACAAACAAAATATATACATCTATAAACACATAACTTATAGGAACTGGTTTACAATTGACCATTGTAAAACGAACATATGCAACCTTTTCATAATGCTTTGGAAAAAAAGATCTCATGGTTCAATGTATAATTATTATTATTTATTATTATGATCATATATTATTTTGAAGAGATTTCACACCAAGCAGCTTCCCCTGCATCATGGAAATTCTTATTCCAATTCCAACTGAATGAAAATTGCATACAATGAAACACTGATGTGTGTGATTTTTTATTTTTTACATGCATTCATAAATAAATATGGATGCAGCAGAACGGTAATGATTTCTAGCCCAAAAACCTTCAATAATTCTCAAGAAAGTGATTATATTTAGATTCAAATGCTATTCACAACAGATGCAATAGATGCAACTTCACATGTCAAACATAATCTAATAATTTTTGAAATAACTAGTAAAAATTTTGAGCATTAGAAAACAATAAATGAAAATGCATTCTAATTTGTATTCATTACAGAACACTGGATAATATATAAAAGCACGAAGTAAATACTAGTAAACAATTGTTGAAATATTTTTTTCTCCATAATGTTCAATGATCGAGGTCCATACAACATCCATGTCAAATGTTATCTCAAAAATGTTTACATAATTATAAAACATAGAAAAAGTTGTAATCAAAATTCAAATAAGTTATGATCACAATTCCATGGTCCGAGAAATAGGCTGTATTGCATAAAGCACTTATGAAAATGTCAATAGTTCAATTTCAAAGGTGTCTTGATGATAGCTATGATTGCAATCTTGTCAATTGCAATCTCCAAAATTCATCTGGAACAAATAACAAGGAACTGCATTTAGGAATTAAATTATTCCATCATAACACATACATAAAATCTAAAGAGTAAAATGCTTTGTAGACAAAACAAATGATCCAATGCATTAAAACATTTACAATATGCAAAAATGGAGTTCAATATTCTTTACCTCTCATCTATCTCTTGAAATCAGACTTCCTGCAACAAATTCCTTTCGTTTAGCTTTGATAAATTCTTTCATCGGAGCAATGATAATGTATTGCTAAAAATGTTCATCGAATATATCCTACTCAATTTGTTTTTCTTCTTGTTTCAATTTGAAAACCGAGGAATATTACTCTTCGTTAAAAACAACAAAAGTAATTAGCCATTTTCTAATTTCCTCTGCACTAAAATGAGTTATACCATCGAACTTCGTTTCCTTTGATTATTTCAACTTTTCTGAATAAACCATCAACTTCTCCTTTGTAATTAATCCAAATCATGTGTAATAGAAAAACTATTTAAATTCTGAGTAATTTGTACCACCTTAACATATGCATCTTCTTTTTTATTTTCTATGTTTCCACACTAAAAAATAATCTCTTCCAATGTTCTTATTTTCCCAGACCATGCAATCTTAATCTACCTCATCTAATCAACATGAGCCAATCCTTCTTTATCTCTTTGTAGTTCGAAGAGTGAATCATGCTTCTGACCAAAAGTAAGTAATTCATTGTCCACGAATTATTTATCTCCCTCTAGCTCACTTTTCACCAATTTGAAAAAATATCGTGTTCTATGCTTTTAATTTTGAATATCAAAAGAAACTTTTCATGTAGATTCAATTATTCGTAATCTTTTGAATATATTATCAATGATATACGATTTTACTACACTCATAAGATTGACAGGTATCTCAAACCTATTAGATTCGTTAGGTATCACCAATGGAGTCGTCAAGAAAGGACCTACGCTGAGAGAATTTTCTACATATTTTATCTTTTCCTTCATCTTTTTATTTTCTTCTTATCGTCGACCAACAAAATCCGTAAGCGCTTCACCACTAGCTTGATCCAATTTCATCAACCCAAAATTTGCAGCCAAAGATAGATCGACATTCAATTATATTTGTTCAACAACATTTATGTTGGATTTGTATTCTTTAAATTTCAATCTCTTACCATGCTTGTCATCATTTGCATCCTACAATGTGACAAAATTCTCATCCAAACTAATGTCCTCTTCAATAATTTCCTCCATTATTCTCTGATTTTCTTGCAAAGAAGCATTAACCTAATCAATTAGTACAATGCTATCAACTGATATATCCATATTTTCTTGAATACTCTCTCCTTCAGGTGTACTCTTGGATCTAAATGATTAAACAATATGTTCTCTTTATGTAGTTACTCTATGAGGGCACCCTTTGTCAATCTCGCCACCTAATGGGCTATCGCCAACAAGTTTTTCACTTCCAGTACTTTCTTTTTTTATAGTAGATGAAGTCACACCAGTACTACATGTGCAATATTGAAATTTCCCCACATGATTTATGCCTCTTTTCTTAGGTATTTCTCTCTTCATGATGACTTATTTTTCAGTAATCTGTCAAACATCTACTAGCTTTCTTTTATCAACACTGTCACTTTTCTCACCCTTCTCTCTACTTCTTGAAAGAAAAATCTCATATCTCGTAGACTAGAGGTGGTCTATGAAAATTATTCCTCTATCAAAGCCTATAATAGGTCCGCCTTGACATAAGTTGAAAGCATCCAAATAATTTTCAACAATGAAAGTATGAACCACATTCTTCACAGTCACTCTTCTAGCAGTAAAAAAAAAAAAGGAAATCAATTTTCTCTTTTTTTGTGTTCAAATACTGATATCCAACAATGATATTTCCTATTGACATCAATAACAAAATACTTATGTAGAACAAACATTGGAAGAATAAATTCTCTACCTTCAAAACAATAAATTCATATAACCATATTCTTTTCTCTTTCATCAAATTCGCCCTTGCGAAGTAAGAATGCCTCAGCCTTTGCAGATATTTGAGAAGGCTCTTGTACATTTACCATGCTAAACACTTGTTTCATAAACAGATCTTGAGTTCATAGGGTATTCACTCAATTAACCTCTAACATATCACATGTGTTCATGGCATATTAAACAATACCCTTAATTCTACTACATATTGGAAAATACCTCTAAAGATCACATTATGTAACCCCCTACCAATTCAAACCCAATAAAACTTCCCAATTTAAAAAACCCCTTTTTTCACAAGATATTGTAGGCATCCATTTTTCATTAACATTTTTGTACCCTTTTATATTTTTTCATTAACTTTTATATCCATTTTTTATACTTGCCAATATAAAAACCCTTTACCTCCTATATATCCCCCAATCTATTATGTAATTTTTTTCTCAAAATATATCCCCCATTATGAATGCACGTGGTATGGTATTTCTCCCCCAGTGAAGCCTCCGTCCCTGAATTAAGAAAAAATTTAAATAATATTCATGATTCCACAATATAGGATATCATAAATACATTAGTTCCTCAAGAAAATTGAATATAGGATTGCAATGCAACTTGTAGAACACGTGCCTTAATGAGAGAAGGGCTATTAGATATGACATCATAAAGATCCCATTGTTTTTGGGTAATCTATGCAACTAAAAAGATAATTTATTCGAATGACACAAGCCCAATCGAACATAAAAATGTTTTTGTACATCTTATAAAGCACTTAGAAAATGCATTTTAGAACATGTGATGTACTTTTTATCCTAGTACACGAGAAAACAACCAACATAAATCCCTAATTATTTTCCTAAAAAAAGAAATATCTACAATAGAAAGATCATAAGGAACCTCATAATTTGGAGAAATGAATTCCAGCACAATGCCAATTCCATTCCCTTTTCCCTGTAGGGAACTATATGCAATGATAAAATTATAAGCTCTTGTTCGGTTCTGGTAACTTAAATAAAAATCAAAATACATTTTGTTTCAGAGAAGACTTTATTGCTCCTATTTATTTCCCTCTTTCTAAAATAAAATTATATGCACAGAGATAAACAATTTCTTTGAAATGAAACACCTTTAGAACACACCTAGCATTCACCAATCTAGTGCTCCAAATATTTTAATATGTTTTTTGATCCGTTGATAGATTCACGTATCGCTCATAGGTTCTCGAGTAGTAAAATCCATCATCAATATTAGAAAGTGAGTTAACTATATCATTGCAAACATTCTCTTTCCCTCACCTACTGTCGATTATTCCTTTATTGCGGAGGGAAAAAAATATTCAATGAATATTGTATTCAAATCCCGATCCACTATGTAATTTCTCGTTTTATCCATAAACACTCATTGTTACTCTTAATAATGTAAAAAATAATTACACTCGATGCTCTTGGTGAATCAGTAACTAAAGATAGAAAAACCAAGTTTTACAGAAAATAATAGGAAACAATTTTGAAATTCCAAAAGCATGTTGTGCATTTACTATGCACTTTTCTCTCGCTTCAATATCATTGATATGTGAGCCCTAAGAAACATAATTTTGTGATAAACAGTAAGTTCATATACACGACCAAAAATTACCATTTAACCCGATCATATTTCATAATAGTGAAAATGGATTCAGAACCACCAAAAACCCCAAAGACAAATGTGCCAAGAGCACAAAAAATCACTATAAAATGTTTTTTTTTTTAATGTTTTTACATATATGACTGACACCCAAGATGATGAAAATTGGCAACTGTAACCTCCAATTACAAAAAATTCGTCCCCATATTTTTTCAGCAACCTACCAGAATTTCCTTTCTTTTCCTAGTCAATTTTGATCCGAAAAGCTATCCATAATGTCGCACTCTAACAACATTTTTTTTTAAGATTCTGGTAACAACTATCAAGGTTTAGAATTAAAAAAAAATGATTTGAAACACTTTTAACATTCAATTTCTTCAACTTTTCCCCACTGAATCTAGTAGATAATTTTATTATCTGTGTCAAATATTATGCTCCATGGATAATGCCATCAATAATAGCTAAAAATAGTAAAGTTCAAAAGACATATAGAGTATTCTAAAGCGACCATAAGTTTGCGTAGAAAATATTTGAAATTATACCATGATTTTTGCTAAAATATAGCAGAATTTTTTGGAAATCTAGGTTACAACTATTAGGCTTCAATATTTTAGGTGTCTAAGGATTTTTTTAATGATGTTGAATTAAACTGTCTGATTCCGACAAAAAATAACTCCTAAGCGAATTTGTAACCTATATTCAGCGACTCTCTACGAAAAATTGACTTGACAACTCACCCCACTTCTTTGTAAAACCAAACCAAATTTGATTTATGAATAACCCAACACATATATTTCTCACAAAATTTGACATGCATTTACGATGTAGTGCATACCTTATTCCGCACATACGCATTTAATTTTAAACTCTTTATTTTTTAAAATTGTGAAAATAATTTAATTACTAAAAGTTAAAACTCGTAAAGCTATCAATAATACCACAAAATAGAAAAATTACCTTATATGAAAAATAAAATTCACAAATACTCCCCACTACTTTATAAAACCAAACCAAATTTGATTTATGAATAGATTGACACACTCATTTCTTACAGTATCGTAATGAAAACCAAATTTTACATAATACTGCCGAGTATTATAGAGAAAAGCATGATGAGCCAAAAACTCGCACCATTGCGAAACACGAACAAGAAAATCGGTATAGAAGCTTGCAGTATTCTTCAGCTTCTGTATCCCTACACTGTTACTATCGTCAAAGCACATATTTATAGATAATAGTTTGTATAAGGAAACTAAATCTCAGACAATACTTCAATCTCTTAAACACAATTTTCAAAGAGCTAACATTGCACACCCCACTATTTTTTCTTTCAATTAAAATAGTGCTTTTCCCCTTACTATACTATCTATTTCATTTAATTGTAGTCTTGCTTCCCTGGAAATCACCACCTGCCACTATTTTGTGTCTAAAAAACGCTACAAACGTAAAACTACCATCCATATTTTTCATCGTCTCAATGCTTGTCCTCTAATTAATAGAAAATAAAGTTGTTGATAAATACAAATCATTTCAGCATTCAATTCACGAGTATACATATTTTCATGCATTCATAAAACAACATAAGCATGAAAACACAAATCTAGAAACATTATTTTTGTACACTTTGAACATAACACAAATGCATATATGTGAAACCAAAAGGCAATTTCATTTACGCACAACCACATCTGGACTCGATAATGCCCTTTCTGTCAGTCATCAATATTTGAGATAGACATTAATAAATGTGGGTCCCAAATGTCATGGATGTCCTCTGCACATGCTACCCCTGAACAACAGAGTCCATTATGTGCAAAAGTATTTGAAACTTTCAACCAAGCACCTAGCTTCGCACAACTACCTTCAGACAGTTATCCTAGCGAAATTTTTACAAAACTTTGGCATAACATTCGCACATGCACAACTACATCTACACAACTTCTTCTACGTAGCCACTTCCACACTTGATAACACATTTTGATTAGTCATTGAAATTTGAAACCCTGCACATGATACCTCCGAGCAGCTACCTTCGCAGAACCACCTTCATAAAACTACTTTCATACATACAAAAAACGTCCCTATATCATAATTAAAAAAAGACAAGCTTTCGCAAATTCATTTTACCGCACATCACACAGTTTATTTAGCACCACGTCTATGCAACCACCTCTGCAATACTACTTTTGCAATCAATAACGCCTTTGATTAGTCATTGACATTTGAAACCCCACACATGATACCTCCAAGCAGCTAACTACACACAACCAACTTCACAGAGGTATTTTCATTGTTGCAAAAAGTGTTCTTAAATAACAATTAAATAAGAAAAAGCATACAGTTTATTTAGCACCATCATCTATATAATGGTCTTTGAAAAACTCCATTCTCATAGTGACTTATGTACACGAAAATGACCTTTAATCAGTCGTTGGAATTCAAAACCTTGCACATGATACCTATGAGAAACCAACATCCCACAACTAATTCCGTTCTTGCAAAGCAACATTAACCACAACTCTCAAAGTATTATAGAGAAAAGCTTGGAAAACCAAAAGCATGCAGTATTTCCAAATGCAAACATAAAAACGAAAAACGTAAATTAGTTTAGAATCTTGTAGTATTGTACATATTTTGTATCTCTACACTATCGTTATCGTCCAAGCACAACTTCGTATATAATATTTTATGTAAGGAAACAAAAAAAACTTGCAAAGAGAAAATGCTACATGCCCCACTATATTCTCTATCATTCCAAATAATGTTTCTCCTCTCACTATACTAGCTATTTCAAATATTTACAATCTTGTTTCCCTAGAAATAACCACCTATGACTATTTTTCCCTTGAAACATCGTACAAGGATAAAAATGCCATCCATATTTTGTATCATCTCGATCTTCACCCTATAATTAAAAGACAATACACTTGCACATAAATACAAGTCATCTCAGCATTCAATTCAGTAATGCCCTTCCATAATACATTAACATTTGAATCTGATATTAATAAATGTGAGACTCATATATTATGGGAATGAAGAATTTTTTCTCTGCAGATGCTACCTCCAAACAACATAGTCCATTATGTGAAAAAATATTTCAAGCTTTCATTATATGCACTTCTGCATCCCACAAAATCTATTAATAATAAAACTAATATCAAAACGCATGACAATTAAAATACCCCTCTGCACTTCCCTCATTGTGCACAGATTCCACACATGCATTTGTCCTTTGAATAACCTTTCCACCTGCATAACCATCTCCGCAATCAATAAAGCCATCAACCATTGACATTTGAAACTGATATTAATTAATGATTATAAGTTGTGAAATGCGTCCCTAAATAAGAATTAAAAAAGAGATTTGTATATCTATTATCTTGGTAATATTTGCACAAAAATTTCGCATAACATCTGCACATGCACAACAACCTTTGCACAACTTCATCCACACAACTTCATTTGTGCAACTTAATAACGTCCTTAATTAACATTCGAAGCTACACACATGAAACCTCTGAACGACTAGCTTTGAAACTGATATTAATTAATGATTATAAATACATCCCTAAATAACAATTAAAAAGGAGACTTGTATATTTATTAACTTAGTAAAATTTGAACAAAACTTTAGCATAACATCATAACGACCTCCACACAAATTTGTTCGAATAACTACTTCCACACTCACTAACGCCCTTAATTGACATTCAAAACCCCACATACAGTACCTATGAAAAGTTAGCTTCGCACAACCACCTTCACATTACTACTTTTGTACTTCTGAAAAATGTTTCTATATAATAATTAAAAAAGACAAAGTCTTCTACACATTTATTTTACTGCAAAACACTTTTTCTTCACACGAATTGAAATTAGAGGATTTTAGCACCCTCGTCTATGCAAAATAACTTGAATATATCATGCATACTCCATCCTCCACATAGTAAAGATTTCACACAATGACCCCAGTAGTCACTATGCAAAGGACCTCATATCTCCCGCGTGTACTTTGTACTTTGCACAAGCAAACATAATAATATTAATTCGACATTTGTTCAACGCTACCCCCCACTCCCACGAGGCTCATGCAAACAACCTACAACTACATGAATTCTCACATTATTGAACAAAGCATTAGCATAATAGCGCCCTGCAACTGCATCAACAGCTAGCTTCACACAATCACCTTCATGCAATTATTTTAGTAGTCGGAAAAAATGTTCCTAAATAAAAACTTTAAAATAAAAATTCTTTAGCACATTCCTTACACAATTTACTTAGCACCCTTGTCTATGCACACGACCCTAATTCTCCCACAAATACTCTTCCTCACAACAAAACCGTACCAATTACCGCATTGTTCATCAATATCATAACACCCACTATGCAAAGGACCCTAGCTCTCTTGCACATAGTTCAACGTGTGTTCATCCCCCTCTCCCCTTCGCCCTGATCCTATAGAAACAAGCTGCAACCACATCAATTCTTGCGTCATTGAACATATCACTAACAAAACAATCGCATCAATTGTCGCATCATTAAGCACATAATAGTGAGAGAGAGTATCAAAGCACTCACCAATTCAAACCAACTCAATGACCATTCACAAAATTACTTTTATTTTCATTTTAAAATGAATGGTAAGGCATTGCAAAAAATAAAAAATTAAACACTCTTTACCACTCTTCAAAGGAATTATGTCTCATACCTTAGCCAATCGAAAATTAGTAATAACATTTACTTAAAATTCAATAATTATATTTAAATCTATGAAAAAGAAAAATATTAAGCATTTTCCCAAAACTTTAATTAAACATACAAAAAAACAACCAACTCATTTTATCCCAAAACTAATACTATAGTCCTTGGCACTCTTCAAGAACTAATAACTAAATATACAAATGTGATATGTTTAGTAAACAACACCTTTAGAAAATTAATTTCTTAAGTATTGATTTTTATTATCAATTTAAAATTTTGCTTATTCGTCCGTCATTAAAAGGTTCAACATAAAATCCGTTACAGTAATCCTCATCAATTTGGAATGTGCATTGACATTTATCCCTACAAATATTTACAATAACAGATTATCTTAACTACTTGTGCAAACAATTAATCTCTTTTTTTTTTTTTTTATAAAGAGTAATTATTTAATATTTCCTTTTATGTTTTAAAAGTAATTCAATGCATGAAAGCATCTGAAAAATCTTATAAACACTAATATGCACATTTTCGATTAATCCCAACCCACAATTCTGGAAACATCACCGTCAATATATAAACTATTACACTAGTTCAACGCATAATAGATACATATGTTGAAATATAAAGTCAATGCAAATGGGAGGCATTAATGTAGCTCACTCTTTCCCTTTTAAACACACAACCCAAAATCCTTCACAACTCGATGCACCTCCCTTGGAAAGAGCCGAATACTAGAAGAGGGAGAGAATATCATATCAAGTGGACCATCTCATCGTAAAAGTCAACGCCGAAAGGTGACCCATAATTTTCGGCAAATTTTAATTGACTTTATCGCTTGTAAGTATGACGGTCTTACGACAGAATCGGCCCTAAAGGGCAGCGTTAGTGGTTTCCCTCGGAAAAGGAATGCAACTCTTGATTTGGAATAATAAATGTTGCTCACTAAACTTTTTAAGAAAACAGAACCAGATCGAAAGAACTTATAACTAACCTACTTTTCTATGTAGTCTAATTTACAAATAAAATAGTAGTTTTTATTGGAATTTAGCAAGATAAAATTTCAAGATTTTTGTTATTTAAAATATTGTTTTTAATGCATAAATAGATTTAGCATCCTCAAAAACCTTCGAAGAATTGAATTATGCAGATTAAACAATTTCAACTGAGTGCAACTCTTAATTTGGAATAATAAATGTTGGGCACCAAATTTTTTTGAAGAAAACACACTTATAACTAACCTTTTATATATAGTCTAATTTACAGATAGAATAGTAGTTTTTATTGGAATTCACCAAAATCTAGCAATACAATTTCAAGATTGGTTTGTTGTTTGAAATACATTTTTTAATGCATAAATAAATTTAGCACCGTGAAAAACCTTGGAAGCACTAGAATTATGCATATTAAACAATTTAAACTCAAGTTTTTAAAATTTGTTTGTTATTTCATATACATTTTTAATGCATAAATGAATTTAACACCCTAAAAAACCTTAAAAGTACTAGAATTATACAATTAAACAATTTAAACTCAAATTTTTAAAAATCTCTCATAAAAAATAAATTCAAAATGCAATCGGGTGAGAAACAGGTGGTCCTAATAGTTAATGATACACACGACATGACCGAACTGCTTGAGAATAACCAGCGTAATGTATCATATTTAAATTTAGAAGAGAAAGTCACAATTTAACATTTTGGCTGAGGCTACCACCATCATTGACCAAACTAGAGCAAGGCAGACATTATTGATTCATGAACAGTAATACCTGTCTTCCCACAACTTGCCAACTTGCTTGCACACTATAGCTGGCGAATGGAATTGATGACATCTGGGAACACGCTTGAAAATGCCAATGCAGGTTCTATTTATTGTTGTAAGTGCAGGTTCATAGTGGTAAATGCATGTTCTATTTATTGTTGTTATTCAAGTTATTCTTGCAAGAAAAATTAAGACGCTGGTGAAACATGCTTTTACTCAGTTAATTGAAATTAATCACTGATACTTCAGTCTCACTATTGCCAAATAACTTTAAATCTGGAAAAAAAAAAATATTTCTAAAATAACAAATTTTTAATTTCTATATATAAAAAATTAAATCGATGGAAACTTTTGTCACATATATATATATATATATATAAAAAAAAAATTAGATTGATGGCAGCTTTTCGCAATGAGATACCTTGCTTCCAAAGTACAATGGTAATGCAACTAACCCCATACATATTCCTTATTTTGTCTCATCTCCATTTATATAAATCAACAAAATATCTGCAGATAATGCTTTGCGTTGTGCGTTGATTAATCTTTTGGGAAAATAATATTCTACTTGCTCACAAGAACACGACAAAGTATGGGTCGAGACGTCCAATCTGAGGTCATGGTTGATGAACATGTACGCTTGATTTTTTTCGGATAAACATTATTTTTTGGTTTGATGTAGAAATTGGAATAAAAACTATTCGTATTAATGTTAGTTTTATCCACTTAAATTATCCTTTGCTAACTAAATTAAACACCATATTAAAAAAATATTACTATTATATTGAAAATGCCTAAATACAAATATTATTATTATATTGAAAATATCTAAATACAAGTTATTATATATTGAAAATTGATTTGAAACTGGGAATAAACTAGCACCAGAATAAAGTGGCAGAAAAATAATATTTAATTATTAACCAAGAGTGATTATTTAATATAGACATTAACTTATTTCTTTTCATGGCCGGTATTGAATATTTTTTTTATTAATAATATTTTTTGAATCTTACTTATCAATTATATATTAAGAATTTTATCACGTTATCACTTATCTATTTTTAAAAAGCCTAATTATTTTACTTTTAATAATTTATTCTTTCTAATCATTGAAATTTTTTACTATTATATATATGTGTGTTCTATATGTGTTCTCTATATATAGATATAGAAAAGAAATTTATTCTAAGTCTTATATTGAAATATTTATAAGGTTAATATAAGGTATTTTTAATTTATTTATTTTATTTTTTACTTCTAAAGTAAAATAATTTTACCACATATTTTTCATATTGGGTTTTGATATTAAAAATGAATCTAGCTAGCACAATAAAATTAGAATTATTAATGTTTCATAATGCTTTTAATTAAATTTAATTAAATGTGTATATTCATTTATGTTTTCATTATAAAAAATAATTTTTTTCTAATTTAGAGCATTTTTATAACACATGTTAAATCAACATTAAAAATGGATGAGATTACAAATTGCCCTTGTAATGAAAAATAAAATATGCCTTTCACCTCAAAACTAAAAATACACAATAACTGAAACAACTTCAAGAGAAAAAAACATTTTGGCTAAATAAAAGTACAAATAACCTCAAACCAAAAATAGAGTAACATTTCATTGAGTGCATACAACATACAACATCACCTTTAGTGCACTTATTTAATAGGCATCCAGGTTTAATTTTGTTGATTGTGATTTTTTTAAACTTATTTGGTTTAAATTATAAGGATTATTTTCCTCAATACGTGAGCAATATTTATAATTTCTTTATGGTTTTATTTTCAATGTTAGTAATGGCATAATTCCTCCCAATCTCATAATGGTTTTTATTTATGCACATTTTCTTATATTTCTCAATATATGGATCTAGACATATGGGTTTTATTTTTCCTTTTCTAATGGCTAGAACTTTAAGTTAGGTTGCTATTTCTTTGGTATATACCATTATTTTTAATTGTTTAACTTTTTGGGATCATAGCTAGATTCTTACTCATTAAATCAACTCTATCATGTGTTTCTAGATTTAATCATTTGGTTAGTGAGAATTGATTTTGATAGTTTTTTAATGATATCATGTCAATTTAATCCATTAAATCTTAAAACATTTATAGCGAAGACATTACATTGTAGCATTAAACATAATTGAGAAAACCAAATTATAATATGGAAAAAAGAATAGAAACTCAAATTATATGATGGAAAAAATAATAAATTTTAATAGTGGAGATCAATTTCAACCTTTCATTTTCCCTTAAAGGAGAATGACACACCTTTCCAAAGGTGCAAATGTATGTAGGAATTTCTTTGAGATCATCATGGTTCTCATTACATTAAAAACAAAAACAAAAAACATGTGGCTCATTCTATTTCATCATCACTTTAAAACGTAGGTTGGTCAACCAAACCCATACTAGCCTTTCTTCATTCTATGAAAGTGTACTTGGCCATAGAGGAGTAAATAAACACATGAATGAACATTTCACATAAAAACCCCTTTATTTCCATTTCTTAATCCATGAAATTTTAGGAATTAAGGCCCTTCCTATTCATTGGTTCAATCATGAAAGCTTATATTGGTAGGTTGCCCAAGTTATTAGCCAATGCACAGACTATAGTGTTTGAGTTGGCATTGAATCCATATTAATTTGAGTCAAACAATGCATTTTACCAATGGTTTTACAAAATCATTGGGCTTTATTCAAAGTTTCCTTCTGGAGGTCTTATTGTTGGTTTACATAATGTGCACATTTAAAAATAATTTTTAACCAAAATATATATTTCATTGTGATTTCGCTCTGTAATTTTTACCCAATTTTTGGACGACTCGTGGTGGAGCCCATGGGGTGGGAATAGTTTGTCTGCCTTTAACAAAATTATGGATTCAACATGTAATTTAGCTTTGTTAGTTTAATCCAAAGTTTATGGAAATCATCGGGTGGGAATACGGTGTCTCCCTTTATCCAAATTCTAGATCGGCTTGGTTACCTTTATCCAAAGTTTGATTCTCATGCCACCTCTATCAGTTATGGCCACTTGCCATATCTTTTGATAGACACTTCTCATCGCCTACCATTTCTTTCTTCATTTAAAGGATAACACATCTTTATACCGCTACTCCATCACACCTTTCCACCACTACTTCATTCCTCCACTAATAGGGAGGTCTTATTCAGTCCTATTTTTCCTACCACAAGAACTCGGGATAATGAGTAAAATACAAAGGTCATGTTCTTCCTACCACAAGAACTCATTATGCATCCAATCACAGGAACTCATTCTTCATCCAACCACAGGAACTCATTATCCATCCAACAAAGAAGACATGCAATAACTGTAGAGAAGACATGAGATAATTAGAGAGTATGACTGCAAGTGCAATACACAGAAACTCATTCAACATCCTGCAGAAAATACGTGCAATAATCAAAGAGCATGGCTAAAAATGAAATGCATTGAGGTAATTTTAGTGGTTAATACTTCTTGATGAGTCAATCCTAGTAAATTACAATGCTTTTGTATTTGTTACAATGCTTCTCTATTTTTATATGTTGTGTAATGAATGGTCTCGGATTAGAGTCTTTTGGGAGAGTCTCCCAAGTAGCTAGTGTTGTATTTATGTGGGTGATAATGAAGCATAAATTCCATATTTAGGTTACTATATAATAGGCATTATGTCGTTTCTTCCCTCTCAACTATAGCAGTATCATGAAATCGAATGGAATTTCTCTAAGGCCTTGCTTATTGTACCTGACCTACAACGATATCTTAATATTATATATCCCCAGTCCCCCAAAGAAACTAGATACCATTTTTTTTGGTGGTTTCCTCATATATATATGAAGAATAAGGCGATTACATAAGTAATAACATGCTAACTTTATTTACAGTGTTAGACATTGTTGATCCACAAACTAGCACCCTAGGGTTTGCAAGGCTCAAAAGTGATACCTTTGGGGGCCAACTAAAAGCTTGTTGTCAACATTTCGTGGGTAAAACCAACACAATATCCCAGAAGTTTCATGATGTGTCTTTACAACGAACTATATGCCTGACACCCATGGTGTAAGCAAGACAAATCCCCTAGAGGGAAAAATACTCATTGACATCATTTGTTCCTCGGGGGAGAGGAAAGCATGGAACTCAACGAACAAGATGGGGTACTCGCTTAACGATTGGTTCTACTAAATATAATGGAAGTTCCAAGTGCATCTATATTTGGCTTTGAGGATGGGGCTCGAACTTATTCAATAATTAAAAAAATTCTAAAATTGGGAAAATGAATAAGTTAAATTTTGTTCAAATATCAAATTTTCCTATGCTAGATACAATTCAAGATGTAATGTTACTATGACAGATAATTAGTAAGTAGGTTTTTCCTTTCTCCTAGATAACTCATGTATCCATCACCACAATAAGGACCACCATTTTTTCTTTTCCACAAAAATCTAATGTATTAAGTTCCAACATCCCAACTTGAAAGTAATTGTATTAATTGGAAAATATCCCAACTTGAAATAAATCATCTTAATTGAACAAGAACAAACTTACTAGCTTAATGACTTGTAAATTATGTGACAACATCCACATATTTTTTCAAAAATTTGTCTGTACCCCACACGAAATTTCCATTCTTTCTTTTTGGCTAGATTGAAGAACATGAAGGCATCCTTCTTTTTCTAAAAAAACGACAACTACTTTAATTTAGAGCAGTCCAGACACTCATGCCATGAAACATTGAATTGAACACGAAATAACGTTATACATGTAGGTAATTTTTACATTACTGCATGCAGAATAGTAATTAAAACCATGGTGCAACAGGCCTAGGAAGAACAATTCAATCAGATGCAAATGCAAAACCTCTAATATAACCAAATTCTACACTGGTCAAGCGAAAGTAACTCACTCTTGCTCAATTTCATGAACTCTAGCATAGCCTTCACAGTGGGTTGAATTCATTATGATGGAATAATGCGATATCCTATCTACATTTCTATATAACCTACCTAATACAGAAAGAACTCGTTGCACGAAAAATGAGAGAATAAAAGTTTGGTATACATATTCCAAGTTGAAGAGGCACTACCAGTAGCATAGTACCTCACAACAGTTTATGTAGTTTGTACTGGTTGTGAAAGCAAACATATTTTATGTTATCACATCAAAGAAATCATCATTTATGCCATCGTAACATTATTGTAGGACTTCCTGTATGAAGGCTTGAAAACCCCAAAAAATAGTGTTGTGTAACATGTTCTTGCCAAGGAACAAAGGTTCCTTAACTAAAGTTCCTTCACCATGAATTACACACTTGGAGTTGGCCGACCAAATATCCAATGACATATTTCTCTTATTGATCTTAGATTGTACACATTGAGTTGGTTGAACGAATATCCAATGGCATATTTCACGTGTCGATTTCCTTGGCTTTCATGGGTATGCAAGTGCAATCCATGGATGCAGGTGGGTTTTGTTTTTTTTGTGGTCATGGATATGTAATGCAGGTGGTTTTCAAATTGGCACATTCGAGGGAATAATTTGGCTTTATAATATTTTAGCCTGTTGTACATATCAACCCCTACATTTATTTTGTGGTCATTAGCTCCTCCATTCAAGTTTTTAACTTGCAGATCCATTTAAATCTATTGAAATCCCCCATCATGGCCATAAAACCCCATTTTCTACCTATCGCTACCCTTTTCCGCCCGAAAAATACACTCTGCAAAGGTTAAGATCCGCATTTAAAAACATATCGGGCCTAGCCCCTGCAGTCTTAGCCCCTTTGTTTGGATTCTCACATGACCCGGGCGCAAAACCGTGTGCCAGACAGGCAGGAGCTTATCGTCAAAGATTTCGGGCGTGTCTGGAGCCGTCCAATCAAAAACAAATCGACGGAGAAGAGTCGTGCTTACCGTGGTGGTCCCCGTGCCTGTACCCATTGCGAAAATGGTGGTTTCATTCCGCACCACCATTGCTGAGAGGGCGGTATTCTCCATGGGGCCAGCGATTCCATAGATCGCATGACAAGTGTCCTCATGTACGATTCCCGAAACCACCCATTTCGCGCATTATTGTTCAGTCAAAGGTCGGGCAGAGGAATCATCGTCAGCCATCAGATCTCAAGTCCTCCATCCAACGGTGGTTATCCTCCGGAGCTGCACATGTTTTAACCCACATCTATTGTGTCCCTGGCCCACCATTTCATTGTCCTCCGATGTGTTAAAACCATCGATCTCATCAAATGATCATGTGGCCCATATCATCTGCTTGACCACCTACTGACCGAGCCTCCCACCACGACAGCGTTACACGTGTTCACCGTCTCATCCTCCGCCATGCATATATATGTTTCATTCATATATACATTCCATTGTCTTTCCCTGGTCAACTCGTCCACCTCCATCATCGTCCCCCTGTGTTTTTCGCCACCCTGCATCGTTTCATCATCCTCTCAGACCTATACCACCATCCTTGTGATTGGTTTTATTTAATGAGTTTTTGTTTTTTGCAGGTGTATCATGGCTAAGAATTATCATGATTCGCCACTCCCATTACAGAGGCCAAGAATGCATAGCAGGACCATGTTTCAGGAGTAAAATTGGTGGGAAAAGATCCAGGAGCTGCTATGATGTGACCACCATTAAAGAAAGCAAGGATTTGAAATTGTAGAACCCTCCAGAGAAAATCAAAGGGCATATTTGGGTAGGAGAAAACATTAATGGGGCCGCATGAAATATCAGTGGAAGATCGAGAAATACAATGCCCTGTATTAAAGATCTAGGATTTTAATTCAAAGGTAGAGGGCCAAGAGTACCATGCACAAAAACAAGCAACCTCAAGGTTTTATTGCAGCAGATTTTTCTCTTCCCACCAAGTATAGAACATGTGTATATTTTATTCTTTATGTCTTGTTCATGAGGATATTTTCATCCTCAACATTTATTTCATAAAACAACAACAGAGTACTTGCACTAGTTCAGCACCGTCAAACAGCATAGGTGGGTTTTTCTTTCAAATTTGTTTTAAATTAGATCATTAAATGTATATCACCTACCTCCTTTCTTTAGAGTTTTCTGCTTCTCCTATAAAAAATATGAAAAACACATTGTAAGGGTTCCAGATTTCTATCAGCAAACTTTGAGTGAAAGGCTTTGTATACATCTTGTAAATTTTCTGTATGAAGGCTCAGAGCCCGTAGGGTCTCAGTGAGGAGGAGTTATAACTGTAATGAGGATTCTGGTCTTTGGTATCCCACAGTATGTAATATTTTCTTATGTGTTAATATAATATCTCATTTCACTGCATTTATCTTCTTGTATCATGTTCTAGAATGCGAGTGGCTCACTGATCTTAAGTAAGGATTCATCCTAGTTGGTGCCCATACTTGGATTAGTCAAGCGCTTTAAATAGGCCTAGTCATGATATACTGTTCCATGTTCATGTAATTCATATTTTTTTCTTTATTAGTTACTTGAGGAGGGTGCTTTTAAAACGCCATTGTCATGTATGGATTCTTAGTTGGATAAGCCCATATGTGGTTCTGTTGTGTATCTGGGTATCAGCCTCATGTTAACTAGTATCTCCTTCATGTTTTCCTCACTGCATCCACTTTCTGATATTTGATTTCTGTGGCATATTATGTGAACTGGCCCTCTTTGTAGTAAGCTATCTCTTAACTGTCTGATGCTTTTGTATTGGAGTTTTGCATGCTGTTCCTACATTATTCTTATCTTTGTATCAGCTTCTGAGAGAGTTTGATTCCATTTAAACTAATTTCCTTGTTTTACAAGAGATAGTAAGAGATATTTTGGATTGAAAACCCAAGATATATTATGAGCTCCTTGCTATGCTAAGATGTCCTAGGCACTGGTCTATGGCAACTCTAGGCTGTCTCTAGGGGGGACAAAATTTTCTACAACATCTTTTTAGCGCTGTTGCAGGGTATCGAATTTAAGAATATCAGTTTCCCTGGGCCCCGACAAATCATATTCACTCTCTAATCAGGTGAGCACAGAGAGTTGAAGAGTTGCGTATCTCTCACCTTGGCGACTCCACTGTTCTTTACTTGGTAAATCTATTGGTAGTCCTGGCCCCTTGAAAGCCACATTTGAGGTCAGATACATCACAGTCGAAGATACCTTCTGTGCTTGACCCAGAAAAGATTATACATAGGAGAAGTTGGAGAGAAAGACAGTCAGTTCGTGCTGAAAACCCTGAACATTTTGTAGAAGACTTCCCATCCTCCTCTTCTCAAGAAATCCTGGTTGAAAATTTCGACTCAACCGAGGAAAATCTTGAATATTACTCAGATAGCCCACCCAGGGGAAGTGCTACAACCAAAGAGAACTTTCATCCTACCCCTGAGGCTGAAGAAGTCAAAGAAGTTGCAGAGGCAGCTCCTATTAACCGCGAATTGTTTACATCCACACCTCAAGCTGTTGTGCATTATATTCCTACTGTTACTCATACCTCACTTCCACCTCCTCCGCTTCCTCCATTTGTACATCAGATCATTGCACAACCCCCACCTCCTCCAATGGCTAATTTTCCAGCTTTCCTACTGAATAAATATGCTCCACTGGCCTTACCACAAGTGCTAAATGATATGCCACAGGATTATTTGAAGATTCTGCACAGATTCAATGGAGAAAATGAGATTGATGCACAGAAACATCTTGAGACTTTCTGCTCCTTCGCAAAGAACTTGAATGTAGAACATCTGGATGTAGTCTTAAGGTTGTTTGTTCAATATCTTGAGGGTGAAGCCCGAAAATGGTTTAAAACATTGGCAGATCGCTCAGTCACCACTTGGGAAAGAATGGAAGAATTTTTTCTCAGGAAATGGGGAGAAAAGAAAGATCATGGAATGTGCCTCACTGAATTCAATACTCTAAAGAAGAAACATAATGAGGGAGTGGCAGAGTTTATCAAAAGATTTAATAAGCTGTATTTGAGCCTGCCTCCTAAGATGAAGCCTCACCAAACTGCTGCTAAGGTGGTTTTCATAGCAGCCTTTGATTCAGATTTTGGCTTCTCTCTGAGGGAAAGGAAACCTGCTACTTTAGATGATTCTCAATCAGATGCTCTTGAATTAGAAGCAGACTTTGCCTCCACTGGGAAATTAAAAGGAAAAGTTGAACACGATACTAGGAGGAGAGGCAAAGAGGAGGTATCTACCTCAAATCAGGACAAGGATTATGACAATATGGATGAAATAAGAAAAATGATTAAGAAGATGGTTAAGCTTGAGTTGGAGGCTAAGAATTCGACCCCCAAAAATTTTTATAATGCTCCAAACAGAGGATACAATCCCCAGTATAAGAGACCACCATCACAAATATTGCCAAGAGAAGCAAAGGAGCAGCAAGATCAGGTACCACATCCCTTGTACCTGGAAGGTCCAGCAGATGACTCCACTGAAGATGCTGCTTATGAACTAGAAGATTCAAATCTTGCTTTCTCAAACAATGATGAAATGGAATGCCCATTGCAAGAAGTAGAAGAAGAAGAATAAATTGACCATTATTGTAAACAATTTAATGATTTCATGCAAGCACATTTCAATAGAAGATACGATCTGAGATCTTCAAGGAAGCGGACCAGAACTCAAGATCGAATTGAAGAGTCAAAATAAGTCTCAATAGAAAAGTCCCCTTTTGCTTTCAATTTACAAAAAGAACTTGAGAAGATCAAAATTCCAGTCCCCTTGACTGAACTGTTGAAACAACCAACATATCAATCTTAGGTCACCTCTTTCATACTTCCTCCAGAAGCACCACTCACCCCAGATAATATCAAGCACTGGCAGGTCTTTGATGATGAAGAATAGATGACGGGATTCCTAGCAATAGAAGGTGAATTCTCCAACCTGGATATTGATGCTGATGAAAGAAATTTGACACCATTTGATAGTCAAAGAAAGGAGGAAGGAAATTCGGTGGAAGATTTTAACCCATGGAATGAAGAAATCAGGTTGCTGGAGATTATGTTGAATAAATATGATTCAATAAAGGAAGAAGAGGAGGAGAGCCAAGAAGAGATTCTTGATCAAGATGAAAACAGCGAGCTTTCTCTTGAAAAAGAGGAAATAATGGAGCAAGCCCCTGCTCAAGAATTCATGGATCTTTTCACAGAGCTCAGCACAGTAGAGCAGAATATACCAGAGCTCCAAAAGGACTCAGCTCCAGTATACGATGATTCCTCCAGTTTAGAGAATGAAGGAGATTCTCTCTCTCAAGAGAGTCTTCTTCTCGATCCAGTGAAAGGAGATAAAATCCTGGTTGAAGCCTGCCTGCAAGATAATCTTAACCAGGTATCATTTCATGATCCTTATGTGCATTTCCTGCAAACATTTGAAGAAGGATCAAGGGTCCTTTCTAGCAGCATGTTGCCAGTAGAGAGAAAATTTTTCAAAGCTGCTATTGTGGAACAAAAAGAAGAGATCCCACTGCCTTTAAAAATAGAAGAAGAATTCAAGAGCCATATTGAAGACAGCAGTGGGCAAAGTAAGTTCCAGACAAAAGAAAAGATGGACATGGAAATTGACAGCATCAGAAGACCGATGATGAAGGTGTCTCAGAAATAGCAGATAGCAGCAATAAAGCAGAGAAAATTTGGCAATGGAAGAACAAGGTCAGAAAGTGAAAGCATAGCTGGAGGCAAGTTGCAGAACAAAATATCGAAACATAGAAGGGTACAGTTGAAGAATAATGCAACTAATGGATACCAGCAAAGCAAAGTATGGGACCCAGGAGGCAAAGACAACCTGGTGTATTATATTGTACATTAGTTTTCTTTTTTGCTTCATCATTCTTTTAATAATGTGTGTGTGCTGATGAATTATAAAATGAAAACTAGAGGTGTCGAAGAGCAGAATTCGCACAAAATGATCAGAGGGTCTGCAAGTTCTCGACATGTCCAAGGATGAACATGTCGTCCCCAGATGGAGCCGATGTTGTACATATCAACCCCTACATTTATTTTGTGGTCATTATCTCCTCCATTCAAGTTTTTAACTTGCAGATCCGTTTAAATCTGTTTAAATCCCCCGTCATGGCCATAAAACCCCATTTTCTGCCTATCGCTACCCTTTTCCGCCCGAAAAATACACTCTGCAAAGGTTAAGATCCACATTTAAAAACATATCGGGCCTAGCCCCTGCAGTTTTAGCCCCTTTGTTTGGATTCTCACATGACCCTGGCGCAAAACCGTGTGCCAGATAGGCAGGAGCTTATCGTCAAAGATTTCGGGCGCATCTGGAGTCGTCCGATCAAAAACAAATCGACGAAGCGGAGCCGTGCTTACCGTGGTGGTCCCCGCGCCCGTACCCGTTGCGAAACCGGTGGTTTCATCCCGCACCACCATTGCACAGAGGGCGGTATTCTCCGCGGGGCCAGCGATTCCATAGATCGCATGACAGGTGTCCTCATGTACGATTTCTGAAACCGCCCATTTCGCGCATTATTGTTCAGTCAAAGGTCGGGCAGCGGAATCATCGTCAGCCATCAGATCTCAAGTTCTCCATCCAACGGTGGTTATCCTCCGGAGCTGCACATGTTTTAACCCACGTCTATTGCGTCCCTGGCCCACCATTTCATTGTCCTCCAATGCATTAAAACCGTCGATCTCATCCAATGATCATGTGGCCCATATCATCCGCTTGACCACCTGCTGACCAAGCCTCCCACCACGACAGCGTTACATGTGTTCACCGTCTCATCCTCCGCCATGCATATATATGTTTCATTCATATATACATTCCATTGTCTTTCCCTGGTCAACCCGTCCACCTCCATCATCGTCCCCCTGTGTTTTTCGCCACCCTGCATTGTTTCATCATCCTCTCAGACCTATACCACCATCTCCATTAACCCCACCATGTCCGCCATCCTTATGATTGGTTTTATTTAACGAGTTTTTGTTTTTGTAGGTGTATCGTGGCTAAGAATTATCATGATTCGTCACTCCCATTACAGAGGCCAAGAATGCATAGCAGGACCATGTTTCAAGAGTAAAATTGGTGGGAAAAGATCCAGGAGCTGCTATGATGTGACCACCATTAAAGAAAGCAAGGATTTGCAATTATAGAACCCTCCAGAGAAAATCAAAGGGAAGATTTGGGTAGGCGAAAACATTAATGGGGCCGCATGAAATATCAGTGAAAGATCGAGAAATACAACGCCCTGCATTAAAGATCTAGGATTTTAATTCAAAGGTAGAGGGCCAAGAGTACCATGCACAAAAACAAGCAACCTCAAGGTTTTATTGCAGCAGATTTTTCTCTTCCCGCCAAGTACAGAACATGTGTATATTTTATTCTTTATGTCTTGTTCATGAGGATATTTTCATCCTCAACATTTATTTCATAAAACAGCAGCAGAGTACTTGCACCAGTTCAACACCGTCAAACAGCATAGGCGGGTTTTTCTTTCAAATTTGTTTTAAATTAGATCATTAAATGTATATCACCTACCTCCTTTCTCTAGAGTTTTCTTCTTCTCGTATAAAAACTATGAAAAAACACATTGTAAGGGTTCCAGATTTATATCAGCAAAATTTGACTGAAAGGCTTTGTATACATCTTGTAAAGTTTCTGTATGAAGGCTCAAAGCCCGTAGGGTCTCAGTGAGGAGGAGTTATAACTGTAATGAGGATTCTGGTCTTTGGTATCCCACAGTATGTAATCTTTTCTTATGTGTTAATATAATATCTCATTTCATTGTATTTATCTTCTTGTATCATGTTCTAGAATGCGAGTGGCTCACTGATCTTAAGTAAGGATTCATCCTAGTTGGTGCCCATACTTGGATTAGTCAAGCGCTTTAAATAGGCCTAGTCGTGATATACTGTTCCATGTTCATGTCATTCATATTTTCTTCTATATTAGTTACTTGAGGAGGGTGCTTTTAAAACGCCATTGTCATGTATGGATTCTTAGTTGGATAAGCCCATATGTGGTTCTATTGTGTATCTGGGTATCAACCTCATGTTAACTAGTATCTCCTTCATGTTTTCCTCACTGCATCCACTTTCTGATATTTGATTTCTGTGGCATACTATTTGAACTGGCCCTCTTTGCAGTAAGCTGTCTCTTAACTGTCTGATGCTTTTGTATTGGAGTTTTGCATGTTGTTCCTACATTATTCTTATCTTTGTATCAGCTTCTGAGAGAGTTTAGTTCCATTTAAACTAATTTCCTTGTTTTACAAGAGATAGTAAGAGAGCTTTTTGATTGACAACCCAAGATATATTATGAGCTCCTTGCTATGCTAAGATGTCCTAGGCACTGGTCCATGGCAACTCTAGGCTGTCTCTAGGGGGGGAAAAATTGTCTACAACATAGCCTATAATAGAAGATGCAACTAATGTATTAAATTACATGTTTGATTTCAATTTCATCTCTTAGGTAGGGATGTTGAATCTATCAAATGGCTATGTAGGGACATTAGCAATATCTAATGGTGGTCGGGGAACGAGGGCCCGGGGTACCCCATTGATCTTATTTATTATATGTTATTACTCATTGCACTCTATTCTTTGAGGAGCCATGTTATATATAATCAATAACTTGTGTGAATGAAAATTTTTCACCCTTTGAACATGCCCCTCAACATTATATTTTTTTATAGTGTAATTAAAATTTTATTAAAGATAAATGTAATTTTCTTTTTTGTTTTCCTTTCGATAAATAACATGTTACAACCAGATTATGGTAGCACGGAGAAATCATATATTTTCCCAGAGAAATCACATATTAAAACACAATTCTGGTAAGTTCGTAAATATTTTTACAACTAAGCATATATTAAAATATAAATACCATTTTTTGAAAATAACAGAACATATAATTTTATTAAAGTTTTAGAGTCATTGAAATGCTTCAAATATCCTCGAGGACATGGTAAAATCCACAATTCATTCAAAAATTTTCCAAGCCATACTCGTATATAAGGAAAGAGTCATGTTATTTTCAGACGTGACATAAAGATCAAGGCCTACAAATGAAGAAGTGAAAGATGTCAAAGAGAGATTAAGAGATTCAATTAAATCTGCCTGCATAACAACTCCAATGAAAGGTTTCTTTATACTTCGTTATCATATATTCATTATTCACTTATATCATCAACTTTTACTTAATGTATGATCTAATTGTTATAGGAAAAATGGAGGCATGGTTGTTCATTGCTGCTCTAACAACAATAGGATCTTTGGTGCAGTATTTTTTTTTCTTATTAATTATTTGCTGGAAAGGGATAATTCTCATATTGGTGTTGACATACTTCCTTCGCCCTGTCATCAAAGAAGGAAAGTATTCAGAAATAGGAAAAGTGGATTATGTGAATATCAGGATCTAACTACATAAGGATTCCATCACTATATTTATCCCTTCTATCATTGTTGATAGACGGTCAAGTCAAATAGAAGTTCTCTTGTATTATCAATCCACAAAAATTAACTATAAAGTCAAATATAAGTTCTCCTTGTATTATAGATGCAGAAAATTACTCTTTAAATGTATAATTATTGATCATCTAATGTTACTTGGGTGCTTAGAAATTTCTAGTAGATGTGGATTGATCGGGTCTTTGGAAACGATTAATGGCACACACTTATAACTAGGTAATGATTTCAGTCTTGGCAGGGACTGCCACTGCTTGCCACCCTTGTTAATCCTACTTCCTTTCTTTCTATGGTGTTTCATAAATTATCATGCTATAAAAAATTTCATTCACATGGCCATTCCATGGGAGTAATTGTTCCTCAATTTTATCCAAAAATATCAAAAATTGTTGAATAATGATATAACCCATAAATAAAATTATTAAATTCCATTTACATCAATCCCTTCATGAAATCTTCTCCATTTTAATATAATATTTTCTATTTGTATTAATATAAAACATTAAATCTCTTGCACCCCATAAATATTTTAAAATTGATCCCATGTTTTTCTTATTTTCATATGCATTAATTAGATAGGAATATTAATCTAGTTATAAAATTGTAACATTGTTCTTTTTCTTTCAATTTTTGTAGGTGTTGGTAAGGATTCTCCTCTTGAATCTCTCTTTTTTACTTACTCCACAGGAAACAAAACTCACCAAGAGTTTTCTACAAAATATTTATATCTTATTTCCTCATAAGCTTCCCATTTAAGTCAGGGTTAAAAACATTTTAGATTTCTTTTCATTAATTAATATTTAATTAGTTGGAATATTAATCTATTTTTGAAATTATAGCATTTTTCTCCCTATTTCAATGTTTGTATGTGTTTGTAAGTATTTTCCTCTTGAATATATCTTTTTTGACTTACTCTACAAGAAAAAAAAATTACCAAGAGCCTTCTACAAAATATTTACATGATATTTGCTCATAAGATTCCCATTTAAGTCATGGTTAAAAATAAATTATATTTCTTTGATTAATTAAACAATTGTATTTATTGTCTATATCAATAGTTATAAACTATTTGTTATTGCATTTGGTCACATTATGCACCAAAGCACACTCAAAATTTGTCTCATGCCTATTTGAATGCTCACAGAAGATTATCCTTCGTAAAACTTGACTTCCATCTTTCCTAGCTTGGTTCTTATATGTAAAACATGGGTTATTTTGTCTATTTCATAACTATATCTTAGGTACCATCATAACTAATGTGAAAAAAAAAGTACAATTAAAAAAATATAGCTTCCTTATGGAACTATTGTTTAATTCTTGATTCCATCCATAAAAGAAATATGTTACCCAATAATTAGTTAGGGATTTCCTTGACTCTCCCATGTTGTTCCATTTCCTAAAAGAATCCTTCATTTTCACATTGTTATGGATATCTTTTAAAAACACCTGATATTCATCAGTAAAACTATCTAATATGTTTCTAAAGCTTTTGTGCTTCTTCGATCACATGTTTCCTCCAACTCTCTACCATCTATATCATTTCCTTTAAAATATTTTCTCTCTCTATTGGTTTTATTTCTAACCCTTATTTCATTGGCTGGTTTGAATCTAGGGTTACTTGGTTTCATCCCTAGAATTTCTTTCGATATATTTCAATGACACCTAAAGGGAGGTCACCCACACACTAATAATAATAAATTTCCTCAAAATTAGTGAAATGCTTAATCTTTCATATTAAATAAAAAAATTACTAAGAATACAAGGAGAAGTATGTAATATTATTGTTTTAGAATATTTATGATTCGATACAATTTAATTTTTTTATTATCGAATTAATATTTGTACTAGTAATTACTAGTAAGATAATTAATTTTATACTGTCTTTTAGTGGTCTTCCACATGGGAAACTAGACAACTGTCAAAACATAAGTTTTATTACAGAACTAATAGAAACTACTAAAAAAGATAACCAGGTAATATAGGAAATATTGGAAATGTTTGTATGCTTCAAAAGAGCTAGGTAACAAAATATTTTTACTATTTAGCTTATCAACCTTGTTAGGCATACTATCGCAAATAAAAAATGGCCTAGTGAAACTAAGAAAAAAGGACTAAGTGGAAGGAGAAGCATCAACCTCAACAAGTTCTAGAGCATATAGAATATGGTGAATTGGTATTATTACATGGTAGAAAACCTCCTCATTATGCACCATTTGAGCATTAATTTCCTTGATTTCTGGGACCACATTGTTCAAAACTATAAGAATTTCCTTTTTCTCATCATTCTTATCCAATAAGGCCTTCCAAAAAATATCATTCATGCACCAATAAAGATCAATAATTTACAAATATTGATTTCCTTTGTCGTGCGTGTAGCCAACATATAGAACTCATGAAGCCACAATGTCCATCAGATCTTATTATGATACATAATTATGTTCCCCATTAATTATATTCAACCATGTTGGCACACACCAATGGTATACCCAAGTTTAGAGTGAAATATCCAACAAACCCTTCAGACACCATCCCTTTTGGCATGACCAACAAATAGGTGAAGTCCCATGCGAGGAATCTATGAGGGCCTATAGGAATGTGGAAAAGCCTGTAGTAAGGAAGGATATGTACATTCTACGTTTGTCGTTAGCCTTCACCCAATTAGTGTTCAAAATAGAAAAATTAATTATACCCCAATCTGCGGACATAGAAAATACACATTATGTGCAGACATAGAACATACTAAAAATAGATCTTTATTAATATTAAAAACTCTCCATTGAAAACACTCTACACCAGGCCGACCGCCATGACCTAGGGTCTATAGGTTTCAACGTAGACTGCCCCAGGCAAACCTCCCTCCTAGCCCTTTAGGTCGCGATCACACTCCTAGTAAGCCTTGAAGCTCACTTATGACATAAACCAATAGGGGGGTCGTCGCTCCTCCTACCATAGGCCAACCTCCCATAGGGGCAGTGGCAGGGGCTGATATCGACAGTCAACAAAAAATAGGCCCACCTCATGACACAATAGGGGTGACTCCCAAAGTGAAAAAAACATCCACACCAGGAGTAGAAGAAGAAAATATCACATCATCCACATGCATTCCTAAGAATACCAAAATAACCATGATCGAGCTCCCTGCACGCATCATCAACGAAAAATACAGTTCATGAAGGATCATGCGTGGATAGGCAAGTTCATGGTTTTTTGGCCCATTAAAAAAACCCTCCAAGGATGGATAGCTTCCAAATGGAAACCCAAGGGTCACATTGACCTTCAGTTGTGTTCTAAAGGCTTCTTCAATGTGGTCTTCACCTGTATTGAAGAAAAAAATAACATCATGGATGGAGGACCCTATTTCTTCAACTTTGCAGGCTTATACCTCCGCCATTGGACTAAGCGATTCAACCCGGACAAAAAAGATCTCACATGGGCCCCGTTCTGGATCCAACACTATTACCTCCCACAAGATTACTGGGATGAGCTTACCGTAAGGGACATAGACAATGCCCTAGGTGAATTATTTAAGAAAACAGAGGAAAATCAATCGTTATGCAGCATATGCATGAATCTGCGTCTACATGAACATAGCAGAGTCGTTACCAGGCGAGGTAAGTTTGCTGCATGATGATTTTGAATGGATACAAACTATAGATTATGAACATGCTCCTTTTAGATGCCAAAGGTGTCACCAACATGGGCACCTATTTAGAGAATTCCCTCTAAATAAAAAATTAGCAATTGATAATGAATCAAATGACCAAACAACATAAGGGTTTATAAAGGTAGCAAGCAAGAAAAGGAATAACAAGAGAACTAACTCTAACAAGAAAAAAAAATGCCCTGCAACTAGCAATAGCTTCACAGCCCTAAATCAATTAAGTGAAAATGAGAATTATTCAGCCAAAGTAGTAGGGAGAACCTCACAGGAGCAGCCCCAGACCTCAAAGAAACAACAGGAAAAGATCCAACCAAAGGCCTTTCTAAAACCCCAAACCCCTATCCTCGCAGGGGACAACTCTGCATCGAAGGACAAAGAACAAGTGTTGTATCCAATCCTAGAAGCCATGGAGGAATAACCAAAGAGAATTGACCTTTTAGGCCTAGATCTCATAGGGTTAGAGGATTCATGAAATAAGAAGGACTTTCAATAATAACCAAGCAGTAGATCCATAAGCTGGAATAAATCCTCACCCGAGCACAAAACCTCCCCTCTCTAGGAATTCAGGTGGGTACGCTCATGAATAAAAAATAATTCATGAAATAATCCCACTAAAGAGGATGGAAAAAAATGTTGCAAAGAATAGTAGAAATGGGCAAAGAAATGGTAGAATCTGGGAGATTCTCGAAGTTAACCTAGTTCTACGCCTACTCTACTAGCCCCCCTCAATGAATATTATCTCATGGAACATAAGAGGTCTCAACAGCCCCACCAAGCACATGATCATCAATAAAATAATCATTATGGAACACCCTGCAATTTTCTACATGCAAGAAACCAAATTCTCCAGCTCCACTCTGGAAATAATCTTCAAAAATATATGGAAGAGATGTAGAACAATAGTGGTAAATGCTAATGGAGCCTCAAGAGGACTGGAAATAATTTGGAACCCCAAAATCATATCCCTATAGAACTACCATGCCAATAGGAATTTCATTCAAGCCAACTTTCACCTAATTAGAACGACCATTCATGGCTTGCTAAAGAACATCTACTTTCCTCAGAATATTCACCAGAAAACGGAGCTTCTGGAAAACATCGTTGAGCTCAATAAAAAAATATCTCTACCACTCTGGCTGCTTGGGGGATATTTCAATGATAACAAATCTAGAGGAAAAAAATGGAGGAATACAACATCTAGACATGGACAACAATGGATTCAAGAACTTCATCCAAGACAACCACCTCATATATCTTCAAAATTCCAATGGAATCTTCACCTAGAACAATAGAAGAGGAGGTAACCATAAAATCACCTCCAGAATGGACTACTTTCTCATCACGAAAGGCTTCATACATCTAGGGGGTGATCTAGTAGCCACCATTATCCGGGCCACTGGCTCTGACCACTGGGCGATACAACTTCAATGGTTAATACCAGACACATATGTGCCCAAACCATTCTGCTTTGAACACTGTTGGCTTAGACATCTAGAGTTCAATGAAATGGTCTCTAATTGGTGGACCTCCCTTTCACCACCACAAGGAACAAAAATGCATGCGTACTAGACAAAGTTTAAAATGCTCAAAGGGAAACTGAAGGTATGGAACAAAACCACCTTCAGCAATATCGTCAAAGATCAAAGAGAGCTGGAAGAGAAAATGAAGAAGCTTCAACAAACAATCATCACGGAAGGTTGGTTTACATATTCAGAGAACCAAGAGAAAATGTTAACATCCGGGATGGAAGAGAGAAGAAGCCAGGAAGAGATCTTATGGTAACATAAATCTAGTATCTATTGGCTCAATGATGGAGAAAGAAACACAAAGTTTTTCTATCACTCCACCATTCAGCACAGGATGCAAAATAGAATCACAGTTCTCAAAAATCTAAATGGAGAGCATCTAGAAAAGCAAGAGGACATCATGGAGGAGATGCACAACCACTTCAAGGACATTCTCTAAGAACCTAGTCATAAGAGGCATTAGGAAATAGGAAAAATCACCCAGCATATACCTAAATTGGTTACAGAAGAACACAATCGGACGCTGCTTAAAGCCACTACTCTTGTTGAGGTGGAACAAGAAGTCTTCCTACTTAAGGAAGGGAAAGCTATGGGCCCTGACGAAATCACCACCAAATCCTTCCACTTCTTTTGGTAAACCATCAAAGAAGAGGTTTGGGGTGTCGTTGAGGAACCGCGCACCAGTCACTGGCTTCTTCCGGCCTTCAACACGACCTTCCTCACTCTCGTACCAAAAGAAGACAATGTTGCGACACTAAGTAAGTACATGCCCATAGCACTCTCCAATATCATTTATAAGATAATTTCCAAAGTTATTGCTAACAAACTAAAGCAGCTCCTCCCCCTGATCATCTCCCTGGAGTAAATAGGCTATGTAGAAGGATGGAAAATACTTGATGGAACCATTTTAACCCAAGAGGTTATTCATTCTCTCAAAACCACCAAAAAACCTGGTATGCTCCTCAAAATCGATCTATCCAAGGCTTTTGACAAACTCAGTTGGGAGTACATAAAACATGTCCTTCTTGCCTTTGGCTTCAACCACACCTGGGTAAGATGGATCATGAGCCTCATAAACTCCCTGTTTCTTTCCATTTTGGTCAATGGTATACCTTCAACAATCTTCAATCCCTCAAGAGGTATCAGACAAGGAGATCCCCTTTCTCCCTTCATTTTCATCATTATGGCTGAAGGGTTGGGCCGCCTATTCAAAATCTCTGTTCATTCAGGCACTCTAAAATGTATGCCCCTTTGCAATATTCCCCCCACTTCCCATCAACAATTTGTGGATGAAAATATGATCATGGGACACCCCTCGGTCTAGGAAGACCATTCCCTCAAATCACTGCTAGACCGTTTCTTTGAAGCTTCTGGCACAGAGGTCAACCCTGAAAAATCTCAAATATTCTTATTCCACACTCCCCCTATCACTCAGCACAATATTACCCACATTATGGGTTTCTCCATAGCCTCCTTTCCCTCCAAATACCTTGGTGCCCCTCTCACAGCCACTCTCATTAATCATTCCTCATGGAGAGAAATGTTGGACCAAATGGAAACTAGGCTATCCAACTAGACCCAACGCACTCTCAATATAACAGACTGCATGGTTCTCATCAAAGTTGTTCTTTATTCTCTCCCAATCTACCTCTTCTCTTTACTCACGGCCCCCAAATGGGTCCTCAAGGCCATGCACAAACTACAAAGGACTTAACTACAAAGGACTTTCCTATGGGGTGGAACCAAAGAGAAAAATAAATGAGCTTTAGTCAACTGGAAAGAAGTATGCATGCCAAAAGGTCATGGGGGGCTAGGGCTGTGTGACCCAGAGCACAATAACAGTCTCATGGGAGCCTTAACACACCTTGGGTTAACTTGTGGGTAGCCAAATCTGCTAGTAAATGGCCCAAGGAGGACCTTATTAGATTCAACATAGAGCCAGGAGGATCTCAAATATGGAAAGTTGTTAGCAACCAAAAATATTTGATACAAACCCACAATTTTTGGGACCTGCATAGTGGTACTCAAGCCAGATTCTGGGAGGACTCTTGGCAACAACTACTTAGACTCTCCTCCCTCTTTTCCAGAGCCCTGTGGAGCACAACATTATAGGCAAGTAAGTGGAATTGCGTATAGGATTTATACACCACTGACACAACCCAAGGATACAGGAACTGGATACACATGGATAGATGGCAAGAAGATTGGAATAATGAAAATCACACAAACATTTGGGAGGAACTAATCACTAAAATAAAAATCAGAGCCTAACCAGGACCTGATATCCTTAGATGGGGTCACACACCAAGTGGAAACTACTCCACCAAGGAATCCTACATCCTCTTACAACAACAAAACCCAGATCCTTCCAATATCATCTAGAAGAAGATATGTACTTCCAAGCTCTGGCCCAAAGTAGCCACCTTTTTATGGATGTTCAGTAAACGATTCATTCTCACATGAGAGAATATATTGAAGAGAGTGTTTGAAGGACCCTCAATATGCCCTATATGCTAGGATAACTTTGAAACCATCGACCACTTGTTCGACCTATGCCCTACCTCCATTGCCCTATGGGACATAATAGAAATCCTTTGCAAAAGCACCAACAGAGAAACGGGAAACATCATCAACACCATTAGTAGGTGGACGGAAAACCCTCACTCCAACAACCTTTTGAATAGACTCTGGTAGATAATTCTGGGCCTTTTGATCTGGAACATATGGAAAGAAAGTAACAGTCAGATCTTCAAAGGCAAAGTATCCAACCAAGAGAAAATCTAGGCAAGGATACATGACAACCTCACCGAACCCCTGGCCATTACTTCCTGGAGTAAGGAGGATCTCCCCACCTCTACTACAGAGCGTAACATATGGAGCATAAATAACCCCCTGGACACCACCCCAAGGAACACAAGAAGAACCACCGCTCCTGAAACATGGAATCCTCCCCCAAATGGCTTTTTCAAATGTAACTTCGATGGCGCCTCCAAACGAAACCCCAGAAATGCAAGATTCAGAGGCATCTTCAAGAAATCCCAGGGCGAGCCACTTTTGATATACTATGGCAACATGGGATGGGACAACAACAACTCCTCGGAGCTTGAGGGACTCATCCAGGGCATCTACAAAGAAACTGAGTTTAAATATTTTCCCCTGGAAATGGAGGGATATTCGCAAATTATTACTCTGGTGACCACAATAATTCTCCATGGCACTGCCTCCAAAAAGGTATCCACCAACTAGAGGCTCGCCCACAAGCTCAAACTTCTAGAAAAACTGATACATAATCATAGGGCAATAAATTTTCACCATGTGTGTAGGAAATCAAACCCAGTTCTGGACCTCCTCACGAACAAGGGTGTGGAAAGTCACAAAGATTTGCATTATTCCAATCTCACCCAAGTTGAGGATGATTCGTTAAGAATATAATGCCAAACTCTTACTTAAAAATATCTTCTCTCCCTGGATGCAGGTGATACTAGAAGTATGCATTAAAACTGCCTCTCCCATGCTCAAGATGATGAAGATCTGCAACGCAGGTCCTCACTCGATGTGGAACCAAACTCTTGCAATAATTTTCATGAGATGACAGAGATCGGGCATAATGAATAAACACTAAGATAGCATCATCCCCTCCGAGGTACCTCTCTTCCACAATATTTTGAATGATCTACTGGACGGACATGACGCTCGGCCATAACTCTATGCACATGCCTAGTCATGAAAATTGTTACAGCATGTAGTTTCATGCAAGGCATAGTAATGATCAGCATCTTTGAATGCATCACATGCGTATTAAAGGGAAGGACCTACATCATAAAGTGACTCACAGTCTGTTCCTTTTGGTTTTTCTGTTGTTTCAGTTCCTGCCCTCCTGTGTGCTCAGTGTGTTGCTCAACCTCCCCCCTAGTGTTGCGCTACGCAGAATCCTCTGGACTACACTCCCCCTTGATTGTGCAACACACCTCCACTCCATTTGCATTGCTAGTTTCATAAGCCTTGGTGCTCCCAATATCCCACGCCCCTTGTCGTGCATTCCCCTTCTGCGCACCTCCCTATCCACTAGCACCTTGTTGTGCACCTCCAACCTCGGGTCAGATCTGCTCCACCCTTCCCCTAACACCCCTATAAATCCTCTACCTCATCTGACCATGGCACCTAGGCTGCGCCAAAGAACTATCAGAAGAGGCCAGAGAGGTGAGCTCCCTGGTTGCTACCACTGGGGGCCTGATAATCACCTGGAATCTGTTAAAGGCTCCTCCTTTGATAGTCACGTTAAAGAGGCTCCTTAGAGCCCTGAAGTTGACCAGGACAAGGAGCCCCCACTCATGTTTTATAGATAGGTAGAAGCGAACCAAGGAATTCCACCATTGTGCCCAAGATCAGCCCTTGCCCCACAAGACTAGGCCTCTTTCGGCACAGGAAGATGATGGGAATGACACGGATGTTTGGATAATGGACTCGGAAGTAACCTGGACATGTGCTGTGGAGGTAAATCCCCTTTTTGGAAAGACACGATCCCACTAGCCCTAGAGTGGGTCTAGCAACAATCGAAACACGCAAATCTATTGATTCCTAGTTACAAAAGATAAAATCGCGATAGATTGCTTCCCGTGATTCCTTTGTTGTTGTTGTCGAATAATAATTGGCACTTATGTTCCTAGATGGAAAGGTCACGATCCATGAGCTTGTTGCATCTAGATACCTGTACACATGTAAAGAAGAGAAACAACATGCAGCGCAATATTTCACACTTTATAACTATCGATCAGTCAAAGAGGAACGAATGAAATTGCATTATATAATGGACAAACACAATCATGGAACCAATAGCAGAGTCATGTATATTAATATACGAGATAACGATTACAACCGGTTCTCTAACATCGTGATCTTCCTTCGACAGGGTTCCAGCAGGACGTGTCTCACAAAGCTCATCAGGGGTTTGATAGAACTCTCTCTCTCACAGGGTTCTCCTTAGCTCTGCTCTTGATTGCAACTTAACTATAATTTCCTTCCCAAAATTTCAACCCGCTATCAAATGGAGAGGGCAGGATTTCATAGAAGGAGAAGGAGAGGTTAGGCTCCCTATAATCATGGGGGAGAGTCCTATCTCTTAGGAAGGTTCCATGAGAGGTGGAAAACCACTTCCTAATCAGGGAGACCCGGAGGCAAACAACCCAACCCCTTTTTGATGATCCGTTCTAAAGTTGTTAGAATCAAACTTCCGCCTTGTATTGTTAAAAAACATTCCTTAATAGGCTTGGTGCAGGCACAACATAGGGACAGCGCACTAGCTGGCACACCCACTAGTGTACATTTTCCCCATTGGCGCAAGTGCTGACCTGGCTACCTGCGCCAATGCGAAAACATGGGTTTTTAGGGTTTTTCAGAGGAAATTTTCTTGAGGAGAACTCTTGCCCTTATGAAAAAGGATGCCATCAAGGTATTTTCAAGAAGTTTTACTATTCACAGGTCATGGTAATAGTCCTCCAATGTACGGGATGAGGGATTGCAGGGACGATGACAAAATGTTGTGAGGTCCGAGAGAGAGGGAGGGGTGAAATGCTTTATGAGAACATGTCCAAATGTAAACATTGTCGTCAAAAGATCTATGAATACAAATACAACTGATATCTTTGATACATGATATGTGGTATAGGTGCAACCATCCATAAAAATTACGGAAACAATGAGATCCAAGGTATGGGCACAGCCATCCAGAAAATAAGGATCAACAAGTAGACTCAGGAATGGTCGCAGCCATCCAATCAAAAGAGTCATGTAATAAGTCATAATAATCCACATAGAACCTGTAGCCTGGATGTTATTAGACAAAATCTAGGGTCTTACGCTCCATCTTGACCCGAATAGAGTACAAGTTCGAGCATGCAAATATGTGAGTTGAAGTCAAACATGCAAGAACGTCGTCTGATTACTAGCTAATAATGAAAGTTGTTAACAGACACGAGAGAAACCACCAATAATGACGATGGCTGTCAAGGTACAAGAGGTACAAACCACGGAATTCAAATAGTGAGTTAGCGTCAAACACCCACAGAATCATCCGATCGAAGGTCAATAATGAAATCCTTGCGTCAAATGTGAAGAACCTGCCATTGAGGCATGCAGGCTCCAGGGTACCTGAAGGGAGTCTCTAGATCAACTTCATGGATAATGAGATGAATTCAACAAGAAGTGACCCTAATCGAAGGTGGGCCATGATGTTTCTCACATCATCAACATGAGACAGAGGGACATAATGTTTTTTGAATCAAGACCAATAGAGAATCAAAGGGAGGTTGAAAACTACAGAGGCCAACTTCTCTTGAACATATCGGCGGCACGACATTGGATTTGGCAGTATTTGACATCAAGGTATCTAAGATCACGGTGACATGTAAAAGAGCAGATGAGCGGTCAAAAGAGATTACCCAAACCCATGGAGGCAACCAGAGAACGAGATGAGATGTTCCCAACCCGACACGAATACAGACAAGTGCCATGTTCAAGAGCGACATACTGCCGACACGACTAGAATACTGGTTCCGTTTTCCCCGACCATTTCTGGCAAGTACCCCAATTATTTTTGAAAACAAGCTTAAAAGGGATAGCATATGCTTGCGATGTAAGTTTTTCCTTCGGACAAATCCAACCTAGTACATTTTACGAGCCCTAGGAAGGAGGAACTCGAGTAACGTCATTACGACAGAGTTCGATGTCATAATTTTTTAACGAGTCTGACAAAGGAAGAACTCGACGTCTTTTCATGTTTAGAGAGTTTGAAAAGATAGCATAAAAGAAAACTCCAGCAGTCCCTTTTCGTAGATAGTCCCACAGATCCGAAAAGGTAGAAAACTATGTCTGAGAGAACCTCCTAGTCGCGATAGGCTAGGGTATTCCTTTTTCGTAAATAATCCATCCCAGCCCGAAAAATGGGTAAACGTATACTGGGTAGATGTCGTTTCGAAACCAATTTAACAAGCTCAAAATGACATGCAACTCAGAAATATTTTCAGTTTTAGAGAGTCAAAAAAGAGCTGAAAGGTGACTCCAGTAGTGACTTTTTCATGTTTTTACCGAGTCTAAAAAATTATAAAATACAACTTGTCTCTTCGTCAAAATCATGTGGAAAACCTGTTGCTGCACAAAAAGACGTGTGTAAAACATATTCGACAAAAATAATGCAAAAATATATCGAAAAACATGTTTAAAAACCCATTTAGGACTTTGAAAAGATATAAAAGACTAACAGTGGTAAAAAATATTTACTTTTCACTTTTGACCTCTTTGCAGAGCAACAGTGACCCTTTTGTGCTTCGATATTCAGGCAACGAGTGCGGCCAATCCAGCAGACCAAATCGACTTCCGTTTGGTTTAGGTAAGAGATGACCTCTTTTTCCATCTTTTAAGGTACATTTCACTGTATTTAATCATGGTTTGAGGTATTTTAGGGAGGGAATTTCAAATTTTAGGGCTCCACGGTTGGCGCCGGTTCTAGGAACGGACCCGCGCCAATCCACTATGTTTTACATAGAGGTCGTGCCAGTTGGCGCGACTGTTAGCTAAACAGCTGCGCCAATGGCGCAACACAAATTACGGCTAAAAAATCTCAAAAATAAACCAATGAAATGCAATTTTGAATACTTGAGGAGGTTTATAATGCTCCTATGTTTAATTTGATGCAGGTACCCAGCAAAAAGATGGTCATTTAATGGAAAGAGAGAGAGCATAGTGAGGAAGATGAATTGGCAATGGGAAATGAACATTGTATGAATGCTCTCTAGAATTGCGAGCTAAAAGAATTCTTCCTGACGCCATGTCTCCAGGCTCAGCCCGAACTACTGCAATATACGATTAGCATTTGGGATGAGGATGAGGAGAAGTTCAAACTTAGAGATTAGGTACTTGAGCTCGAAGTGTCAGACGTGTACTTCATCACTGGACTATCACGCAGGGGTCCAGTCCCTATCTTGACCGACACCAGGCCTTCAGGAGAAAACATGACAATGGCCATGGACAAGGTGTGCTGAGGGGCACTAATCCAGGTGGATATTGGCGGCCACCCACCTATTCCACTTGGGGCCCCACCATTGTCTCTTTCATTTTTTTCACAACTTACTATTTTTAGCAGTTTTTCGAGTCCTAAACTTCCGGAGCCGTTTTGAAGCCCCAAACGGAGATAGTATGCCAAAGTTACGTCCCTGTGAAGTTGAAACACCAATTTACCTAAACAGGGCCCATAGTTTTGGCGCTTCATCTCCTAGGGTTAGGTTTTTGGACGTTTAGAATTCTCCATTATTTCTACATAATAAATAGGCCCTCGAGCCTCATTTTAATACAGTTCAGAGGTCTATAGTTGCCACATCTCTTCTCAGAGATTCGCTACCAGCACCCTAGCTATTTTATTTCCATTATGTTTGTAAGCATATTTCTGTGATTTGATATTAATGAAATGAAGCCTTATTTCTCGTGTATGTCTATGTTTATGGTTATTTCTATATTTTGTTACATTCCTGCATAAATCCAGTTCAGTGGTATCAGATCGGTTTTCTTTTTCTCGATCCTTCTTTGCATGTCCCCAACGAGGTCGGGGTATAAGGAGTTAGGGCTCGATCTGGTGGAACCTTTGCAAGATCAGCCTCGCAAACCCTGATGGATGCCCATGGGGGACAAAAAGAAATATTATGGAGCAGGAGATCCTATCAAAATATTGCTCAAGGAGGCCCTCCAAAAACAAAGGAACGTGATGATGGATAACTTTGCCCAGATCCTTCAACGACTGCCCACTAGTTGTGCATCTGCATCCAGCAGCCGCTCTGGAGGTGCGACTCCCTTTAAGGTACAAGTAAACTTTGGCATTCCCATATTTGAGGGTCAAATAGATGCAGATGCCGTAGATAGATTGTTGAATCTATTAGAAGGATATTTCTCATTTCATGATTTTTCCGACCAGGAGAAGATTATTTTTGCACTCCTCAAAGCTACCCCCCATGTCAAGGACTGGTAGGAAGCCTATTGTGAGAAAATGGACGAGACATAACCCTCTCTGTTCTCAACCGTACCCACTTGGAATTCTTTTCAAGATGCCATCAAGGAACAATACTATCCCATGGGGAGCTATGAGGACAAGTACATACAATGGACCATGCTGCGGCAACAAAGGGATCAAGATGTGCATGAGCTAACGAATCTGTTCCATACCTTGCACACAAAGTTGGGTATCAAAGATTCAGAGAAACATTTGGTGCTAAAGTATCGTGGTTTTCTGCACAAATACATTCAGGAGGAAATGGAGTTCCTCCACATCTCCTCGCTTGGTACGACATACTGGTATGCTACAAAGATTGAGCAGAAATTCAAATAGAAGAAGCAAGATTTTGGATCTGCAAATCAAAAGAAAGGGAAAGGTGCCCCCAAACCACAAAACAAAGGAGAAAGCCAAGGTATGGCGGCCCAAGACAACCTACCAAATACACAAGCAAAGAACAACACCGCGAAGCCAAAGAATGACACAGGAAAGTGGTGTGAGTTCCATAAGAGCTCCACTCACAAAACAAGTGAGTGTCGGGCCAAGCAGTCGTTGGTGGCCGAGATGAGGGCTTCTGAATCAGATGCATGCTCCGACTCTAAATCAGAACCTAACAAGGTGAATGACAAAGGGAAAAAAATTATTGATGCAGAGCCCAACGCCATTGTTGCCACTACGAAGATCCAGAAGGAGGAACCAAAAGATCCAGAGGAGGCAGAGCATATTTTCCACTCCTAGATGTGGGTAAAGGGTTCCCTGCTATGGTTCATTGTCGACAATGGGAGCCAAAAGAACCTCATTTCAGCAGATGTCATGAAGCGGTTGGGCTTGCCGACCACAACGTACCCACAACCATACACCATTGGGTGGCTTCACCAAGGACGAGATCTTCGCGTCAACCAGTAGTACCACCTGCCCTATAGCATCAAGCCCTTCATGGATGAGGTATTGTGTGACATTGTTCCTATTGATTTTTCTGATGTATTATTAGGCCAACGATACTTATGGAAGCAACATGCTATGTATGAGTCCCGACCTCGCGCTGTTATTGTTACTTTGGGAAATCAATTGTACAAGATACTAGAGGTACCACTGCCTCCCACTATCTCTTTGGTTAATACAAAATAATGCAGTAAGCTCATTTCCCAAACCAGGAAATTTGTTTTCCTGATGATCTGCCCCCAAGGCAAGATGAAGACTATGGCCATGACCTCCAGACATGGCTCCTCTGCACGACAACAACAAATGGACAAGGTTGTGAAGGAGTACGGGGAAATCTTCACCTCACCCACAGGGGTGCCTCTACACTGTGACTCAGGTCAAGCACCCCATTGACCTAACCCCAGGTGCGCCGCTACCCAATGGACCGATCTATAGGCGCTCTGTTCTAGATAATAACGAAATCAAGAGGTAGATTCAAGAGCTACTGCAGAAAGGTCACATCTGGCCAAGTTCATCACCCTGTGGGAGCCCGATCATGTTGGTACAGAAGAAGGATGGGACTTGGGGACTCTGTATTGATTATCGGGTGCTGAACAAGATCACTGTTCGGAATAGGTACCCAATCCCACAGATTGATGACCTTCTGGACCAACTCAAAGGGGAAAAATATTTTAGCAAGATTGACTTGAAGTCTGGGTATCACCAGGTACCAATCGAACCCTCTAATGTGTGGAAGGCTACCTTCAATGCCAAGGAGGGCCTTTTCGAATGGCTCTTCATGCCTTTCGGATTGACAAATGCTCCTGCAACCTTCATGAGGTTGATGGACGACATCTTGCATCCATTCACCAGCTCATTTTTAGTGGTATACTTGGATAAAATTCTTATCTTCAGCCAGACTTGGGAAGAGCACCTCCACCACATCCGAGAAGTCCTCCAAATGCTGTGGCAACACAAGTTGTGTGCCAATTTGGAGAAGTGAACTTTTGGGATGACCCAGGTTCAATATCTGGGATACAATATTGATGAAAGGGAGGTGCATGTGGATCCAGCCAAGATCGAAGTCATTCGGGATTGGCCAGCTCCAACCACCCTAACAAAGCTTCGCATCTTTCTGGGTCTTTCTAATTTCTACCGCAGGTTCATGTTGGGATTCTCTCATATCACTTGGCCCTTGATTCAAGTCACCAAGGGAGGAGCGAAAGAAAATTTCTGTTGGTCGGAATATCAAAAAAAGGCGTTCGTAGAATTGAAACATCGCCTTTATTCTGCCCCAGTGCTCACATTACCAGACTTGCAACAACCATTTTAGATCGAGACAGATGCCTCTGACTATGCTAATGGGGCAGTTCTTACTCAACAAGGGCATCTAGTGGCATATCACAGTGAGACATTGTCTGACACAGTTTGAAAGTATCCCACTATGACAAAGAAATGTATTCCATTGTGCAGGCTTGTCGACAATGGAAGCATTACATTTTGGGGAAGGATACAATCATCCACATAGACCACTGACCCTTGAAATTCATATAGACACAAGGGAATTTGCAGAACGATCGCCATCATAAGTGGTCCACATATCTGCAAAAATTTCATTTGAACATCAAGTACAAGAAGGGTAGCACCAATAATGTTGCAGATTGCCTCAGCCAACCACCAATCGTGGCCATAACCACCATTCTCAACTCTTGTGGGCATGAGACTTATGATTGGCTGCCTCTCTACAAGAGCAATCCAGAATTCAGCCACACATACAATGCAGTCTTGGGGGGTATGAAATTTCCAAATTTTCACCTCCAAGATGCACTATTATGTCACCTGGGACACCTTTGTGTTCCTTCAAGCGAGTGTGCGAAGATGATATGGGAAGCATACTACAGTCGAGTCGTTGGGGATTTTGGGGTTGAGAAAATAGCAGCAGTACTATAAAAATATTTCTATTGGCCGAACCTTCGACAGGATGTCGGGAAGTACATCAGATCCTGCACTTGGTGCACCATTTCCAAACCGACCATTAAGAAGCAAGGGCTCTGTACTCCGGTACCTACCCCTATTCGACCTTGGGAATCCATCTCCATGGATTACATGTCAGGCCTTCCTTCTACTAAGCATGGAAATGACTGTGTTTTTGTGGTCGTCGACAGATTCTCAAAGATGGCCATTATGGCAGCCTGCAAGAAGAATATCACAGCAGAAGCCACTACTAAACTCTTCTTTAAACGAGTGTGGGTGCACTTTGGGATCCTGTTAGCTCCCTGTAATCAGCAAGATTGGAAAATTTTGACAGCAGGGAGAAACATCATTTCAACCACTTTGGGATTCTAGGATCTATCCCTCCTGAATCTGGAGAGGGATCTCTCCAATAAGTGCAAAGATGGATTTGTCTTTGAAGTTTTGGGTAATGATATTAGGCTAGTTATGAAGACCGAGGGTTTTGTTTTTTTTGGATGGTTGAGCATGATTATTATTTGAGTGGAAACTTCTAAATGGAGAGAGTTTCAAAGGTGAGAAGTTGCAAGCAAATAGAACAAGCTTTGGCCAAAAAGATGGATAATTGCAGGTTTTAGTCCATTGGGCTATGGAGTCATAATAGGGTTTAATTGAAACAATCAGGTTCAAGAGTGGTCTATGGGGCAAGTCATCTATGTCTAAGGATCTCTTTAAAGTTGATTTATTGAATGAAATGATACAAAAAGGAGGGGAATTAAACAAATGAAGAACAAAGAGCAACCTAGGATCTGGTAAGTACTTTGAAACTAGCTAGCCTTTGATAAACACTTAAGAATAACATAAAAGCAATCCAGGATCTGGTAAGTACTTCGAAACTATCCAGCCTTTAATATAATTTCAATAGAAAAACATTTAAACACAAGGGAAACACAAATGATAACAAAGAATGGTCTAAGATCTGGTAAGTACTTCGAAACTAGCCAGCTTTCAACACATTCCTAGGAAAATTTTCAGTCAGTCTTTTGGGATAAAACTAGGACTAGGGCTCACCATATCTTCCTTAGTTCATCTCTACTTAACATGAAATGAAAATAACTTTCAAGAATAACAATTAGCTAAACAGGAAGATGAGGGAACGCCATCATTCCTACTTCTTGAATTGAATTAAATCATTCCTAAATAACAGAAATTGTAAGAAAACATTAAGATAAAGCTTATCAGTCAGAGAAGGGTACTGATATACAGTAAATCCTAACTCTATGCTTGCTGTTCTTTATCAGAGAAGATGAAAAAAGTGGAAACAGAAATAAAATAACAATTTACAATAAAAAATAACATCACCGTCGACATAGACCAGGATTCCATAAATAAGCTTGTATTGATGCTTCAAACTAGTTACAGCTTTAAGTCCAGTGTTTCAGGTTAGCAATCATCTTCACTTCTCAGCCTAAATATCTAATCACAAGAAGAGCTTCAAGAACCCATGAACACTATTGACAAGTAGAAGTCTCAAAGCTTAAGTATATTTCAAAGTTCTGCAACCAACATTTTCTCATCTTCTACAGAAGTATTTATAGAAGAAATGAGGAGGTGGGATCTGATAAAAGATCTCCAAGGTCAATTAATACAGATTAATACTTCTCGGCCTTTGAGGGGCTCAATGGATAAGAGTATAGATATTCTCATTGTATTAATTGATTTACATTAAAGATTAAGCTCGGTGGGAGCTTTTGTTGACTTTTAAGGCTCTGTTTTAAGTTGTAATAACTCTGTTGATATTTTACATTAAGTTCATTTGGCATAATTAATTATTTGGATGCATTGAGGCAAATATTTGATTCTCTAATCAATAAATTCGGCCTTTGTTGAATGCTTCTGGCTACAGGTGGCACTGTGGTACCTGAGAGGAATCAATTGGCCTCTATTGTGGAGGTGGAGGCCTTTCTGTCTGATAAACACTTATGGTTTTCTTTTAACTGTGTTTTAATTTGGAGGATTAGGCTTTTGATAATCAATATTAGCCGTAATCCCCCCAAAATTGTCTTCAATCCTCTGTTTCTGCTGTGTTTAAATATTTGACACTGATACTCTTTTGATTCATTTAATAGTTAGTGTCTTGTTGATGTGCAGGGCCGCACAGGGCTCATATGGCATCAATGCCCATGAAGCATTGACGAGACGTGGAGTTTGAACCCTTTGGAATGATTTTCCTCTTATGAATAAAATTTTGGAGGATCGTCACCCTCGGCTTTCATTTCCCTTTGTTATAATGTGAAAAACATTTGAAACCTGCGAAACACACCAAATTTTAAGAAATCCTGCATTTATTGGGTAAACTGCTTCAGAAGGTGTGGGCAGAGAGCATGGCCATTGGATGGCATCATCCAATGGTGGAGATTCGTTTGCGGAGGTTAAAAGAAGAGTAGAGGAAGAAATAAGTTAGAATTGTTGATCATGCAGAGACCAACGGTGGGGATCAGTCGGGGAAACATAAAGTGGAAAGGCCGTTTTATAATGAAATGAGAGAAAATGTAGAGAAAAAATTTTAAAACCTCTACTTTGGAGGAAAAATGGCTAAAAATAGAGGTGGGAGTTCGGGATGATCGTGGACCATCGGATGAGATCAGCCCATGAGATCAACGGTTGAGGAGGCGAAAAACTCAAAAGGAAAGAGGTAAAGTGGTTTCAGGGATGAAAACCAACTGTTTTCACGTGAGAAAAAGGCGGGTAGGCAGTTTTACCTTTTGGAACGTGATATGCGTCCCCGCCCGACATGTGGCATCATAAAACCGCCCATTTTGCGTGCCCTTTGGAAAAATAAACTCCGTGTTGAAAGTCACGCGACTTGGAGTGTGGATCGTTAGATCTAGAACCTCAGACACAACGAAGGAGAATGAGCGCGATATGAGATAGATGTGCGGGCGGAACGAGGATGGGTGGTTTCGATCTGGGCCATTGGATCGAATAGATCAATGGTCAGGATTTGATCTGGGGAATAAATGGAATAATACAATGGCAGAATACGGGTTAATAAGGGTCGTTGATCTGCAGAGATCAATGATCGGGATTTGGGCTAAAAAATTAGAACGTGGGGCACATAGATTTAAACCAAAGTCAAGAAAGGCGATATGGACCATCTGATCTAGACACGTGGATGGTCTAGATGCAATCGGAGGCATTCAATCAGTAGGGGGAAGAATTTGCACAGCACCGATGCGATTGAGCGTTGACCGTTGATCTGCAGATCAGATCAACGGTGGGAAATGAATCAGAGGCTTATGAAGCGGAGGAAAGGCTAATGATTGGAGCGAATGTGGGCCGTTGGATCCTGGATATAGCAGATAGATCCAATGGTAGAAAATCCATTGGAGAATGCCAATCGAAGGGGAGAAACAGATGCACCCAACAAAAATTGTGATGCGATGATGCGCAGGCCGTTTGATCGGTTCAGGATCAACGATCGATATCATTTTAAAACTCACACTGGCAGAAACCCTTTAAAACATAGGAAAACCCAAATTTAAATGAAAAACAAAGGATTTATGGTGTCAGGCAGGTTATATATAAGAAATGAATAGGCGCTCGGCTGCGGAGCTCGTGGTCTTTATGAAATATAATATGCCCATGGCTTATATAATAAAGGGCCAATCGCATTGGAACTATCTGGCTCGGTCTTTCAATATAACCATTTGATTTTTTGCGATGCGATTGGCACTTGGGACTTTAACTCTTGGTCCCGGGAGGAGTTATATGGAGTAAAGCGGAGGAGGCAGAGTTTAATACAATGGGGATTAAATCGCATCAGAAATTTTGATGCGGGTCTTTCAATCTACCCATTTTTCATTAAAAAACATAAGTCCAGCGCATTTAGACCAAACTTTGGAAAAAGTGGGTTTATGAATTTACAAAGGAAAACATTAATCGAAAGGGTTTTATTCCAAGGTCTAAGCACCCGATTGCGGGCACTCAGGTTATATGGAGCAATAGTATTATCGGGGGATATAAGCACAGGGCTTAATCGCATCGGAACGTTTTTCATGGCACATAGACTTGCGCACTTGCATTTTTGCAATGCGATAGGTGCTTAAATGGCTTATTGCCTAGTTCTAGCACCAGGGCATATAATGGGGAAATGGTTAGGACTTAGCCCAAGGGGGCTCAATTCTGGAATACAAAAAAGGTGTTTTTAATGAAAGTTTTTCAAGTTTTCAATGGATTTGGGGGTTTCAATAGAGTTTAAAAAGGAGTCTTAAACTCTGTAAAAGAGATTTTATGAAGGGGAATAGGGGAAAGATGTAAAAGAGAGGAAGTTTATGAGGAAAAGAGGAGGAAAAATGGAGGTTAGTTTTGACATGGAGGGAGAGGAAAAATGATGTTTTGCAGCAGTCTTTCCTCTATGAAATTAGCAGAATTTCTGAATAAAATGGAAATAACAGTGAAGATTTAGACAAATGGCAAGATGTCTTCATGAGTCTTCAAGAGATAACATTTTTTAGCAATAAAAATTGTTTCTTGAAGGCTCCAAAAATGTTTTAGCTACCATTTGGTATGACAAAGTTTATTGGTGGCTAACAGTGGCTCCACTTGGGGATGGTGCCTTCTTGAAGGCATCAAGAACTTCAGACTTGCATTCTCTGGGAAGCCGATCAGTGTCTCATCCATTGGGTTGCCTTTATTTGCTTGGATGATATTCTTTTTCTCTAAAAACATTTTAGCAGCCATGGAAAACAATGGATCTTTCATCAACAAACTTTCTACCTACCCAATCCTACTAATCTTACATTTTTTCTTCTTTAGAGTGCACTTGGATTGGCAAACTCTTTTCACAACATTTTATTCTTTTGAAAGCATAAAACTAATCTAACTCTACTCCTTATTTCTCCATGAACTCAGATTAAACAGTTGAGTCCATATGCTTCTCTACCTAATCTATCAATCTGTTAGGATTAAACAGTCTAACAGATTTTTATTCTATAAATTCTACATCAAAAATTTAAAAGCATACAAGTTAGGATTGAACAGTCTAACTTGATGATGATCTAAGGCATAAAAACAAGCTGCACATAGATCTTATTTTGCATAAAATTAAAACAAAATGGAAGGCTTAAGATCTGAAAGTTTAAGCACTTCCTTCATCTTTTTATAACTCTGTTTTTACTTCTGTTTGAGCTATTTTTTCCTTTGTTGACTGGTTCATATTTTGAGATGATTAGAACCAGTTATTCCTCTATTTTTGACTCAAAAATTTGAACAGATTTTAATCATTCATATCTTGGAAACATAGGTTTAGATTTTGAGCATGTTTGAACCTTTAATTTCTAGCCTAATCTACCTACTGATATGCCAAGATTAAACAGTTTGGAAAATCGAATTCACTATCCTATCAGTAGTAAATTTAAAACTAATTAGTCAAGATTAGGCTGTTTGACTAATTAGAAGTGTGTTTTTTTTTTAGGAGCGGAATTTAAGCTTGCACACTTTCAAATTTGTTTCTCTTTTTGTTGGTATGGGGTTGTACCTTTATTGTTTTTACAATATGCCCTCTTTTCTTTCTTTCATTGTTTTTGTATTTTTTATTTTTCTAAATTTGAATGTAATGATGGATGAAATATTTACAATGAGAAAAAAGATAAAAAGGCTTTTCAGAACATGACATGGATCAAGAGAAGTAATGCTTAAGCATCCTCCCATTGACAGGACCCCCAAACAACTCTGCTCCATTCAACTCTTGCAAGAAAAAGGCATTATTGCCAGCAGCTGAATGAATGAGGTAAGGACCAGGCCACAGGTTGCCAAATTTTCCATGCTTGCCCTTGTCTTCCCTTCTTGAGTCCCACTTTAAAACTTTGTCACCAACAATGAAATTGTTGGCCTTTTTTCTTCTGTCAAAAAGGTTTTTAATGTTTTCTTGCTTCTGCAATGCTTTGTTATAAACCTCCTCTCTGGTTTGCTGAAGGTGAATAATCTGATTTATCCTTCTGATCATTTCATTATCTTCAAACTGAACCTCTTGAATTAAATTCATAACTGGCACACCAAGGCTGGTAGGAAAAATTGCATCAATGCCATCCACAAGCTGGTAGGGTGACATACCAATAGATTTCTTCAAATTCAATCTGTCAGCCCAAAGTGCATGCACGAGCTTTGTGTGCCAAGACTTTTTGTTGTCCTCCAACAACTTCTTGATTATGTTCACTAAACTCTTGTTTGAGGATTCTGCAAGTCCATTACGTCGAGGATAATAGGCCATGGAATGCCCCAATGTTATCTGATACTTGTGGAAGAACTCAACCATCTTCTTTGATCCAAATGTTGTTGCATTATCAATAATGATCTTAGTAGGGCAGCCAAATCTACAGAGAATATCGTTCTCCATGAATTTTATGAAAACAGAATCATTGGCCTGCCTACACGGGATGGCTTCTATCCATTTAGTGAAGTAGTCTATGGCAGTGAGAATCCATCTATGTTGAACTGAAGATGATGGATGGATTTCACCTATGAAGTCAAGTCCCCATTGTTGAAAAGGGGCTTCAACAGTGATTGGATGTAGAGGCAGAGGTAGCAGCTTCCTTTTGCCTTCAAAAAGTTGACATTTATGACAGACAATTATCATCTTATGTACATCACGAAAAAGAGTAGGCCAATAGTAACCAGCCCTCAGAATTTTGTTGGTTGTTGTCTTCCAGTATAAATGGCCTCCACACTCTCCTTCATGGAACTTGTGCTTAACCTTCTCTGCATCAAACTCAGGCAAACATTTAAGCAATATACCAGTTGCATTTTTCTAAAAAATACATCTATCTATAATGCAATAGTTTACAACTTTCAATTTCAAAAAACTTGCCTTTGTTTTTTCAAACCAGGAGGTGTATTCAAATTAAGCAAAACATAAAAAATATCAACATACCAAGAGGAATTCATAAAATGTTCTTCAATAATGGGAGTTGAGATTTCCTCTTGATCATCTAAATAATTAATCATATTAATATCAAGAACTTCAAAATTGGATTCAGCCATTAACCTAGTTAGACCTTGGCCTTTGATGAGTTTAGTGGGTTTTATCTCTAAATCATATTCAAGAATAACAGCAATCCACTTACCTCTCTTACCATCTGGGTCCTGTGTTAGAATACCTTTGAAAACTGAATTTGGGACAAAGGCAATGATGTGTCAGTGAAAGATGTATACTCTGAAGTATTTCAAAGCTTTAACCAAAGAAAAATCTTGCTTCTCCATAAAGTTATACTTCAGAGGGGAATCCCTCAAAGCCTTGCTAAAGAATGCAATAGGTTGCTCTTGTCCTTGTGGATTTTTTTGTAAAAGGACAACAGCTATTGTATGTTCTGATGCAAATGAAAAAATATAAAAAACTTTTGAAAAATCAGGAATTATTAGAACCAGTGTTTTGGTTAATGCTTGTTTCACCAGCTCAAAGGACTTCCTTGATTCCAAGGTCCATTTTACCCCTTGCTCGTTCTTCAACATGTTTGTGATATTTGTAAGGAGCTCAACCAAGTTGGGGATGAGCCTTCTCAAAAAGTTAATCTTTCCAATGAAAGATTGCAACTCCTTGATGCTTCGAGGATGAGGAATTTGCAATATGGCCTCAATCCTCTTTGGATCTATCTTAATACTCTCTTCTGAAATAATGTGCCCAAGAATTTTACCTTCTTGGAGACCGAAAAGTGTTTTCTTAGGGTTTAAAGATATCCCAAACTTTCTGCATCTCTCGAAAACTGTTCTTAAATGTTCTAAGTGATCTTCATCTGTCTTTGAAAAAATAGTAACATCATCAAGGTATATAATGATGAAGAAGCCCAGCTCTTCGAAGAATGCTATGTCCACGGCTCACTGAAAAGTTGCTTGAACATTCATTAGATCGAAGGGCATTTTCACATACATGAAAGTTCCCAAGGTATAGTAAACGTTTTCTTTAATTGATCATTAGGGTGAACTAAGATCTGATTGTACCCTGAGTAGCCATCAAGAAAAGATATTCTTCTATACCCCACCACCCTCTGTAGAATATGATCCATATTAGGTAAAGGGTAGTTGTCTTTCAGTGAAGCTTTTTTTAAGTCTCTAAAGTCTATACAAAGCCTGATCTCTCCAGTTTTCTTCCTAACTGACACCAGATTAGACACCCACTAAGAATATCTAATAGGGACAATAATACCAGATTCATACATTTTCTTAATCTCCTTCTCAACCAAAGGAAACTGAACATGGTTTATTCTGTGCAGCTTCTGTTTGAATGGTTTTTGGTTTTCCTTGAGAGGGATTTTGTGTTGTATTATTTCAGTGTCATAGGATTTAAGATCTTCGTAACTCCATGCAAAAACATCAGAAAATTCCTTAAATAGCTCTATGTATTTGAGTTTAATTTGAGCTAGTAAGGTCTTAGACAATTTAATCATCATAGGTTTAAGTTCACTGCCTATGTTGCACTCTTCTACTTCAGTCTCTATAGGTTCTAGTTTTGGCTTCTTGGCCACATCGTTAAAATCGAACAACTCTTCTAAAGGGGCCAGACCCTTAGGCAAACTCTGATCTTGGGACTGCAGGGTTTCTAACTTCTCTGTTTCTAACTCTGCAGTCACCTCTATTTTGTTCTCAAGTTTGCTAGACAAAAGATTAATATTGGCAGGCTCAGGAGATGGTTCTTCTTCACCAAGGAAATTTTCTTCACTACAATCTGTTTCATAATCAGAGTCTGAACTGTTTAGTTTGAATTCATTTTTGAATTGCATGAAGTATTCTATTTGTTTGTCTCCGTCAAACACTTGCCAATATTTTTCGTTATCAGGAACAGCTGGTCTAAATTTTATCTGTGTTGTGCAGTATTTGGTTTCATATGGCGTTAAGCATGGTCTGGCTGCAAAGGCTAAGCTGTGGGCTGCAATATTTATTTTTCTTGGGACAAAAATTACTTGGTACTCCTCAAAAGTTTTTAAAATATCCATGACATCGTTTCGATAGGCCCTAAGTTTCGAGTGATTTGCGTTGTATTTCCTGTTGACTTGCCTAATGATTAACTCAGAATCCCCATACACTTTGATTCTTTTGGCTCCTAGATTTTTCAACAAACACAAGCCTAAAAGCAGGGATTCATATTCTGTTATGTTCTTTGAACACTAGAAGTTTAATCTATAGGAAATTCTTTATGTGTGGTTGTTCTCAGTGTTGCATATCTAGACACCTGCATCAGCATTAGTTCTAGTGCATGACCTGTCGAAATTCATACTCCTTAGGGGACTAGATTCGTTTTCATTTTGGTTATTGTCCTCTCCAACTAATGTGCTTTCACATTGTTGTGGAATATCAACACTTAGTCGTATTCATTTCAACTCCTCAGGTAATTCGCCATGTTGAGGGTTTCTTTCTTGACTATCAAGTTTTAAAAGCAAAGGAAAGATGACCTGTAGCTCAAGACTTGTGTTTGGTTTTCTAAAGTTTAAAGGTTCAACAAACTATTTTGACACTTCGGTTGTGTTTTCTCCCTCTGTATCGGCCATTAATTCATTTAAAGTCACCTGTTCAGTGTAAGATTCATCGTTAAACAAGATAAAAGAATCAAGGCCTGTATTTACAGAATACAAAGGAGAGTTTTGTGGTTTGTCTTGGCTTGTAACTATGTATTGCATATGGGACTCCCTGTAAAGTCTTCTTGTCTGATTGAAAACAGGGATAGTTGCATAGGTCATGTCCATCTACATATTCCCTTGTAACTTAGCCCCCCAAGATCTTGATAATAGCATTCCATAATTTGGGGGCACATCATCCACAACAATATCCATGACTAAGCATTTGGATAGGACCTGGGCTAAGTTAATGCAGAGGTCTTTCATTAATCGTAAAAATTTTACTCTGCTTGAGTCAAAGGAGTAAAGGTCTTTATAAGGTCTGGTGATTTCTAGACCCAGGCTCTCCATCACAGCTTTAGGCATTAAACTATGAGAAGCCCCAGAATCGTGCATAGCATTGTGCAAAATCGTGTCATGAACATTTAAACTTACATAAAAGGGGGGAACAGGTCCCTCTTAATACTTACCTTCAATATTTGGACCAAAAATAAGTTCTGGTTGGTCATCATTAAGATTGACTGTGTCATTATTCTCTTCAATGTTTAAAGCCTTCAAAATTTGGGTCCTATATACATTTTGGGCAGCTAACTCTGTCAAGGGAACAGAGATTTTGATTCCAGAAATTTCCTGCTCTAGGCTGAAAGGTGTTTGATTCTTTGAAGAACTTGTCTCAGCCTTGTTAACTGCCATTCTATCAACAACATCAGCTTGCTGATTTGTTCTATTTACATTTGACAAAATTGTTTTCACAAGAGTACTAGCTGAAGTGTTAGTACTTCTAAGGTTTGCACTCTGTTTTGTCACGTTGTGAGTGCCTTTCTCTTTACCTTTATCAGAATTTACAGCTACTGTTTTGTCTTTCTGTTTGACAACTTTAGGCTTGGTTGCAGTGTTGTTTTGTGAATATTTGTCAGAGGTTTTGGTGTTGGGAGTTTGTTGACTGAGTTTACTTCTAAGGTCATATTCTCTTTGAGACTCTATGATGACATTTTCCATGTCTTGACAATAACTTTCATCATCATCTACTTTGTCATCATAAGGTGTGTAAAGACCTTGTTTTCTATCATAATGAATCTCAAAGTCATCATTATCTACTCCCAGCATGTTGATATCATCATCCTCTATTATTTCATATGTTTCCTCAACCTCACTGACATAATTTTGATGAAAGGGAGGAGTGATCTGTTGATCATCTTCCCTAGGTCTGTTCGGAGGTTGGTTCCTTCTAAAATTTTGATTCTGGTTCTGGTTTCTATTTTGAGGAGAAGTTTGATTTTGGCTTGCTTGTTCTCTCTCAAGGATGCTCATTTTCTTCATCATCTCCTCCATCATTTTTTCCATCTTTGAGCTGGAAGTGGAAGGGGTAGATTCCTCTCTAAAGGATACTCTCTTCTCTTTTTGTATTCTCTCTTTCTTCTCCATTAAGTTAACTTCCACAGCAAGAGCTCCTTTTTTCATATCTTTAAGAGTTGCAGGATATCTCTCTCTCTCAACTGATAGGCCATCTCGGGGTCAAACCCTTCAGGAAACTTGTTTAGAGCTGAACCTTGTGGAGGTTTTAGATCTGGGGAAAGTTCATTATACACACTGTTAAATCTAGTGCAGTAAGCTTGCACACTTTCCCCGGTGTTTCTATGGAGGTTCTTATAATCAGAAAGGACTTGGAGAGGATTCTTCTTCACTTCCCATTTGTTTAAGAATGTTTGATGGAAGGCTTGGAGATCATTGATACTATGGGGGGTTAAGCCCTTAAACCATTTTCTTACTTCTCCCCCCAAACTCTGAGCAAATAGTCTGAGCTTGACAGAATCATCATCAATTTCGTTTCTGTCAAAGTAGTCATTCATCTTATCCACATGTTGTGATGCAGTAGTAGCATTACTAGCATCATATAATGGAATTTTGGACTAATAGTCCTGTGGAAGATTGACTAATGGTACAGGAAGGACTAAAGGAGCATACCATGTTGCCATGATATGTGGTGGAGGTGGATTTACAAGAGGTGGATTAACAAAAGGGAAAGTGGGCTGAAGTGGAGTGGTTTGGACAGTGGATTTTTAGTGAACAGATGTGGATGGAACAGAAGTAGATCGCTGAGCTGATCTTGGATGAGAGACACCTAAATTGGAAAGGAAATGTGAATCAGGTGGTGTTGTTTCTCTACTACTAGGATGTTCACTTGCTTTCGGGGATGAAAGTGAAGACTCAGAGTCTAGCTGAATTATATCATCAAATGACCTAGTTCTAAATGGATTTACTAAGTCAACTTCTGATTGTTGTAGAGCTAAAAGATTTTCAAGAACTGAATTAGCTTTCAAGGGTGATCTGAAAACAGTTGAAAATTTTATCTTAGGAGACTTCCTAAGGATAATTTTTGGGTTATCAACTATCTCAGGTGAGTTAGAGTCAGGATAGGCTCTAGTATGAATCTTTCTAGGAGCCACTATGTTGTGTTTGTTAGACCCAACTAAACAAGAAAATTTCAACTAGATATGACAGTCTTTGAGAGGTTAACTAATCTGTTTGACAAATTTAAATCCCACAGTCCTCTAACTGAGTTTGAATGATATTACAATGATAATGGTTCTTCCCAGTGGAGTCTTAAGGTCTGTTAAGGATTGTGGAGTCTCCAAGTGGAAGTTTTTATCTCTTTTGGAGGTAAAAGGTTTTATGGTCCACCATCATGTTTATTAAATTCCAATCTGACATTTTTTTTCTGGGTTTTCTGAGTTATTTTTCAGTTGTGTGGTTTCTAAGAGTGTCCTAAATCTGTTTCAAAACTTAGCTATGGTTATGAGACAAAGACAGTCTACTCTTATGGCTAAGCCAGCTGATTTTTCAAGGTTAGATAAAGTCTTATGAGAATCCTAGGGTTTACCTAGTTTGTCACTGATTCAAACAAGTTTCACCATGATTACCATCACTTGGTAGTGCTTGAAAAGGCTTCTTTTTACTCACGAAGTTTGTATGAAGTTTTTAAGGGAATTAGAGATTGTGGGTTCGATCCCTAGTGGAGTCGCCGGAAATGTTAGCTCCCTGTAATCAGCAAGACTGGAAAAGTCTGACAGCAGGGAGAAACATCATTTCAACCACTTTTGGATTCTAGGATCTAGCCCTCCTGAATCCGGAGAGGGATCTCTCCAATAAGTGCAAAGATGGATTTGTCTTTGAAGTTTTGGGTAATGATATTAGGCTAGTTATGAAGGCCGAGGGTTTTGTTTTGTTTTAGATGGTTAAGCATGATTATTATTTGAGTGGAAATTTCTAAATGGAAAGAGTTTCAAAGGTGAGAAGTTGCAATAAAATAGAACAAGCTTTGGCAAAAAAGATGGATAATTGCAGGTTTTAGTCCATTGGGCTATGGAGTCATAATAGGGTTTAATTGAAACAATCAGGTTCAAGAGTGGTCTATGGGGCAAGCCATATATGTCTAAGGATCTCTTTAAAGTTGATTTATGGAATGAAATGATACAAAAAGGAGGGGAATTAAAAAAATGAAGAACAAAGAGCAACCCAGGATCTAGTAAGTACTTTGAAACTAGCCAGCCTTTGACAAACACTTAAGAATAACATAAAAGAAATCCAGAATCTGGTAAGTACTTCGAAACTAGCCAGACTTTGATATAATTTCAATAGAAAAACATTTAAACAGAAGGGAAACACAAATGATAACAAGGAATGGTCTAAGATCTGGTAAGTACTTCAAAACTAGCCAGCTTTCAACACATTCCTAGGGAAACTTTCAGTCAGTGTTTTGGGATAAAACTAGGACCAGGGCTCACCGTATCTTCCTTAGTTCATCTCTACTTAATATGAAATGAAAATAACTTTGAAGAATAAAAATTAGCTAAACAGGAAGACGAGGGAATGCCAGCATTCCTACTTCTTGAACTGAATTAAATCATTTCTAAATAACACAAATTGGAAGAAAACATTAAGATAAAGCTTATCAGTCAGAGAAGGGTACTGATATACAATAAATCCTAACTCTATGGTTTTTTTCTTTATCAGAGAAGATGAACAAAGTGGAAACAGAAATAAAATAACAATTTACAATAATAAATAACATCACCATCGACATAAACCAGGATCCCATAAATAAGCTTGTATTGATGCTTCAAACCAGTTACATCTTTAAGTCGAGTGTTTCAGGTTAGCAATCATCGTCACTTCTCAACCTAACTATCTAATGACAAGCAGAGCTTCAAGAGCCTGTGAACACTATTTACAAGTAGAAGTCTCAAAGCTTAAGTATATTTCAAAGTTCTGCAACCAACATTTTCTCATCTTCTACAGAAGTATTTATAGAAGAAATGAGGAGGTGGGATCTGATAAAATATCTCCAAGGTCAATTAATATAGAGTATTGCTTCTCAGCCTTTGAGGGGCTCAATGGAGAAGAGTACAGATATTCTCACCGTATTAATTGATTTACATTAAAGATTAAGCTCGGTGGGAGATTTTGTTGACTTTTAAGGATTTGTTTTAGGATGTGATAACTCTGCTAATATTTTACATTAATTTCATTTGGCATAATTAATTCTTTGGCTGCGTTAAGGCAAATATATGATTCTCTAATCAATAACTTCAGCCTATGTTGAATTCTTGTGGCTACAGGTGGCACTGTGGTAGCTGAGAGGAATCAATTGGCCTATGTTGTGGCGGTGGAGGCCTTTCTGTCTGATAAACACTTATGATTTTCTTTTAACTATGTTTTAATTTTGAGGATTATGCTTTTGATAATCAATCTTAGCCGTAATCCCCCAAAAATTGTCTTCAATCCTCTATTTCTGTTGTGTTATTTCTGCTGTGTTTAAATCTTCGACACTGATACTCTTTTGATTCATTTAATAGTCAGTGTCTTGTTGATGTGCAGAGCCGCACAGGGCTCATATGGCATCAATGCCCATGAAGCATTGACAATATGTGGAGTTTGAACCCTTAGGAATGATTTTCCTCTTATGAATGAAAGTCTGGAGGATCGTCACCCTCAGATTTCATTTCCCTTTTTTATAATGGAAAAACATTTGAAACCTGCAAAACACACCAAATATTAAGAAATCCTGCATTTATTGGGTAAACTTATTCAGAAGGTGTGGGGAGAGAGCGTGGTCATTGGATGGAATCATCCAATGGTGGATATTCATTTGCGGAGGGTAAAAGAAGAGAAGAGGAAGAAATAAGTCATAATCGTTGATTGCGCAGAGATCAACGGTGGGGATCAGTTGGGGAAACATATAGTGAAAAGGTTGTTTTATAATGAAACGAGAGAAAATGCAGAGAAAAAGGATTAAAACCTTTTCTTTGGAGGAAAAATGGCTAAAAATAGAGGTGGGAGTTCGGGATGATCGTGGGCCATCGGATGAGAATAGCCCATTAGATCAACAGCTGAGGAGGCTTGCAAAAAACTCAAAAGGAAAGAGGGAAAGTGGTTTTGGGGATGGAAACCAACTGTTTTCGCGTTAGAAAAAGGTGGGTAGGAAGTTTTTCCTTTTGGAACACGATATGCGTCCCCACCCGACACGTGGCATCAGAAAACCGCCCATTTCACGTGCCCTTTGGAAAAATAAACTCCATGCTGAAAGTCATGCGACTTGGAGTGTGGACCGTTAGATCTGGGACCTCAGATCCAACGGAAGAGAACGAGCGCGATATGAGATAGATGAGCGGGTAGAACAAGGATGGGTGATTTCGATCTGGGCCATTGGATCGAACAGATCAACAGTCGGGATTTGATCTGGGGAATAAACGGAATAATATAATGGCGAAATACGGGTTAATAAGGGCTGTTGATCTGCAGAGATCAACGGTCGGGATTTCGCCTAAAACATTAGAATGTGGGGCGCATAGATCTAAACCAAAGTCAGGAAATGCGATATGGACCATCCGATCTGGACACGTGGATGGTCCAGATGCCATCGAAGGCATTCAATCGATGGGGGGGAAGAATTTATACATTGCCGATGCGATTGAGTGCTGACCATCGATCTGCAGATTAGATTAATGGTGGGAAATGAATCAGAGGCTTCTGAAGTAGAGGCAAGGCTAATGATCGGAGCGAATGTGGGTCGTTGGATCTTGGATATGGCGGATAGATCCAACGGCGGAAAATCCATCGGTGAATGCTAATCAGAGGGGAGAAACAAATGAACCCAACAAAAATTGAGATGCGATGATGTGCAGGCCATTTGATCTGCTCAGGATCAACGGTCGATATCATTTTAAAACTCACACCAGCGGAAACCCTTTAAAACATAGAAAAACCTAAATTTAAATGAAAAACAAAGGTTTTATGGTGTCGGAAGGGTTATATATAAGAAGTGAATAGGCGCTCGTCTTCATGGCCCATGGTCTTTATGAAATATAATATGCCTGGGGCGTATATAATAAAGGTCCAATCGCATCGGAACTATCTGGCTCGGTCTTTCAATCTAGTCATTTGATTTTTTGCGATGCGATTAGCGCTTGGGACTTTAAATCTTGGTCCCAGGTGGAGTTATATGGAGTAAAGCGGAGGGGGCGGAGTTTAATACAATGGGGCTTAAATCGCATCAGAACTTTTGATGCGGGTCTTTCAATCTACCCATTTTTCATTAAAAAAATAACTCCGACGCATTTAGACCAAACTTTGGAAAAAGTGGGTTTATGACTTTACAAAGAAAAATATCAATCGAAAGGGTTTTATTCCAAGGTTTAAGCGCCCGATTGCGGGCACTTGGGTTATATGGAGTGATAATATGATCGGGGGATATAAGCACAGGGCTTAATCACATCGAAACTTTTGTCATGGCACAAAGACTTGCGCGCTTGGATTTTTACGATGCGATAAGCGCTTAAATGACTTAGCACCTGGTTCTAGCACCAGAGCATATAATGGGGAAATGTTTAGGACTTATCCCAAGGGGGCTCAAGTCTGTAATACAAAAAAGGTGTTTTTAATGAAATTTTTTCAAGTTTTCAATGGATTTTGGGGTTTCGACAGAGTTAAAAAAGGAGTCTTAAACTCTGTAAAGGAGATTTTATGAAGGGGAATAGAGGAAAGATGGAAAAGAGAGGAATTTTATCAGGAAACGAGGAGGCAAAATGGAAGTTAGTTTTGAGGTGGAGGGAGAGGAAAAATGATGTTTTGCAGCGGTCTTTCCTCTATGAAATTAGTAGAATTTCTGAATAAAATGGAAACAACAGTGAAGATTGAGACACTTAGCAATAAAACTTGTTTCTTGAAGGATCCAAAAAAAATTTAGCCACCATTTGGTATGAAAATTTTTATTGGTGGCTAACAGATCCCATACTCTATCATATCAGATTGCGACAGTAGGTTCCTTAGCACATTTTGGTCCAGCCTCTGGTCAATGTTGCACACCAAGCTCACCAAGTCCACAGCTTTCCATCCGCAAACTGATGGCTAGATAAAGGTCTTCAACAGGATGATTGTATACATTCCATGCATGTACAATTCAAAACATCCATGCACATGGGATGAGAGCCTTCCCTATGTACAACACAGTTATAACCGGGCTCTTCACAGCTCAACCAGCCATGGCCCCTTCCAGGTGGGCTTGGGATTCCAGCCACTCTGTCCCATTGATGTAGCCATGCCATTTGCAACTACTCAGGCCGATTTGGGTCATGTCCAGTCTGAAGCTGACAAAGCAAAAAACTTCATCGAGCGCATTCAACACATCCGCCAACAGGTTCATGACATACTGGACAGATCCAATGCTAAATACAAGCAATGACATGATCGACATTGGGTGCCACACAACTTCCAGGTGGGCGAAAAAGGGTGGCTACATTTGCAGAAGGAGCGCCTCACTGGACCCCACCACAAGATTCACCTGCTCCGATATGGGCCATACACCATCACCAAGGCTGTAGGGAAAAATGCCTTCAAGCTTAGTGTTCCACCATTCCTTGGTCTGCACCCAGTATTCAATGTAGACTGCCTTTGTCCCTACTTCCCACCTCTATTGGACACCTCTGACATTGCAGAAGAACTCACACCAAAATATTTAAACCCAAACTGCATGGAGCAAGCCACCACAGACTGTATCATGCACATGCAAATCAAGAACACTCGCGAACAGAAGATCCAACTATATCAGGTTGTCAAAGCTGGCCAATTCCTGCACCAAGGCAAGTGGTTCACCAGGGACCAAGTTCAACATAAGTTTCCTCATCTCATGGAGGAACTCAACACAAGGGGGACCATTGCTTCCTAAGGGGGGAGGAATGATCCAGGTGGATATTGGTGACCACCCGCCTATTCCACTTGGGGCCCCACCATTGTCTCTTTTAGTTTTTTTCACAACTTACTATTTTTAGCATTTTTTTGGGTCCTGAACTTCCAGAGCCGTTTTGAAGCCCCAAATGGAGATAGTATGCCAAAGTTATGTCCCTGGGAAGTTGAAACACCAATTTACCCAAACAGGGCCCATAGTTTTGGCGCTTCATCTCCTAGGGTTAGGATTTTGGACGTTTATAGTTCTCCATTGTTTCTACATAATAAATAGGCCCTCGAGCCTCATTGTAATACAGTTCAGAGGTCTGCAGTCACCACATCTCTTCTCAGAGATTCGCTACCAGCACCCTAGCTATTTTATTTCCATCATGTTTTTAAGCATATTTATGTGATTTGATATTAATGAAATGAAGCCTTATTTCCAATAGATGTCTATGTTTATGGTTATTTCTATATTTTGTTGCATTCCAACATAAATCCAGATCAGGCACGCAAAGGAACAGGGAGCGGGAAAGTAGACATTCAGACTGTCCCCGATCTATCACTGAGAGTAGTGCTACATACCATTACGCACGCTGCCAGATCGCAGGCACCACACGAGGCCACAAAGACACATCTCCTTCTTGCATCAGAGGGCATGAACCCAAAATATTTGACTGGGCCACGGTCATTACTATGAGCATTAAACGACAACTGAAAAAATGCAAGAAGACCAAACTGAAACATTTTGGATATGGGTCAATCATGGTGTCGTTCTTCCTGGAATGACTACCTATTTTCCAATTCCAGGGGGCCATAGTCCCGGATCCACCACTGAGAGAGCCACAAATGGCTCGATGGGTGGCATTGCTGCCCAGTGCAGGGGGAGGCCAGCAGATGTCCTGGCGGCGCGAGTTCTTTGACTGGCTCCGATGACAATTGATCGTCGTGGAGGACTGGCCCTATGCGGGCACCGATTTTACTGGATACCCAGACCTTCCGCTCCAAGAAGGAGAGGAATGGGACGAGGAGCTGGGTTAGAATCTTTTTAATTTCATGAGTTTTATGATTTTTTGGTATGCATGCACTTTCTAATAGCTGATCCTATATGTATGAAGATTTTGGCCCAGAGAGGCCCGCCGGAATGTCACCAGTATCAAGGAGGACCGCTCTCGCTTATAACCCTCAAGGTGAGGGGGGCAAGGGGGATGAGCTTGTACAGAACCTAGAGGGGGTCGCTCGTGGAATTCCTGATTATGCTCATTTAGCTGATGTTCCCTTAGCTTATCAAAGGCACACCGTAAGGGTGTCGAGTCGTCTCCACCGCTTACTGAGGCAGTTGGTGCAGGCAGTGACGTGCTACCACGAGCACCATGCCGATTAGTCACCTAGGCTTTCTATTTGCATATTTTTTGAGAGGCATGTAGTCTCTGGATGTAACTGAAACAAACATGTATATTTTTTGTTTTATATGATGCACATTTTGTAAACACTCGACATATATATAGATATATATATATATATATATATATATATATATATAGATACATATGTTTTCTACATGGATCTTGCTCACATATGATGATGTTTTATATGTTATGAAAATGTATAATACAATGTTATCTAATGTATCAGCAAAATAATCTGCATAAGTAATGACCCAATGGAAAGGTTAAAAGTTTGCCAAATGCATCAAACCAACACATTTTATTTTTTCACAAGCTTAAAATCACAAACACAAACTATGCTTGAAGATGGGTTTCATTTGTACAAGCTCAAAATACAAAGTAAAGTATGCTTGAAATGAGTTTTCATTTTTTACACAAGCTTGAAAACAACAAATAAACTATCCTTGAAATGACAAGGAAAAACTGGGTATGCCCCCAGCATGGTGACTCAATTTGAGGTGTACATGCCCACCAAGCTTCAGTATATATAAAAAATGGAGTGAAGGTTCAAAACACAAGAGTAAGAGAGATTTGACTTGAATTTCATGATATCTAAAATAAACTCGAATTTAACGGGAACGTGATTAATTGTTTTAACGAGGTTGACACACTTAAAAGAACTGTCCTCGAACCAGCTTGTTTCATTTTTTAGGGAGCTTGACACAAGAAAATGAATTATGCTCCGACGTGCTCAAAGGAGCAACTTCGGGAGGGGGAGAATCCGATGCAGCAATGATCTCACAATAATTAATTTCAACCAGGGTCAGAGGCATCGATTCTCCAAAAGAGGCAACCTATTTAGGAGAAGGGATGATCTGTGGGTCATCCGACCTAGAGATCATATTGACTTGAACGATATGCGATGGTGGAATGGGGAAAATACCCATGAGAACAGGGTCCTTGAAAATAACTGGTCCTATACTATCGGGGGGATTAGAAATTTGATCCACGTACGACACGTTGTTCTCAGAAGACGAGGTAAAGAAAGACAACTGATCGACAGTAATAATCTTGCCCTCATGTGGAAACTTCAAAAGTCGAAAGTGGGTGGATGGAACGCACAACATGGCATGGGTCCAACTACGACCGAGTAGAATATTGTAGTTGATTTTGGCATCAACAACTTCCAGTTCAACGTTACCTGTCTTTCCTTGCAATGTAATCAGTAGACTCGCGAGAACACCCAAGGGTTTTTATTCCCTTCCATCGAATGCCTTAAGGGAATTGGGAGATGAAGTGAGGGCTGGAGATTCGATGGCCTTCTAGCAAGAAGATGACATAACATAGGTAGATGCACCTTCGTCCACAATGGCTCTGGGAATATTGAGGCCGTTAATGCCAACCTGTATAACAAGTGCAATCTGGTACGGAATTCGGGGGATGAAATTCTCTAGATCGAAGGTGAGAAGGCTAGAATCAGTAGGACCAATTCCACAAATTGTAGATAACAAAGCTTTCCATTAAGATGGACAAATCTGAAGTACTTCGAACGCAGACATCGCAGAAGGCGCCTGTGCCAAAAGCTCAACAATGCTGTAATGCTGAGCAGCACGGCTGTTCGGATTATAGGAAGACTTTCGGAGAACACCTTTGGAAGGTGACCGTACAACGGGTTCAGCACTAGGCCTTTCAATCTCAAGAGGACCAGAGGATGTAAATGAAACAAACATGTATATTTTTTGTTTTATATGATGCACATGTTGTAAAAACTCGACATATATATATATATATATATATATATATATATATATATATATATATATATATATATATATATATATATATATATTTGTTTTCTACATGGATCTTTCTCACATATGATGATGTTTTATATGTTATGCAAATTTCTAATACAATGTTATCTAATGTATCAGCTAAATAATCTGCATAAGTAATGACCCAATGGAAAGGTTAAAAGTTCGCCAAATGCATCAAACCAACACATTTTATTTTTTCACAAGCTTAAAAACACAAACACAAACTATGCTTGAAGATGGGTTTCATTTGTACACAAGCTCAAAATACAAAGTAAAGTATGCTTGAAATGAGTTTTCATTTTTTACACAAGCTTGAAAACACCAAATAAACTATGCTTGAAATGACAAGGAAAAACCGAGTATGCCCCCAGCATGGTGACTCAATTCGAGGTGTACATGCCCCCCAAGCTTCAGTCTATATGAAAAATGGAGTGAAGGTTAAAAACACAAGAGTAAGAGAGATTTGACTTGAATTTCATGATATCTAAAAAAAACTTGAATTGAATGGGAACGTGATTCATTGTTTTAACGAGGTTGACACACTTAAAAGAACTGTCCTCGAACCAGCTTGTTTCATTTTATAGGGAGCTTGACACAAGAAAAGTAATTATTCTCCGACGTGCTCAAAGGAGCAGCTTCAGGAGGGGGAGAATCCGATGCAGCAATGATCTCACAATAATTAATTGCAACTGGGGTCAGAGGCATCGATTCTCCAAAAGAGGCAACCTATTTAGGAGAAGGGATGATCTGTGCATTATCCGACCTAGAGATCATATTGACTTGAGTGGTATGCGGTGGTGGAATGGGGAAAATACCCATGAGAATGGGGTCCTTGAAAATAACTGATCCTATACTGTCGGGGGGATTAGGAATTTGATCCACGTACGACACGTTGTTCTCAGAAGACGAGGTAAAGAAAGACAACTGATCGACAATAATAATCTTGCCCTCATGTGGAAACTTCAAAAGTTGAAAGAGGGTGGATGGAACGCACAACATGGCGTGGGTCCAACTGCGACCGAGTAGAATATTTTAGTTGAGTTTGGCATCAACAACTTCTAGTTCAACATTGACTATCTTTCCTTGCAACGTAATCGATAGACTCGCAAGAACACCCAAGGGTTTTTATTCCCTTCCATCGAATGCCTTAAGGGAATGGGGAGATGAAGTGAGGGCTGGAGAGTTGATGGCCTTCTAGCAAGCAGATGACATAACGTAGGTAGATGCACCTTCGTCCACAATGGCTCTGTGAATATTGAGGCTGTTAATGCCAGCCTATATAACAAGCGCAATCTGGTGCGGAATTCGGGGGATGAAATTATCTAGATTGAAGGTGAGAAGGCTAGAATCGGTAGGATCAATTCTGCCAATTGTAGATAACAAAGCTTTCCATTGAGATGGAAAAATCTGAAGTACTTCGAACGCATACATCGCAGAAGGCGCCTATGCCAAATCCTCAACAATGCTGTAATGCTGAGCAGCACAGGTGTTTGGATTATAGGAAGACTTTCGAAGAACACCTTTGGAAGGTGATCGTACAATGGGTTCAGCACTAGGCCTTTCAATCTCAAGAGGACCAGAGGTAGGCAAGGGAGGAGGGCCATCAACGACTTCCTTCCCAGCTGCCTGGCGTGACCTAGCATAATCCTTCGACTGAGTGGCTATAGAAACAAGTGCAACACCATTCATCATGAAAACCTGAGAACCAAACGGTGAAGATGGCGAAGGTTTCTCGACCATCTGGGTCTACTAAGATGGAAAAGGTTCCTTAAGAACTGTCGGAGTTCCCTTAGACCCCTTAAGAATTTGAATAACCTCGGATCGTCTAGGACAATCTTTGGTGTAGTGGTCTTCATCATAAATCAGGAAAGGGTACTTCGGTTTTTGCTATGAACCATCATTAGCACATGGTTTGGACGATTCTGGTTTTGGGGCATCAGATTTTCCTTTGCCTTTGCCCTTATTTTTCCCTTTGGAAGTCTTGTCCGCAAGATTGGCCTGGATGGCGTTGACCTCTGCGATCTTACCGGAATCTCGAGTAGCTTGAGGAGCAGAATTGTTGGAAGAATTCGATTTCTGCTTCCCATTAGAATACTTGCGAGAAGTATGAAAGACGAAACCAATAACACCATCTACTGATGGAGTAGTCGACGCTTTAGAGGTCCCTGATTGTGGGGCATCAGTCAAGATGTCGTATAACGTGCCAGACTGAGAGTACACTAAATCGACGTACTGGGCACGAGCAATGTCTTGTTCCTCGGTTACACATGCCCCCATAGCAATGTCTTGTGCAATATTATTAACAAAAGAGGTATTGAAACAGTGGGTTAAAAGCTGGTCAGGAATTTCAAACTTGATCAGACGACGACGACGTCTCCATTCGTGAATGTGGTCTAAAATATGAGTAGTTTTTTCTTGTTTCAGAGATCTCAGGAGATGCATCCTAGCTTCGTAACGAACCAGTAACTAGAAATGTGTCAGGAATTCCATAGCTAGAGTATTTAAATCTTTAAAGATACCACAGGACAGTTCTATATACCATTTAATAGCAGTGCTGGTGAGAGTGCGCTGGAAAAGACGCAGAAAAATCGAGTCATTGACCCAAGAATTCAAAGAACACCATAAATGGTACGTCATGACATGTGCTTGGGGGTATTCTCCATATTTTCCCTCAAACTTAGGACAATCACCAGGCACCTTTGTCGGAACCGAAGGCCAATTGGTCAATTTGGACACGTCCGGTAACTCCAACGTTGCGAGAAAAGGTAATTGAGGGTTAAAAGGCATGCCAGGTCCCCGATAAGGACTTGTACCTATACTCGATCCTGGTTGAGCTTAATTCTACCCCCATTGGTGTTTTCCTGGAGGATTCTGACCATAGGGGGTATAAGTCGGATAATTAGGTTGATACGACGGCTGAAAACCAGGATACGAGGGTTGATAACCAGGGTACTAATTCTGATTATACATGGGCTCCGATTGAGCAGTGTATGGATTTTGCTGTGGAGTATAAGTATAGCCTGGCTGTTGAGGGTAATAACCAAAACCTTGAGGCAGGTTGTAAACTGATCAAGACTGACCTTGAAGGTAATAGCTGCCTTGGGGTCAAACGGGCTACTGGTAAGTGGGGCTCTACTGAGTCAGATAAGTTGGGCGCATAGGTGGATTTGACTGTGGCGTAGAATAGATCAACGACTGAGCAAGGTTAACAGGCTGTGCAGGTTGTCCTGGTTGAACAGGTTGTAACGCAAGGTATATCCCTGCAAACCCAGAATCATACTATTTCGATAGCATATAAAATGCATCTTAGCTTTTACTGAAATCAGAACTTCAGTACCTGGCAATTTGCTTACCTTCTTTCCCATCGGACTAATAGCACTCGCACCGTAGCTGAGTTCCCTTTCATTCAACGCTCTTCTTCGATTGTCGATATCCAATATTGATTCAATAATCTCCCTTTAAAATTTTTTCCAGCAGGATCGAAGATTTTATTACAAATTAAAAGGAATTCTTTTAATCCCCTTTCGATCCCGATTGAAGCCTTTATTACCTCCAAACTATCGATCACACAGAATTAACTAAAGCTCTGTGTCCTGGTCTTTATCTTTATCCTCCAAACTCAATGCAGCAACCGATTGATAGCCATTGCACACAGATTGATTCCTTCAGACTGACAATCGATTCACACAATTTCTCAGGACTAGAATTTAGCCTTTGCCAGATTTGCTCAACCATTCTGCATTCAACGCTTTTTTTGAAATATTTCACTTTATTCAATGCTGTTAAACAATCTTTGCCCATTTAACACATACCAATCAACATTTGACCAAAATATAACAATATGAAATCACTCTCAATGTGATAGCGTTGAACGCCTTTTAAACCCATTTACTCTATCAACATCGACACATATGACCGCACCCAGATCTGGTTTGCTCTAATGCAACAAATTGCTGAGCTCAATCAATTAGATTACAAGCAATAGCGGATTAATAATACAAGAAATCCTGTTTTAAATTAAAACACCAGGACTGAAATTCTTACTTCCTTCAGACAGAGCGCAGCTCATACAATTATTTTGCAACAGCGTTAAACCACTGTTTAAAAACACATATTCAGGAATATCTATGATGCATTGGCTGCAATTAACAAATGACACCAACCATATTCAAATTGAACCAAGTCCGATGCGATATCTTCGTATCTGGCTAATTACCACAGGTTATAATATATGTGTATATTGACTACCCGATGATCCGATCCAACACATCTGCATTTATCATAATTGGCGGTCACACCACTATAACATATATATGTTGTACACAACTTCCGACGAGATTCCTCAACAAACTCTGTTACATCGATCCGATAAGATCGGTATCGGCATTCGCAATGAACTGAATGCCAAGTTGTCAAAGACTCAACAACTCCGATCCAATCCAATCGGAAATCGGAATCACCACTGTAATGTGTTTCGATACCATCAAGTCGGCAATCGGAGATCAAAGATCTCTGATCCGATCCTATACCAATCGATGATCAGATGTCGGAATAATTGGAGACTACAACTGTTGACTACTATGCAGTGCCGATGCGATTCAATGGAAATAGGAGATTGCTATAATTTAATTCCAAAATCTTTACGATATCTTCAGCCCCGATTTATCTCAAACCAGAGAGGTAGTTTAACTTAAATCCACTTACTGATTCCAACAGCAATCTAACTCAATTCTCTGTGTTAACAGCTTGTACACTTACAGATTTAAACCACGCCAGATTTGACTTCAATACGGAAATCTTACCATTTCAATTAAAATAACACAGTCCACAACCATTTAAATCGAATACACAGCAAAACAACGCTCTAAAAAGGGTTTATTTCATAGTTTTTTTTTCTGGGTAATGAAATTTCACACGCACAGGCTCACTACTTCAGATTTTCTCCACATTGATCTTTACAACTAAATTAAAACACTGATCACCATCACTTCTACCATAACTAAGAGAAATCGACACATAGTCTTCCCGAATTCTCATATATTGACTCACACAATATGAAATTTATTCCTAAAATAAAATCTATGCTTTTTAACCAACTACTTCCATTATACATAACACACAGTTTTACATATTTTCTGAGCTCTCGCTCCATAAAAAAAATCCAAACACCCATTCGAGCTTTCGCTCTAAACCAAAACTCACCCCTATCTTGCCTCTCGCTCCTCCAATTTCACTATTAATTCTCCTAATAATAGCAAACAGAAACCTCCTATTTCTTCGAAAAATCTTTAACAACAAAATCTCCTAATCTTATCACTCTCGATTACACCAATATTAATAAGTCTTATCTCTAATTCTAAATAAAACAATCACATTTATTTCTATAACAAACTATTCATGAAGTCTACTCCTCTCGATAAACCTGAATTGAACCAAACAGTCAATGACTTTTACTGTGATTAGCCACAACATGTGGACAATCCTCCACATTGCTGGCTAATGCCGATGCTCCTGCATCAGACTCCCGAAGTTTAAATTAACCATGATCTCCTGATTATGCAATTCTGTTCTGTGTCCTCCTGGATCCCATATTTGGTTTGATAGTCTATCCTTGGTTACCGCTGTTGTTGTTTGTCCCTCAAGTCTTCTGCCTTTGTGCTGTAATTCCTTACTAGCTGCTGCTGTCCTTTTCACATATTTCGCTGCTTCTTTACTCACTCTAATTTGCAATTTTCCATTCCCTTCGCCTGTACCATTTCTTCCAGCCAATCTTCCTTTCTTATTTGTTTTACTAGAATGTTGTAGTATGAGTTTCCACAACTCATCCAATTCATTGTCCATTTCACTCCTTGTGTGCTGAATACTTTTCTGCTGCAACTGATTGTGTTCTTGAATTAGAACATCATAATCTTTGTGCCAATAATCTTCCATATACATTTCTGAAATGTACAAATGCCTTTTCCCAGGTTCTTCTTCTGGTTTCTCATTCATGACTTCATCATTCCTTGCTTCAAATTCCAGCATACCTTCCATTAATTCGATCTGTTCTTCTTGGTTCAGATTGACTTCACATTTCCCTTTACCTGCATGTAAATCTTCATCAAAATTAATCAACTCAATAAACACAAATGCTTTACCTGGCTTCCTCATCAAAAGATTAAACTTATGCCACAATTATGCCATTTCATCTGGAAGTTCTTTCAAAAGTTCTGCACAATCTTTACTAACTGCATTGTCCACAATTTCGGTCTTTAATCCTTCTTCACTCTGGCTTTCTTCAAGACCAATGATCTTCAATGACTCAGTGTATCCTTTGAATTCAAAAATTCTTTTGCCATCCTCCTTATTCTTCATATGACTATGAGTAGTCATTTCTTCAACAGTCTTCAATAACTGTTTGTCTTTCTTCAAGTCAATGTGACCTGCAAACACACAACAACCTTCAGTTTTCAAAATACAATACCTTCCATTTTATTTTTATGCTTGAAGCACCAATCCTCCATCATAATTCTTTTGGATTTCAATGGATCCTTCTTGCGGTGACTTCAAATCAATATGAATTTGTTCAAATTTCCTGAACTCGTTCATCAGCTTGCCATTCAACCTCTGTTGCAATAGCTTCCACTTGACCCTTTTCTTTAGTCTCCATCTGTATCTTCGGTCTTTACTTATCTTTCTTTGTACTGCCAGATCAATTTCTGGTTCTTCATTCTACTGCTAGCTTCCATATTTCTACAATTTAATGCCTTCCTCAAATTCATTCTCATGTAGCTGATCATTCCTTCCAAATTTCTGGTTACTTCCATATTCATCTTGCTGAGTTAATATTTCTGTCTCTTTCATGCCTCTGAGGACATAACTCCTTTGTTGCTTCTGATCTTCATCTCACCTTCAAATAATCGCTGCTCAATTTCTCTAATTTCAGCATCATATTTATTAATGTTGTCTTCCACACCTTTTCCTCCATCAGGTTCTGTAAGCTTCGTTTCTCCTTTAGGTTCCTCGAGTAATCTCTCCAAGAATTCTATCTCTTTATAAAATCTCTCCAGCAGATCATCACAATTTCCACTCTCAACTTCATATTTTTTCTGGAAATCCTCCTAAGTTGACCTGTTTTCTACATCATCATATTGCAAGCATCTTTCATCAATTCCATTAAATAAATTCATGGGTTTACCTTTTTTTAGTCCCACTATGGAATTGTCTTCAGACTGTTGGTCTATATCAACCTCATCTGACTGCTTCACACTAAATAGGATTTCATCTATGAACTCCTTCTGTTGCAAATGATCAACACATTCTTCCTCTAAAAAGGATTCTTCACCATACTTTACCTCAAGAGCTTCATTCTTGGTTGTGACAATTTCAATTGACTGTCCATCATCCTCTGCATATCCTGCAAACATACACAAACTGTAAGAATCAAAATCACAAGGCTTCATTGCCTCATCTGCTTCCTTTGTCAACATATCTTCAAATTGTTCTGAACTCTGCCAATAGTCCATGAGATCTTCAGCTGACCTCTCATTATCCTCTTTCCCTAACATCTCACCCTGTTCTGGTCTGCAAATGGAAACTTCCAATTCTACCTCTGCTTCTCTGAGTTTCTCTGATTCCTCTTGAGCACTCAATATCTGCTCAATCTTTCTCAATTCTTCTACTATCTCTGACTTCACTTGCTGATTTATCCTTTCTCGTAGCCTTGGCCACTTTACTCTTTTCCTCATGGTCCAAACACTTTTCTGTAGCATCTTCATCAATATTCCAATCTGGAAATCTATCTCAGCTTTCTCTCTGTCAAATTCTTCTTGACTCATCCTCATGCCATTTGCTTTGGCATCTTTCCTTCTGTTGTGGCTTCTTTGTGAACTCCTGCTATGACTATCTGTAGTCATTTTCTTCTCCTCTCTTTCCATGAGCTCCTCGCACCTCTGCAACAAGCCTCTGCAACAGTAAGTCCTCCTTACTGCAATCTTACCTCACTAAGCTCTCCTCACTTAGTCTTTTGGTAAGCACGATCCCCTATCTGGAATCTTCTCCTGAGCAACACCTTTGCTCTCTCTAGGCTTCTGCAATCTCTCACTCTCTCTTTCGAAGACACTTCAATTGTCCTCTCTGTCCAATCTCTTGTTGGATTCTACAGGTTCACTGCCACTTCTGCTTTTAAGAACGCATCTGGTTCTTCTCTCACAGCTTCTCTTGATTTATATTGTTGCAGTCTTCACTCTTTCTGATGCCGTCACCTGTGTTTTGAATGGATTTCCTCACTGCTGTAATCTGGTACTAAACTTTATTCATAAAAACAAACTTATTCAATTTCGACAGAACCAAGCTCTGATACCAAAATAACGCAAGGTATATCCCTGCAAACCCAGAATCATACTATTTCGATATCATATAAAATGCATCTTAGCTTTTAATGAAATCATAACTTCAGTACCTGGCAATTTTCTTACCTTCTTTCCCATCGGACTAATAGCACTCACACCATAGCTGAGTTCCCTTTCATTCAACACTCTTCTTCGATTGTCGATATCCAATATTGATTCAATAATCTCCCTTTAAAATTTTTTCCAGCAGGATCGAAGCTTTTATTACAAATTAAAAGGAATTATTTTAATCCCCTTTCGATCCCGATTGAAGCCTTTATTACCTCCAAACTATCGATCACACAGAATTAACTAAAGCTCTGTGTCCTGGTCTTTATCTTTATCCTCCAAACTCAATGCAGCAACCGATTGATAGCCATTGCACGCAGATTGATTCCTTCAGACTGACAATCGATTCACACAATTTCTCAGGACTAGAATTTAGCCTTTTCCAGATTTGCTCAACCATTCTGCATTCAATGCTTTTTTTGAAATCTTTCACCTTATTCAATGCTGTTAAACAATCTTTGCCCATTTAACACATACCAATCAACATTTGACCAAAATATAACAATATGAAATCGCTCTCAATGTGATAGCGTTGAACGCCTTTTAAACCCATTTACTCTATCAACATCGACACATATGACCGCACCCAGATCTGGTTTTCTCTAATGCAACAAATTGCTGAGCTCAATCAATTAGATTAAAAGCAATAGCGGATTAATAATACAAGAAATCCTGTTTTAAATTAAAACACCAGGACTAAAATTCTTACTTCCTTCAGACAGAGCGCATACAATTCTTTTGCAACAGCGTTAAACCACTGTTTAAAAACACATATTCAGGCATATATATGATGCATTGGCCGCAATTAACAAATGACACCAACCATATTCAAATTGAACCAAGTCCGATGTGATATCTTCATATCTGGCTAATTACCACAAGTTATAATATATGTGTATATTGACTACCCGATGATCCGATCCAACACAGCTGCATTTATCATAATTGGCGGTCACACCACTATAACATATATATGTTGTACACAACTTCCGACGCAATTCCACAACAAACTCTGTTACACCGATCCGATAAGATCGGTATCGGCATTCACAATGAACTGAATGCCAAGTTGTCAAAGACTCAACAACTCCGATCCGATCCAATCGGAAATCGGAATCACCACTGTAATGTGTTTCGATACAATCAAGTCGGCAATCGGAGATCAAAGATCTCTGATCCGATCCTATACCAATCGATGATCAGATGTCGGAATAATTGGAGACTACAACTGTTGACTACTATGCAGCGCCGATGCGATTCAATGGCAATAGGAGATTGCTATAATTTAATTCCAAAATCTTTACGATATCTTCAGCCCCGATTTATCTCAAACCGGAGAGGTAGTTTAACTTAAATCCACTTACTGATTCCAACAACAATCTAACTCAATTCTCTGTGTTAACAGCTTGTACACTTACAGATTTAAACCATGCCAGATTTGACTTCAACACGGAAATCTTACCATTTAAATTAAAATAACACATTCCACAACCATTTAAATTGAATACACAGCAAAACAACACTCTAAAAAGGGTTTATTTCATAGTTTTTTTTCTGGGTAATGAAATTTCACACGCACAGGCTCACTACTTCAGATTTTCTCCACATTGATCTTTACAACTAAATTAAAACACTAATCACCATCACTTCTACCATAACTAAGAGAAATCGACACATATTCTTCCCAAATTCTCATATATTGACTCACACAATATGAAATTTATTCCTAAAATAAAATCTCTGATTTTTAACCAACTACTTCCATTATACATAACACACAGTTTTACATATTTTCTGAGCTCTCGCTCCATAAAAAAAATCCACACACCCATTCGAGCTTTCGCTCTAAACCAAAACTCACCCCTATCTTGCCTCTCGCTCCTCCAATTTCACTATTAATTCTCCTAATAATAGCAAACAAAAACCTCCTATTTCTTCGAAAAATCTTTAACAACAAAATCTCCTAATCTTATCACTCTCGATTACACCAATATTAATAATTCTTATCTCTAATTCTAAATAAAACAATCACATTTATTTCTATAACAAACTATTCATGAAGTCTACTCCTCTCGATAAACCTGAATTGAACCAAACAGTCAATGACTTTTACTGTGATTAGCCACAACATGTGGACAATCCTCCACATTGCTGGCTAATGTCGATGCTCCTGCATCAGGTTGACTTGGCTGATGAGGGACAACAGGTTGACTCGGCTGAGCAGGTTGGCCTGATGGGGGGAGTGGGCCAGGTTGTGCCTGATAACCAGGTTGACCTGTGACAGGACCATAAGATGGCCTTGGATGTGCAACATTTTGACCAATTGGAAAATGAGGTTGCTAAGGTTGCACCAAAGGTTGAGAAGGATGGGTTTTCCCCCCAGGACCATCTGGAGGTCCAGATTGATACCTCGGCTTCCCTGCCGATCCTTGAGGTTACCCTAGTTAGACCACAAGGTGAGGTTGTGGAGGTTGACCTTGAGGATTGTAAGATTGCCCTTGCGGGCCATACAATAATCCCTGCTAGACTGAAGGTTGTCCCTGTAAGGGTTTCCCTTGTGGGTCATACGCATACCCTGGCTGGGCCGAAGGTGGTCCCTGGAAGGGTTTTCCTTCTGGGCCAGAAGCTTATCCTTGTTGAAACAAAGGTTGTCCCTTAAAGGGTTGTCCTTGTTGGTTAGAAGGTTGCACAGGCAGAGTAGATATAAAACCGTTAATATACTGATAAGCCTTAGGAGCAGGCAAACGAATGGGGTTTCCCTGCTCATCATATTGATGTGGAAATGAGTAGATTGGGGCACCATTCGCTCCATAATGAGAAAATTAAGGATGATAAATATCCCGAGAGGACTGATCAACCTAGGAGATCGGCACCTGTAAAGACATCCGATACTCCTCGGGAGAAATTGATGCAGGAGCATTAGACTCGGAAAAATACTTTGTATTTTTATTAAACCTAGGGGTCTCATGTTTGTGAGAAATATTAATTTTATGTAAATATTAATGAGATTTTTGAGTGATTAAATTATATTTTTAATTAATTATTGTGAGGATTTGTAAATGTTCCCAAATTATTTGGAGAACATGAGAGGAATTATATTTTAGATATTTAAGAATTAATTATGAGCCTAAGTTAGATTTAGTTTCAATATTTTAGGGATAAAATATAGATTGTAGGGGTGTTGAGATATTTGAGGACTTTGTTGAGTGATTAAAGGGATTTGAACCTAAATTGGTTCGATTCAATTTGTATAAATTAATGAGCCTCAAAGGAAAAATAGATCAGGAAGATCAGGAGAGAATAGATAGTGTGGTTTGGACAGCAAAGTTTGTAAGCCTCCGGGCAATTGAAAGGGCCATGAATTTTGAATATCTGGCCAAAGACAAAATTTTGTAAGTATTCCCATTTGTTAATATGAAAAGTGTGTTTTCAGAACTATATAGTGATTTGCTGAGCAAACAAATATTTAAATTCTTGTAACTGGGAATTGAGGAAAAATTTTGTATATGATTTCCATATAAGTGTGTTCGAATACCATTCAATTTAGAATTGAATTAAGGGCACAACCGAATGAAATTCCAGTAAATGGTGCAGCATTATCCAGAATCGAAGGTGTAGATGATATGCAATCAAATGAAGCATTCGATTAAGCAAGATGACAAGCCGTGATATGATGGCGCAAGGTTTAAATACATAAGAGTTTGGAACCATCGTCAATGAAGAAATTATGAAATGAATTGAAATATTCCAAGAAATCGAAAGCCGAAGTGTTTTGATATAACAATTTTTAATTGTGATAGTAAATCCGTGTGAAATAAGTGAGAGACTATGTGTGTTGAGTGAATCGATTATTTTTATGTCGATCTGTGGTTTTGATTCGTAGCGAATGAATAAATGGAATGCACAGTGAAGATGAAGCCGTAGAGCTTCATAAGGGACAAACGATGGATATTTTAACACAGATTGAAGAGGAGCATAAGCTTCAAGACGAGAATGTGTTGAAGAATGAAAGTGTTTGGTGAATATGGGTTTGGTTGAATTTTTATTGTATGAAGCCGAGAGATTTGTTCCTATCACACGAAAGCATAATTGTGAGTTGAACACTTGTTAAATACAGTTTAAATACCATGATGGTCGAAGGGAAAGAAAGCACAGAGTTTTAAGACTCTGTTTATTTGTTTTGAAATCAATTTTAGCATTGAAGGATTTGCATTGAGTACAAAGCTGTGTGAATTGCAGTGTTCAAAAGAGTCTGCGCAAACACTGAGTTCAACAGTGAACGAATGGTAGCACACTAGAGGCGAGGGATGAGTCGATGATTCAATTTATTTGTGGAAATGCGTGAATGCAGCATCGACTTCAAATTGGAATGCAGATCGAAGATCGAAACTGGCCCCGGTAAAAAAAATGCACATAAAGTGCAGCAGAACTTTGGCAATGAGTAATGGACACGGCCTCTTCAGAATCGTGAAGGCTTTTGACTTGTAAATAGGTGAGGAATTTTTGTTTTAAATCCCATCCGATCTTTGAATTGCATCCCATGGGATAGTAGAGAAGAAATGGTGTTTTTTTAAATGGTGGCATTTGTGTTTTAATGTCACGAGATTTACCTTGAAAAACGTTCATTATGAATGTCCACTGAATGGTGTGAGTTGTTGAGTATGCGAAAATATTTTAATGCTCATCGATGGTGGCCAACTATTTGGTCAAAAGTTGAGTTATGGGATACAAAATATCCACTTCATATAGTGACTATTATGGATTGATATGAATTTTGAATAAGAATTGAAGCCTACGAAGTGAGGGTTGAATATTGAAGACAATGAAATGAATTTTGGTTGTGGTTTTATAACCATAGTAAAGTATTTCAAAAAATGAGCTTCTGCACGGAAGAATAGGGAATTGGTTTGTGTTGAAGTATGGTTCCCATAAACCATAAAAAATAATTTTGAACATATGTTGAAGAGCTTCCGCGTGTAAAGGGTTTTTTTTTAATTGCCAGGATTGGATATTTTAGAGCTTAATTTTGGAGATGCATTTTTATATGCATAGTATTGGAGAGATTCTAGGTTTTTAGGGTTCTCCTGCATCAGAAAGGTTCTCTAGAATGGTAGAAGCTATATAAACGTCTTCAGGAACTGACAAGGTCCTAGTCAACTGAGTGGTTACAATAGGCGTAGACGTAGCCACGTAGATAGTAGGTCTAACAGGTACTGATGTGACAGAAGGAGATGCCATGAGAGGTGCCGATGGTGACATCCCTAACGAGGGAATGGTCGGTTCCATGGATGGAGTCGATATTCCCATAGAGGAAATAACGGCCATGACCTGACTTAAAGACCTATATCCAGCTGAGAGCGATGGACCAAGTGAAGACATAACAGATGGTTCAGGGATGTCTTTGGGAAAAATCTGGTAGTATTCACCAGAAGTAGGAATTCCCTCACTAGGAGTAGGACTAGATGAGTCCATATCTGACCCTGCCATAAGATCTTCTAAAATACGACGGGGACTAGGAGGTACGAAAGCAGCGAAAAATGGTGATCCCGATGTAAGAGGAGGGAAGTGTTCCTAACTCCAAATCCAAACTAAGCATTGGACAAGGGCCAATTGAACTCAACTAGTCCTCCAAAGGGAAGTTCAGATATAACTGGTCCCCCAAGGGGAAACTCAGACACAATGGGTTGTTGATGCTCAGCAGAGGACTGAAAGACCTCTGATGAATCGTCTGTATAAGGACTACCAGTAGACAAAACTGATGGTTCCGCCACTGTGACTATAGCAAAAAGAAGAAGATATCAAAAACAAAGACACACAAAAAAAAACCAAGGAAAACAAAAACAGGCCTAAAAAATCAATCTCTAAATGGCTGTGTGATCGTAGGTGATTAATTTTACCACATTGAAACTAGAAATTTTACTGTTTCATGTTTTAAGAGTCTACAAATGAGTAAAATATGACTCTATCACTTTTAGTTTGGGAACAAGCGTGAAAGGACAAGCGCTTGATGATATTTTCAAATTTAGGGAGTCAGTAAAATGACTGCTCTGGTAATCTGGGTAAATGGGTGTACCAGATATCCGTGAACTGCCATATACACCTTGGTAAAAATGAAAGAGAAATCAACCAAGGGCTTAATGTACGTGCAGGTAATCTCTCTGAATGTTGTGTTCGATGTATCACGGGTAAAAGGCGGCAAACTCGGCTTCCTATGGATAAAGGATTTGCAACCTAATGGGGTCTCCCTTTATATACACGACGGTACGAGGAGCACAAGTCCGTACTATCGTTGTCTGTGGCCAGATGGCGAGCGATAGCTACTAGGCTTACAGACGCCGGAACATGTCTCTACTTAGACTACTAGATGTTCCATTAAGTTTCAATGCTGCCTTAGGTTAATTTAGTAAATTTTAAAGTTGATCTTCAATTCACGTTTCGATTTCAAGGCCCTATTGAATGTTGGATCTCATAAAAGCTCTAGATGCAAACTACATGCCACAAAATATCATTTTGTTCAATGAAGAGCTCTCTATGGGAGAGTTGAGAGCTTTCAAATGACAACAAAATGAAGACACAAAAACATCCACTACTGTTTTCAATGAAAGCTAATGAAACTAGAAAAATTTTCTTTAGAATTATACAATGCTAGTAATGCAAAAAAGTTTTCAATTTTCACTATGCCAATAAAAATGCAAAAGATTTTGTTTTTGGTATTTTTCAATATATTAGAGAAAATGCACTAAATAGATGAAAAACTAATGAAAACATCAATTTGAGAATGATAAAGAGAGAGCTGAAACAAAACAATTTCACTCAACTCAAACAAGCACAATCAAGACTCAAACCGATGACAAAATCCTTCAAAGCAAAGAAGAATCCCGAAACAAACTCAAAAAAACCGTGTGATCTAGGCTCAGAGCAACACCAAGTGAAACTGAACGAAAGAGAAGACAATCACTCAATAAACGCAATGATCCAATGGGATTCAGCAAGATGAATGCAATGATGAAAAAACAAATTTGACCAGGAAATCAAAGATCCAAAACTCCCACGGGAGGCTCAACACACTGAAGCACCTAGAAGCCCTGGGGCTAAAATGCAAAATTGAAAAAAAAGGCGAACAACCATAGGGCAAGGGCTAAACACAGTCAAAAATGACTTCAAAGCACTCAATCAATCATAAAAAATGAACCAAGACCAAAACTCAAGCTTAGAGAGTCCAAGAACAGGCAAACCCTAAAACCAAGCAGGGTTGGCGCGTCTGTTTGGCTATAATCTGTGCCAAAAAGGGAATGGTGCGGGGGCCTAATTGGAAACTAGCCCCTTTTGGTGCGACTGTTAGAGGTATAACCATGCCAATTAGGTTTACCCTAGCAAAATTATGAAAATGAACTAACAGAGGCTAGATCTAGTCTTCTAGGGGCTAAACAAGGTTTTAACACCAAGGAAGGTGAACCGGAAAAGCAGACTAATAAAAAAAAAGGCCAAAAACAACCCAATGGAGGAAGGAACAACTCCCACTGATCCCCAGCGGAGTCTCAAAATTGTTGTGGAGGTAAATCCCCTCTGCGGACATAGGCGATCCCACTAGCCCTAGAGTGGGTCTAGCAACAATCGAAACATGCAAAGCTATTGATTCCTAGTTACAAAATATAGAATCGCGATAGATCGGTTACCATGATTCCTTCGTCATTGTTGTTGAAGAAGAAGTGGCTGGATAGGTCACGATCCATGAGCTTTTTGCATCGAGATACCTGTACACATGCAAAGAAGAGAGACAACATGCAGCGCAATATTTCACACTTTATAACTATCGATCAGTCAGAGTGGAGCGAATGAAATCACATTATATAATGGACAAACACAATCATGGAACCAATAGAAGAGTCATGTATATTAAGATACAAGAGAAATATTACAACTAGTGCTCTGATGTCATGATCTTCCTTCGACAGGGTTCCAGCGGGATGTGTCTCACAAAGCTCGTCAGGGTTTTGACAAAACTCTCTCTCTCACAGGGCTCTCCTTAGCTCTGCTCTTGATTGCCACTCAACTATAATTTCCTTCCCAAAAGTTCATCCCGCTAGAAAATGGACAGGGTTGGCTTTTATAGAGGGAGAAGGAGAGGTTAGGCTCCCTATAATCATGGGGGAGAGTCCTATCTCTTAGGAAGGTTCCATGAGAGGTGGAAAACCACTTCCTAATCAGGGAGATCTAGAGGCAAACAACCCAACCCCTTTTTGATGATCCGTTCTGAAGTTGTTAGAATCAAACTTCCACCTTCTGTTATTAAAAAACATTCCTTAATAGGCTTGGCGTGGGCACAACATAGGGACAGAGCGCCAGCTGGCGCGCCCACTAATGTACATTTTCCCCATTGGCGCGAGGGATGAACTGGCTACCTGTAGCAATGCCAAAACATGGGTTTTTAGGGTTTTTCAGAGGAAATTTCTTGAGGAGAACTCTTTCCCTTATGCAGAAGGATTCCATCAAGGTGTTTTCAGGACATTTTACTTTTCATAGGTCACGGGAATAGCCCTCCAATGTATGGGATGAGGGATTGCACGGACAGTGAAAAAATGTTGTGTAACAACGTGAGTCCCAGATGTCGAGTACCTGGTGGCTCCCATCCTCTGCACACTAGTCTCGAGGCCTCCGTGTCAACCCACTGCTGAAGAGGAAGCTTCCGCATAAGCGTATGCTTATCCTTTAGTGGATGAATATCTCGAAAACGATGATGATGCAGAAGACTCATGACTACATTGAATCTCAGCTCTTCTTAGTTTTTTTTCATGCTTGTTATTATCAGAGAACTTCTGTTTTCACTAGTGCTACAACACATTTTGTAATTTTCACTAGTCACTAGTACTATTCTATTTTCGAATTAATACATATTAGCCTCATTTACCAAAAAAAGTATATTAAAAAGACTCCATTACATTCCAACTATCATGGCTCACCAACCTAATTCATAAACTATTACAGTAGAGAATAGAACATTGACTACATACTCATATTACTTAAGTATATATGTCCAACTATTTACCTCTACCTATTACATAGAGGATTTATCTATTTATAGATTTTAATTAGGGTGAAAATATAACACACAGTGTAATTTTACTATAAAAAGAATTATTAAAATGGGGAAAACCGCACAAACTATCCAAAAGTCTTTCCTCTTTCCTACATTCTATGTGCTAAATGTTTGGTAAATTTTCTATCCAATTTCCTTCTAAGTAGTCTCCCTCTACATAGATCCCAAAAAAATTCTTCAAAATTCTGCTCCAACGGCCCCCAACACTCTATTATGGCTCATCCTAAGCCACTCATTCCTTCCACTATTCCATCCTATTATCACCATCAGAATAATTGTGTTTCCCAATCTCTGCGCTGGCTCAAAATTTGGTGCACTACTCCTACTTATTTTTATTTTCTTCCTTCAGATCCTTTCCCTCAAGGCTGCAAGTGCAAGTTCGTTCCTCCTTGGCCTCAACTTGTTGCTTCTATATTTTTCACAAATATCTACATGCCACCTCTCAACGCATGTAGGATCAACTCCTTATGAATGTTGTAATCATTGCAACTCCAAAGCACATTGGTGAGGGGCGAAAATGGTCACCATAAGCTCGTTGGTGAGGGTCAAAAGAGCCTTCGTCACCAAAAACTGAACGTCACGAAAGGTGGCATCACCGAAAGTATAGGTGTTGTGGTGACATTCAAGGTCCTTCACCAATAATGATTTATAGTGACGAATAGTGACCGTCACCATTTCATATGAGCAATGGTGACAGACAATAGCCTCCGTCACCAAAAAATTGAACGTCACCAAAGGTGGCATCGCCGAAAGTATAGGTGTTGTGGTGACATTCAAGGTCCGTCACCAATAATGATTTATAGTGACGGATAGTGACTGTCACCATTTCATATGGGCAATGGTGATGGACAATAGCCTCCGTCACCAAAAAACTAAACGTCACCAAAGGTGGCGTCGCCGAAAGTATGTGTTGTGGTGACATTCAAGGTCTGTCACGAATATTGATTATGATGACGGATAGTAATCATCACCATTTCATATGAACATCAACGATTTTTTGTGATGGACCTTTCATGGCCGTCACTATTGGTGCATATATATGGCGATTTTCATTGACCGTCACCATAAACGCATTTGTGACATCAAGGTCCGTCACGAATAATGACTATAATGACCAACAGTGACCCTCACCATTTCTTATCAACAACAACGATTTACGGTGATGGACCTTTAATGGTTGTCACTATTGATGCATATATATGGTGGCGTTCATTGACTGTCACCATTTCATATTTTGGTGAGGGTCGAAAAATGTCACCATAAGCTCATTGGTGATGGTCAAAAGAGCATCCGTCACCAAAAACCGATCTTCGTCATTCCCTATATATGAATATCAGGGCACAATGGAATCGAACCACCAACCTCCTTCTTGTAAAGCAAGTGCTCTTCCATTGAGCTAGTACCCTTTAAAGAATTATACTTTTAAAAATTATATCTTGAAACTTCATAGATTGTAAATTCTACAACTTTCAATAAATTAAAGTCTCGACAATCTTTTACTAAACAAACAAAACACCATCGACATTGCAGGTACCTACCTAATGGTTATGGAAGTTATGAAAAGTAGGTGGAGGGAAGAATTAGACTTTTAAAAATGATACATGGACTACCACCACAAGAATCCCGCAAGAGTGATCCAGTGGGAGAATCTCTTGAATCAGATTCAATGGAAAATGAAGGACTAGATGAAAGAGAAAGGCCTTAGCAGGATGGGGAATCCACCACCTCGAGTCAAGGAATAGAAGAGGTCCTCGGAAATTCTTACAAAACTTTGAAATAGAGCTAAGGGTAGAATATCTACTTAAGATCTACTTATGAAGATTGCTTATGTAAAATAACTCAAATAGACAAGCAAATCCACAATTATAAAGTGATTATTTGGCATTTCAATCACTAATTTCAAGGCCAAAAACCTAAATAACCTAAAACACTCAAATATCCTAAAACAATGTGTGAAATAAAGACAAAGAAAAAGAGAATATGTTCTCGAACAATAATACAAAACAAAGACAAAGAGAATATGTTCTAGAACAATAATACAAAACACATCCAACATTTTGAAGTATTTGACTTGTCTTGGTGAACATGCGTCCATAGCAAATACAATGTAGCAATACCTTCCCCACAAAAGAGAAGACATGTCAGAATAGTATGTTTGACACGGACAATCATAAATATGCCACAATAGCTACTCCATTCAACACATACACAGGCAATACAACTTATATGTTGATGGCAAAGTATGGGATAGAAACAAATATCCTAGATGCTAGTTGTCTCACAACAATTAATTCAGATTTTACATATTGGTATGATGTTGTGGTGAAGTTCCCAATTTCTAACCAAAAGAAAAAGTAATAGATCAACATAACATACACTGGCAACATGTAACCTAGCCAATGGCTTCATCATATGCCTCATGCCAATAATTGGATTTTGCATACTAAACCAGTGATAGTTAGGTTCTAAATTTCAACTTGATTATTTCAGACAGCATATGAGTAGCAGTAGAGAAGTCCTATAATAGAACTTCCATCACATTTTAGTGATTTTGTTGTAGCATTTGTTTTATTTTTAGGGCTCATGTTTCAAACAATTTTAACATGGTTTTAAGGTTCCAAAAATATCATGGGAAAGTCTCCCTTATTGTAGTATTTGCAGTATTTGGTGGTAGCCTCCATGAACAGTTTGACATCAATAATCTTGTTATAATACAACCGTTTTTAGTAGCATGTTGTCATCCTCCATGGTCTCCAAACAAAGCAAACAGATCACCATCCAAGCATAAATATAACTCGGCATATAAGATCAACTTTTGCTGGGAGGATGTGAGGTCATGTAACATACTCTTGTAGGATTATGAGGCAATATGAAGATGATATATAGAAGAAAATGACCGCAGATTCGATGGAAGCATGTGAAGATCCCTAAATAGAAGATACAACAGTAGATATATCCTTTGATTGGTGGTTCTCTGGAACCAAATAGTGTTGGTCTTTCCAATGGTTGATACCTCCAACTGTGGTAAATTTTCACCAACAAATAGAACTAGGGTTAATGACAGCACAATTATGGCTCTGATAACAATGTTTGGACAGATAGAGCAACATGAAAACAAGTATAAAAATACAGGTGTAATCAGCAAATGTTTCCAACAATGATGTGGGGTTTTTGGGAAGCTTGTTGTGGGATAATTTGAGGGATTTCAGACAAATTTTCAGCCTTGTGAACAACAATAATCTTTATTACTTGTTTGTGACTACATCTAGGGTCATTGTAAGCAAATTATAGCCAACAATAAAACTCTAAATACCCATCAATCAGAACAGTTCATCTTTCCTTCAAGCAGGAACCAATTTAAATCTTCATGTATCTTCACCTTACAGAAATTTTGTGTCAAAAATGGTGGTGGTAAAAAATATCATAAGGGCTATTAATATCTAGTGAAAGTTTTTTTTTGAAACCCATGGAAACATACAACGAACGCTTGAACAAAGGCACTAGAACCTTTGTGAAATCCTTAGGTAGCATTTGAATTGGACATCAATATGTCATTATAAACATTGGAGTGCTTTGGTATTCAAAGGCATTTCAAGAGCCCTTTTCATATCTTACTTGGAGTGGTTTGTGGATATACCTCTCGTTGTTGGGTGTTCCTAGACTAGATCCTAGCAATCTAAAGCATGTATCAAATCCTAGTAATCTGTTGGGTGTTCCTAGTAACTTGTTGGTTGTATCAGATCCTAGACCAACAGGTGTTCCTCCTTGGCAACATACATTCCTTAATTCATAGAAAATAACGTGAGGAAAAGGAGACCTTGAACCACATGTATATGCATAAACTTATGTTTGACCGTTAGCTTGAGTACAACAACCTGAAATAGGTCCAGCCTCCTCATCTTAGATATTATCTAGGCTTTACTCAGATAGTGCAATTGATAAATGGGTTTCAACTGACCAACAGTTTACACCCAAAACCGCAATTTGAACTTAGTTCAGGCTAGCAATGGAAAAATTGGATCTTCTAATCATCCAAAGGGTTATAGAATTTCAACATTCTAATTGCCCCATGGCCAGGAAAAGCCAATTCTTTGAGTGTAGGAACCTCTTTTTTTTATAAAAAGGCAAGGTTATACAGGTGATAGAAAATTACTTGGTTATATAGGTGGTAGAAAGCTCAGAAAGGAATTTGGCTAGCCCAACTTTAGAAATGGCATCCACAAAACCATGTTGCATTAGTTTAGGTCCTTCAATCTACAAAAAACAAAAATGTACTGCACTAGGGTTTTTTCAAGGTGTTGAATCCATATTAGTAGTCAAAATTCCATTTTAAATAACAAAATTAAGATTTGGCCAAAAACAAATTCGGGGTAATAAGACAAAAACTCAAAAATGTAACATGTTTAGATTCCAAAGATTACATTTTTTGGTAGCCACGGTGCATGGGTTGTCTATATTTGCACACAGTCCATGTTATGTCTTACACCATGGCCTTATATTAAGGCATACAAACACACCCTAGTCAAGTATTGACTATGTGATTCTCTCTATATATATCATTGAATGTTTTGCTTTAGCTTATCCATCCATCCCTTGATCAGTCAATCAATCGATGATGGTGAAAGTGTCATCCATTCTCTTGCATTTTTGGTGCATTCAGGTTTTCATTCACCTCTAAAAATTCCATGCTAGTAGTCAAGGGCACAAATGGGAATTGAATCCAAGAAATTTGGAAGGGAAAGGAAAGTTGGCTCATTATGGTCATCCCTACAGAAAGATCAATGCCCCAAGTTTCTTTCAACTTCGCAGAGGCGATCTGTATATAAATCTAACCAACTGGGGAGCTACCCTCATCTCCCTTGCTCTTCTTGATGCTAAAGGTAATCATCTCTAAACCCTACCCTTCAACTACTTTACCATCATTTACTTAGAGGGAGCTAGCTCATTAAGTGTTGGTATTTAGGCATTCAGGCCATCTAGCAGATGTACTTCTTGGCTATGACAATATTGCCTAATACATGGTATGTATTTGCATTTCCCTTCAGAAATTAGTACTGCCATCATATGCTAGAATTTTAAGATAAATTTACAGTTTCTACTGACATATTGGAATGGATCTCAAATGTATGTGTTACCATGGGGAATATGAGATTGTTTATTAATGCAAAACATGAGCTCCAGTAGACCTTACTTTGGTGCCTTGGTGGGTCGTGTAGCCAACCGTATCAAGGATGGACAATTCACACTAAATGGGAAAACATATCAACTGCCTAAGAATGATGGCAACAACACACTCCATGGTGAAAATCTGCCTTTTCTATTCTGCATGCATGTTTTATCCAGCTAACTAGAGCCCTATAATGACCACTACTCAGGAATAAAATCTCTCTTTTTCTATATATGTATGTTTGTTTGTGGAGGTATAAAGCACTACTATTTCAAGTAACATATGTGTATTTTGGTGATATGAATGAATGCAGGAGGGCTGAGAGGCTTTGACAATGTCCTGTGGGAAGTGAAGGAGTAGAGAGGCTTTGACATGCAGAATTTTATATGACAAAAAGAGTCTCTGAGCCACAAAGGAGGTATCTAACATAATTTTCTTGATCCTGTACAACTATCAAGTATTCAGCAAAGGAGGTGTTAGAACAGGTCTACACTACATCAGAAGATACAATAAGTACCGCTATATTGTATGGTGTTCCTATCAAGCGCTGAGGCCCAGAATTAACCATAAAATTGCCCCCCTGTATCAGTCTTAAAATTGGTTTAAATAAATGCCAAAAATGATGCACAGGTCGGCTCAAATTAGTATGTCGGCTCCTTAATCAAAATACACGCCTGTTCAGTTCATACACAAACAACTGTAAATAACTAGTCATGCTCATCATTTTGGAATGAAAAATTCGGTGAAAAATACAGTGAGAATTCAGAGATAAAACAGGAGGCCAAGGAGATTAAAAGGGAGATCATAATTACAACATTTTGGGCTAGAAGGATATATCTCTTGCAGACCTATTTGCACCTGTGGAAATAAATTTTTTCGGAGTTGAATTCAGGCCTGAAATTTTGGCCCTAATAGGCCTGTGACTTTGGCCTTTCCAGAAGCTTGGAACTAAGACTCTTCTCTGCAACTCAGACCCTTCTAATTCGGACCTGTGGTGAAATATGTGACCTTGCAATAGTCTTGTAATTCGGATCTATAGTGGCAGTTTTGAAGACAAAATCAGACCTGCAGATCTCTGTTTTTGGAATAAAATTACAGAGAAGTCTTGAGAGGAACAACATTGAGTTTATTTTATAGTGAATATATCTAGCAGACCTATTGAAGAACATCTATTTCACACGATGTCCGTTTGACTTTGTTCAAGCATCGTTGGAAGGTCTTGTTGGAAGATCTTGCAATCTGGACATGGTTGGAGGGTCTTGTTGCTGAATGCTTGATTATTTCTTGAATTACCACCATGTAATATCCAATTACCACCAATTTTTTGACCTGCCTTGCACACAACATAGGACCTTAAAACAATGCTAGGGTTTTAGTGTGATTTTTGGATGTCTCTCCCAATCCCCCGGCATAAGTAAATTATTGTGGTCCTCTAGGGTTGTAAATAGCCACCCCTGCACCTGCCACTCCTAAGTCACTATGGCGACTTTATTGCACATCAAACTTTATATTTTAGCACTACTGTACTGTCCATAGACTCTAAGTGATAACATTCAAGTGACCATCCTTTTGGAAACGAATCGATGGCTTTTAAATTTTAATGGTTAGTAAGAATTTCTTTTAGTTTTCCAAGTCTGTTACTTTGTCTTAATAATCTAATATGGGTGAAATGTTTTGTCATTTTTCATGACCTCCTTATGAGCAACACTTTACATATTGTATGTTGTCTCTGATTTAGAAAGGAAGTCAGTGTTGAAATAAAAGGACACTGAAAATGGAATTTTTTAAGAGACCACTTTCAAGCTTTGGGCATATATGGAACAATATTCCATTATGATATGAATCCTACTTTTTTCCATCACTATGGTGACTTTATTCCACATCAAACTTTATATTATAGCATATTGTTCTGTCCACAGACTCTAAGTGATAACACTCAAGTGACCATCCTTTTGGAAACGAATCGATGGCTTTTAAATTTTAATGCTTAGTAAGAATTTCTTTTAGTTGTCCAAGTCTGTTACTCTGTCTTGATAATCTACTATGGGTGAAATGTTTTGCCATTTTTCATGATTCTGAAACCAATTTTGTACATGCTTCTATTCTTCTGCATACTATGATAACAACTATTTCCCTTTATCAATTTAGTATATATTAGTTATTTCGATTTCTATCATTTAACTTAGCCTTTCTTTCTCTGCAGTTAATATAGTTTGTGATGCTATGATCTGGTGAATTCAGACTAATCTTGTTTGCTAAACCATAGCCTATTTTATTTGATATCGTTCATAGTAGAGTGCTTTGAAGCTTGAATTAGTCGATTGTATTTATCTCAACCATTAAAACCCATTGAAGCTGATTGTCAACAATTAAATCTTGTTGCTGTTTGACAAGACATTTTCCCCTATCAATAGGGCATATTACCAATCCATTAAGAAATAAATTTGTCTAAGGAGATACCCAACCTTATCCAAATTTAGCAATATCTAAAACTTAAATCAATCATAATATATGCTTGAGCTCCTTCCATCTAGTCAAATATAACACCTACCAACGACAATGGATTTCCACTCTTGATATTTATCTCATTTAGTTGATAACAACCACAGGATATCTTATTTCTTCATAGCATACAATATTAAAGCTCCCTACAGAGACATATGGGGTAAGACAGATCTCTTATTTAACCAATGGTTCTTATAGTGGCATCTTTAGTTTAACTAGTTTTAAAGTAGCCATTCAATAATGTGTTTTAGAAGCTAGCTACAATCTACATGTTAATTCATCTATAATTTACTTGGTTTAAAAGTAATCTTGACAACCTTTTAGAAATACATTTTGAACTTCAAGCACTATTGGATAATCTTCACAATGATGTAGACTACAAATTAGGTAGACTACAAATTAGGTAGATGGAATGTAGAAATACCAAAGTAATTCATAAACAAACGAAACAAATAAATTAGAGACTTTAATAGATCATCATCTTACTGATGATTTCTCAGACAATGCAAAAGTTTGACAGCACAATAGGAAATTTTGACTACAACATAAGGTGTTATAAACCTAGTAGGTTGGGCAATTGAAAACCATGCAAGCCAAGGAATTAGCCTACCAAAATACTGTGTAAAGAAATTATTGTGGAAAATTTTTTGAGCATGGTTATTAATCATAAGGCTAAAAAGGGGATTGGAAATGGGTGGCAACAAGAGGCAAAGGTTTCTCCCAATCCACAGTTTCTTCAACTACTCATCCATGGTACTAGAATTTCATTTCCAGTCATTTCAAACTAAAATCCAGTCATTTTGTTTGAGATCTTTTGGCTTTCCCATTTGGGAAGTGTTTCTAAAAACCCATAGGCAAACCTCTTTGAGTGCCTGTCAATAGCTAAGAAATAAGAAAAAACCCCCACTCAAGACGGAGGAGTGTTTACATATTTCCTAATAAACAAGGTGAAGACGTCTACAAATGCACAGCCTATGGAGAATTCCTATTCACAAGCTCCTAATTTGGGCTCTCCGTAAATGGTTGTTTAGAGAGGGGAGCAATGAATAACAGTGGCTTCAAGGACAACAGTGGCTTGTTGAGTCAATGAAAGCGGAGTTTTAATATTTCTCGCACAAGGTTGAAGCCTCTCCAACAATACGCTTCTACTTGTGCTCATCCTCGTGTTTGTGCCAATGCAAGTGAAAAAAATTGGAGTTGAGCATTGGGTAACATTGCCGAAAATAGATTCCCCTCATTCATGGCTACTTGGCCAACAGAAGCTTGAGTAGTTGAATTTTGTAATCTAACTTTGATTCAACAAATAATTTTCTTATATCTAAAAGTTTCATGCTTGCCACATTAGGATATAAAAAGCATTTATAAAAAAAAATCTCATCAACAACCAACATTTTGCTTGTAGCAATCAGTATGGTGCATGGCACGAGAAGGGGCCCTATTGAGCCCCATGTTGAAGGCTTCGTAAATTTCTCAACACATTCAAGGTCATTTAGAGATGTGGACAATCATAGTGAAGGCCATTCTCACCTTTGAAAGTCGTCTAAAAATGTGTCTTGCAAAAGAAGTTTTAGGACAATTGTATATTCAAACAGTGTTCTAGAATCCTTGGAGGATCACAAGGAAAATGCATTGATTTGAAAATTTAATAGAACTGGGAAGCCTTAAAGGGCTCTAATAAAATGGATAAAAAATTGAAGATAAGAACATCTTAGAATGACCCTGATTCTAGGGGGACTCTTTGCAATGCTAGTTTCCATAATTCAATCCTGAAAGACACATATACTACCAATCTAGTACGATAGAGTGCTTTGAAGCTTGAATTAGTCGATTGCATTTATCTCAACCATTAAAACCCATTGAAGCTGGTTGTCAACGATTAAATCTTGTTGCTGTTTGACAAGACATTTTCCCCTATCAATAGGGCATATTACCGATCCATTAAGAAATAAATGAGTCCAAGGAGATACCCAACCTTATCCAAATTTAGCAATATCTAAAACTTAAATCAATCATAATATATGCTTGAGCTCCTTCCATCTAGTCAAATATAACACCTACCAACAACGACGGATTTCCACTCTTGATATTTTTGTCATTTAGTTAATAACAACCACGGGATATCTTATTTATTCATAGCATACAATATTAAATCTCCCTACAGAGACATATGGGGTAAGACAGATCTCTTATTTAACCAATGGTTCTTATAGTGGCATCTTTAGTTTAACTAGTTTTAAAGTAGCCATTCAATAATGTGTTTTAGAAGCTAGCTACAATCTACATGTTAATTCAACTATAATTTACTTGGTTTAAAAGTAATCTTGACAACCTTTTAGAAATACATTTTGAACTTCAAGCACTATTGGATAATCTTCACAATGATGTAGACTACAAATTAGGTAGATGGAATGTAGAAATACCAAAGTAATCCATAAACAAACGAAACAAATAAATGACAGAATTTAATAGATGGTCATCTTACTGATGATTGCTTAGACAATGCAAAATTTTGACAGCACAATAGGAAAGTTTGACTACAACATAAGGTGTTATAAACCTAGTAGGTTGGGCCATAAGGTGTTTACACAGTATTAGCCTACCAAAATACTGTGTAAAGAAATTATTGTGGACAATTTTTTGAGCATGGTTATTAATCATAAGGCTAAAAAGGGGATTGGCAATGGGTGGCAGCAAGAGGCAAAGGTTTCTCCCAATCCATAGTTTCTTCAAATACTCATCCATGGTACTAGAATGTCATTTCCAGTCATTTCAAACTAAAATACAGTCATTTTTTTTTAGATATTTTGGCTTCTCCCATTTGGCAAGTGTTTCTAAAAACCCACAGGAAAACCTCTTTAAGTGCCTGTCAATAGCTAAGAAAGAAGAAAAAACCCCCACTCAAGACGGAGGAGTTTTTACATATTTCCTAATAAACAAGGTGAAGATATCTACAAATGTGCAGCCTATGGAGGATTCCTGTTCACAATCTCCTAATTTGGGCTCTCCATAAATGGTTGTTTAGAGAGGGGTGCAATGAATAACAGTGGCTTTAAAGAGAATAGTGACTTGTTGAGTCAATGAAAGCGGAGTTTTAATATTTCTCCCACAAGGTTGAAGCCTCTCCAACGATACACTTCTACTTGTGCTCATCCTCGTGCTTGTGCCAATGTAATTGAAAACAGTTGGAGTTGGGCATTGGGTAACATTGCCGAAAATAGATACCCCTCATTCATGGATACTTGGCCAACAGAAGCTTGAGTAGTTGAATGTTGTAATTTGACTTTGATTCGACAAATAATTTTCTTATATCTAAAAGGTGCATGCTTGCCACATTAGGATATAAGAAGCATTTATCAAAAAAAATCTCATCAACAACCAGCATTTTGCTTGTAGCAATCAGTATGGTGCATGGCACGAGAAGGGGCCCTATTGAGCCCCATGTTGAAGGCTTCGTAAATTTCTCAACACATTCAAGGTCATTTAGAGATGTGGACAATCATAGTGAAGGCCATTCTCACCTTTGAAAGTCGTCTAAAAATGTGTCTTACAAAAGAAGTTTTAGGACAATCGTATATTCAAACAGTGTTCTAGAATCCTTGGAGGATCACAAGGAAAATGCATTGATTTGCAAATTTAATAGAACTGAGAAGCCTTCAAGGGCTCTAATAAAATGGATAAAAAATTGAAGATAAGAACATCTTAGAATGACCCTGATTCTAGGGGGACTCTTTGCAGCCTTAGTTTCCATAATTCAATCCCAAAAGACACATATACTACCAATCTAGTACGATAGAGTGCTTTGAAGCTTGAATTAGTCGATTGTATTTATCTCAACCATTAAAACCCATTGAAGCTGGTTGTCAACGATTAAATCTTGTTGCTGTTTGACAAGACATTTTCCCCTATCAATAGGGCATATTACCAATCCATTAAGAAATAAATGATTCCAAGGAGATACCAAACCTTATCCAAATTTAGCAATATCTAAAACTTAAATCAATCATAATATATGCTTGAGCTCCTTCCATCTAGTCAAATATAACACCTACCAACAACAACGGATTTCCACTCTTGATATTTATCTCATTTAGTTGATAACAACCACAGGATATCTTATTTCTTCATAGCATACAATATTAAAGCTCCATACAGAGACATATGGGGTAAGACAGATCTCTTATTTAACCAATGGTTCTTATAGTGGCATCTTTAGTTTAACTAGTTTTAAAGTAGCCATTCAATAATGTGTTTTAAAAGCTAGCTACAATATACATGTTAATTCAGCTATAATTTACTTGGTTTAAAATTAATCTTGACAACCTTTTAGAAATACATTTTGAACTTCAAGCACTATTGGATAATCTTCACAATGATGTAGACTACAAATTAGGTAGACTACAAATTAGGTAGATGGAATGTAGAAATACCAAAGTAATCCATAAACAAATGAAACAAATACATGACAGACTTTAATAGATGGTCATCTTACTGATGATTGCTCAGACAATGCAAAAGTTTGACAGCACAATAGGAAAGTTTGAATACAACATAAGGTGTTATAAACCTAGTAGGTTGGGCAATTGAAAACCATGCAAGCCAAGGAATTAGCCTACCAAAATATTGTTTAAAGAAATTATTGTGGAAAATTTTGTGAGCATGGTTATTAATCATATGGCTAAAAAGGGGATTGGCAATGGGTGGTAGCAAGAGGAAAATGTTTCTCCGAATCCACAGTTTCTTCAACTACTCATCCATGGTAGTAGAATTTCATTTCCAATCATTTCAAACTAAAATCCAGTCATTTTGTTTGATGCATCATCCAAAATTAACTGATGGAGAGAATAAGAATGATTAAAATCTCTTTGAACGTTCCTTATTCTAGTCAAAGATCCATTCTTTGGGCCACATTACTTCTACAGAAGGTATAGTCGTGGACCTTGCCAAAATCAAGGCCATTATGGAATTCCTAACACTAAAGGATGCTCATATGCTACACTATTTCAATGGATTGGTTGGGTATTATAGGAGATTCATAGAATAATTCTCCATTATAGCTAATCCCATTACCAAGGTCAAGAAGAAGGGTAAGGAATTTGCATGGATAAAGTAGTTTCAAGTTTCAACATGCCCTTTTAAGGCTCACAAATTGTAAACCACTGCTCTAGTACTAAAATTCCTAAAAATGGACCACGATTTTTAGTATTTACATATGATAGAAATCATATTATTATGTAATGAGTAATTTATCGTCTTATGGAGTGGTTCATTAGTCAAGCCACAAGATCATTTTGAAGTTCAAGGCATCAAGAGGAAGTCCTTATTAGTTGGGCAAACACTTGTGTTCCAGAACGATGCATGTGGAAATCAAGGTGTATATGAAGGTCCCCATCTTGAATTAAGTTACCATCACAAGCAAAGGCATTCCTCATTGTTTAATGCACATCATGCCTCCATCTATGTTAATCACATGTGCATCTCTATGTGTATAGAATATCTCTTAAGTAAGAGTTACATGAAAATTCCCATGTTGTAAGAACCTATGTTTTCATCTTGAGAAAATGGGGTCCTCTCCAAGTCACTCGCGTAGATTAGGTTTTCATAAGAAAAGTAGGTGATTTTCCATAAGATGTGAACATTTCATTTTAAGAAGTGTGACAATGTGGTTTCAACATGACATTAAAAGATGGAACGAGCATTCAGATTTAGGATGCTAGTGTTCTTCTTGAGGCATGAGTGCACATCTAAGAAGACTCTAACAAGGGTTGAAAAGGAGGAATAGTTAGAGAGGTTGGGATATTATAGTCTCACTTAGAGGTGTAGACAAGCAAGTTAAGCACCATGAGAAGTGACGAAGAAATATTAAGACTTTTGACGAGCTGAACAAAGGAAACTTGTCAATGTTACTAAGTGAACATTCCTTGATCGAATTTGATAGCCTCTCCTTGGCACTATCACTTTGCAAGAAGAAGAAGAAATGTGAAATATATGTGCTACCCACTAAAGAAATTGGCAAGGTTGTTGCAACATATATAGGTGGTTTTGTCATGTTGCAAAAGGAGTTGTTGGAACTTGGAAGGTGACCATTGGAGTATATTTGTAAGGGATTTAGGGGGGTGAAAGGATCTGATAAGGAGAAAATTACAAAAATCTAACAAATAGGCCATACTGGAATAGGATATTTTTATTTTGGGAAATCCAAAGTTGAAGGTGCATTACGAGTATCTTGGGCTTTTGATATGTGTTAGTGGTGTTAGTGCATTGTGTTTGATGAGAACTGGCTAGAATGTGTTCCATGAAGGAAAAAAACCCACAAGTTTGAGATGGATTTAACCATTTTGCATTGTAAGGTGTGTTATGCCTTGGTTTTGAGGAGACAATTAGAACCATCTTAGAGTGTGATGGGTTGTAACATCGACTTAGGTCCACTTGCATGGGTTTAGGTGTAAAGGTACCCCATGAGTTGAGGAAACTGATTGCAATGCTTACCTATATAAAGTTCTTATGATATAAGATTAATGATTTTTTTTTGGAGAATGGAAGAGGAAGATAAGAAAGGAGAGGAACTGAGGTTTGTTGTAAATCAATCAAAAGGAAGGAAAAATATATCCTATTAGTAGGATTTCTCAAGTTGCATCCTCAATAGGAATAAATTTTAGCTGGAGCTAGGGAGTTGGCCTCAAAAGCATTGATTGGGTACTCTAGGAATCCAAGACCCGACATATCCAAGCTAGCCCATTAGATAGATTGGTCTCGAGAAAATGTTGGAAAGGCTAAGGTGCAAATCTCCCTTTTTTAATGTTGGTTTTAAGCCTCCTATTTTAGAATGTTGAAAATATGGTCATGATCTTGAAAGGAGGTCCTTGATTTTACCAAAACTCAATGCCCATGCTTAATCCATGGTGTGATTCTATCTATTTAGGTTTGGTCTTGAACGTTAAGATCCATCTTTGAGTCTTGTTATCAATCTGCCATTTTTATGTGCAGAGAAGGTCTTAAGGGCTATGGGGGATAAGATGGTTATTTTCCAACACCCCTCCCTCGAAACCCTATAAGTAGATGTTGTGCCCCATTTTGTTGTCGTAATATTTCAACAATGAGCTCTTCCTATGAGGATGGCCTGAAGCCTATGTAAAGGGAGTGGAAAAAACAAACTTTCATGTTGTGTAGAAGGAGAGGTATAGATTGCAGGTGTCTATAGAGGCCTTGACAAAGGTGAAGGGAAATGGAGTTTACCTCCTATTGCAATGCCTTCTATTCCTCCACCATTCGAGGTGTTAAAGGGCACTGAATTTAATCGTCATAGGTGAAAGCTCATGAAGATCTTAAAAATGAGAAGGTAGGTGTGATTTAGCATAGGATTGATTCTTTAACGATTGAATTTTTGGGTGAGATTTCCAAGTAAATGGAAAATTTGAAGCCCTACCAATACCACTTATAGATTAAGTAGAGTATGAGAAAATGATTCCTAAGATTCAAAGAGTCTCTCCATTTGTTTTCCATGGGATCCATGGAAATTATGTTCAAGTGTCAATAACTCGTGTTAAGATATCGTCTTTGATTCAAGGCACATATACTTCTTCAACTAGCGGTGGAGAGTCCAACCAATGAAGAGGCAAGTTTGTTCATTTACAAGGTTGGAATCAATCAATTATTCTCCCTCTTTTCCAAACTCTACGATGAGTGTGCATAATGGACTTATTATTATAAATAATTGCAAATATTGGATTATGGTGAATTTTAAGGGCTTGAAATGGTTGCCTCAACCTACAAATATTTAAAGGAACTATGTGTTTTTAAATTAAACCCTTGGGTACAGGGAGCTACAAAAAAGGAAGGCCTTATGGTTATTTTTAAGGGGCAGAATCTGTCATTTTTTTGTGAGTTTGGTTATATTTTTGTTTATGTCTAATTTAATGTTAATAAAATAGTTGTGAGTTCATTCAGTAGATCTGTAATCTACTAGGTTTGCAAAAACATTAATATTTATAACAAATTTAAAAGATCTGCCTTAACAAAACAATATAATGAATCGAACAATCTCATTGTATGGATGGTGCTGAGGTTATTGCCAGAGTTGATAACTACTCGAAAAGAATAGTGAAATCCATCTAAATGATGAGCACTCCGTGAAAGCTTTGAATTATATGAAATGGGTGGAGCATGCTTAGAAGCAACAGATGCTGATATTTTGGTATTTGAAACCCCATTTTGTTATGCGCATTTACCTGCAAAGAAAGGAGTCTTACCTGTAACATTGCCATTTCCAGCATTATCAGAGTTTCTCAAACTATTTCCACGACTAGTAAGCTCAGGGGAAGCTAAAAGTTTTGTCCATAAATCATTTCCCAAAAGCTGCAATGGCTTAGCAACCTTAGGAAATGATCTCCCAAGCACCTATGTTGCCTTGGACTGTAAGGAAATTTAACTTGAAGTGGATTTATTAAGGCCATGGAGATGTCAGGTCCGTGAATTCTTTTCACCACGAATATTTTTTTATGTGCGATTTATTGGAAACTTTAGGGGTCTCCTGTGACTTCTTATTTAATTGATCTTTCAAAGAAGTAAATCCATTCGGCTTTCCAAAGCCGATGTCAATTTCGTTGAATCAAGGCTTTTCTTTCTTTCCAAGTGATTCCAAACCTTGCCAGTCAATCTATATATTTACATAATTTACTAAAATGGAATTGAAATCTTATCGATAATTTTCACAGAATTCACCCAACCTAATGTAGCAAGGGTTAGAAGAACAAAAAAATACCGACCATCCAAAAGGGTTGATTTCAAATCTCATTGGGTAATGTTACCGGGAGAGCTCGAATGGTCAATATGTAGAATTTCACAATTTCTTTAAGATATCACAAGTAATGAAGTGACGGTCTGTAGGGCAGCAAATTACCAAACATCCAGAGGTTTTCTTTCAAATGTGCATTCAACCTTTGCCTTAGTTAATAATTTCTTATGACCTCTGCAATAATATTATAATAAACCATTCTCAACTGGGATGGAGACAAGTAGGGCCCGAGTGGGGGAACTTGAGACACCGATGAGCAGATTCATTGTGGGCAGGGACAAAAGAGGACCGAGGATATTCCGGAAGGGAGTTCGATGCTAGTAAGCAAGAAAAAATACCAACACGTGATTCTCAGTTAGAAATAGTCCCCACCCTTTGAAAAAAGAAAGGGTTTCTAGATGAGCATGTTCCCCTGAGTATAATGGGTTTCCTTTCCATAATGGTTTGAAGTATGATCTTCATGATCACATTGGGTTTTGTTAGATAACATAAATTTGATTTAACATTCTGGCATTTTCCACATACGGTTTGTTTGAAATAAACAATCAGAATATGTGAGGAATTAAGTAGATCTATGTGGAAAATTTGATGAATGCACGCGATCTGGATTAAGAAATGAGAAAAGGCATTAGAAAAATTGTGGAAAGAGGCAAGATATATGAATATATTTACCTTCTCAAATAATCTCTGGGCCACCTGAAGCTTTGAAGAAATCGATCCAGCCATTGTTGTCAAGCGTCTTCAGGATGATCAGCCTTCCATCCTTCGAGCCTTCGACTAGCCTTTCCTTGTGCAAACCCTTGAACCGGCTTGAACCGTGGTTTGAATTGACTATTTTCAATGCTTAAAACTGTGGGCAGTGAGGAACCGGGGATGGGACGGACGCGTTATTCTATACCGGGGATGGGACGAGCAGACAATAAATTACATAATATTAAAATATCCATTAGTGCATTTCTATTGCAAAGGTTTGAGTATATTGGGCGAACACCAGCTTTGCGATACTGGATGAGGTTTCCAGTAGGGGGAGGATCACAGGGGCTACCTGTAACTGTAACTATCCGTAGCATCAAGATCGAAGATCAATTGCATTAAAGAGTGAACTTTCTCCGCGGCCGGCGGAACCGGAGATATATAATACATAATATTAAAATATCTCATTCTAAAGAGAAAAATTCAGTATACAGAAACGTTTACATGGGAAAATGGATTCAAAACTCAAAAGTCGGTATCTAGAAAAATTTACGTGGGAAAATGGATTCAAAACTCAACTACCATTAATAGATAATACTTCAAATGGAATGAGTTATACATTCATATAAAGGATACAATATTTAAATTCAAAACTTTTTCTGATGTCTCAATTGGGATGAAAGATAATAATCAAAGTAACAATCACTCCTTCAAAGTGTGATTTAGCATGGAATATTTTAAAAGAGCGAAGTGATTTTTTATTTTTATTTTTTATTTTTTATTTTTTATATTTTATTTTTTTATTCAGTTGAATTTATTTTTATTTTTGAAGATGTCAAAAAATCCTTTATTTTAAGAAAGTTGAAATCATTTTTAATGAATAAATTTTAATTTTTAAGTTAGACGTTACATTTTGATAAATACAATAATATTATGAGAAATTTATTTAAGTCTACTCAAATCATCTTGGGACTCTTTTAAATGAAACTTTCAAAAGTAAGGAAAAAATTATTTCATCATAGAAAAAGTGAAAGTGCTTTCATGGATATTTTTAGTCCTTATGTTTTCCATACATCTAATTATTTTGGAAGAACTCCAATATCTATCCCAATTTGAAGGAATAGTTTCATAAAAGACATTGATGTGACCCTTGAGAACTAAATCCAAGAATTGGTCTTTGCTTAAAATATGATGGGGAAATTCATCTTCTCTTATCATGTACCCACCCCACTAAGTGGCATTAAGGAGATGAGTTAATGTATTTTTTCCTCTTTAAGTACTATTATAGAGTCTCTTTTGAGCTTGTATATGTGTTCTGCTCAACAAGAACTTTCCAACCATTGTATTCTTGCTTAATTATGGGTCATGCATAGAAAGATATGACCTTCTAAAAATTTCTTCAAGTTCTCTTGTTTTCAACCATGCTAGCAATCATACTAGTGATGTGGCAGTAAGTTCACCCAACATCCGTATTATGCCATGTCACAACTACAATAATTCACCCTTGTGTTCACACTTGTTGAGACATTCATCTTTACTTAACCACTTATTGGGTTTTTTTCTTTCTTAATATTATAGGAAAAATCATCTTCTCTTATCATGTACACAGCCCCCCTAAGTGGTATTAAGGATGTGATTTAATCTATTTTTTTCCTCTATATGTACTATTATAGGGTCTCAATAATAACTTTCCAACCATTATAATATGGCTTAGTTATGAGACATTCATAGAAAGATATGACCTTCCAAATATTTCTTCAAGTTCTATTTTCCTCAACCATGTCAACGATCACAATGGTGATGTGGCAACAAGTTCACCAGTCATCTATATTATGCCATGTCACAACTAGTATGATTCACCCTTGGGTTTACATTTGTTAAGACATTCATCTTTGCTTGACTTCTTATTGGGTTATAATGCTACTACTCCACAATTCTATCACATTCTCACCAATCTTCTCATCGTGCCAAGATTTTTAAACCATGCAACGCAGTGCACATGAACATTTTATCTATGCAATACGTCACATAGAGGAATATGTTATCCTATACAGTAGCACATCACATAACTTTTCTTTGTACGCATCCTACTTTTATGTGTGTTTTATATGTCCCCCACCTCTTCTTCCTTTCTCTTTTCTTCATCTATCCCTTATCTTTTCCTTTATTTTTCTTTCTCTCTTTCTTCATTGCACGATGAAACTATTTTATTTTTTGGCAACCCCCTTTCCTCATATTTATCACATCTACAAAGATTATAGACATGCAACAACAAACCAATGTGTGACATGTGTTAACCTCAAAGTTTAAAAGAGGCGCAACAACCAATTAGAACAGGCCACATGTCCTCCTGAAAGTTTTCAATGATATGACAATGTGACACGTGTCACAGGACAAAAATTTCCCAACTCATGATATTCCAATGAGGATTTACCACATGTCCCTTCAAAATTTCATGGCCTTTATCATATCATGCAATTTTTTTTGTGCAATACAGCCTATATCACATAAAAGTAATTCCATGCAATACATAAAACAACATTAAGAAAGCCTTGAAAAGCATCCAATGGGTTAAGGGCTTATGGGTTGTGATAATGGGGCCCCTAATACCCTTATCACCCTTTGAAAGCAAATACATGGAGGATATTTGGGGGAATTTTGATTGTCCATAAAATGTGGATCAAATTTGAGGAGCTTGTCGCTATTTGGAGCGGTTAGTGAGCAAAAACTTAATATGACCAAGAAGATTAGTGTTGGAGCACCTATGCTTTGGGAGAAAGGCTTGGAGGTTCTAGAAGTTAAGGGGTGTAAAATTCCTTGAAATCCTACAACTGCTTGAATGAACAAATCTGAAAGTAATTTTGTTACACCAAGACACAAGATTTCTCTATGATAGATAAGCAGCGGAACAAAAACATAGTCACACATAATAACACAATATTTTTATGGAGAACTCAACTGGGAAAACCCTCTACTTGTTGTAGATTTTATTGGCAGAAATTGAGAAAATAGAATACTTTACAGGGAAAATTGTTCCAATAGAGTATAAGGTTGTTCTCTCTACTAATACTTAGCTCAAAACTTCCCTGTAATAACTCAACTCAACCCATATTTCTTTGCGTTGTAGTCTCTTATTTCCTAGCGCTAGACAAGCCCTTGGAAACACCTGCTGTCCCAATTTTTGAAGATGCCACCTAAAGTACTCTTAGATTTATGGAGCATACTGCCCAATTTACATCTGTGAAGCCCTCAAGCATCGCTCCATCAACATTTTTATACCACAATCTATAATCTATTATGCCTCTAAGATACCTCAAAACATTTTTCACAGCAACCCAGTGAACTTTGGTTGGTTCCATTATGAACTGACTCATTTGGTTGGCTGCAAAACAAATATCAAGTCATGTATTGACCAAGTACATCAATGACACGATGAGTTGTCTGTGTACTATAACTTCTTCTCACTCTGCTCTACTAGCATCCACCTTCCTCTAGTTTGTGACTATATGTGTGGTCATGGGTCTGCAATCCTGCATATGAAATATCTAGAGGATATTTTGTAGTGTACTTCCATTGTCCCATGAAGATATCACCATCACCTTACCAAACCTCCAATGCAAGGAAATAATGCATAAGCCCCATATCCTTCATCTCAAACTCCCTTGCAAGGTCCTCCTTGCAATCGGATCAAGGTTTCTACTTCAGTCAATATAAGGTCGTCAATATAGAGCACTAGAATGAGTGGAAGCCCTCCAATCCTCAAAGGTAGCTATCAATACAAGTGTATCATGCTCTTGGAGCCTTCTTGAACCCATAAAGAGCTCTCTTCATCCTGCACACATGTGTGTCTATGTCAAACTGCTGAAATCCCTCTAGTTTCTCCATATAAAGCTCCTCCTCAACCACTTCGTTGAGGAATGATATCTTCACGTCCATCTAGTGGATCTTCCACCCCATATATGTTGCAAGTGCCAGAATAGTCGTGATGGATGAATAAAATGCTATTGGGGCAAAGGTATCCTCGTAATCTATGCCCTCAATCTGTGAGAAGACCTTAACCGCAAACATGGCCTTGTACTTCTCCACACTCCCATCTGCTCCATGCTTCACCTTGTACACCAGTGTGATCCTACAACTAATTTTACCTTAGGTCATGGCACAATCTCTTAGATAGCGTTCTTCATGATGGATGAATTTTCCTCCACCATGGAATCCTTCCAAACTTGATTAGAAGCTACCTCCTTATAACTATAAGGCCCAATGTCCACCACTCTTGTCGTCAATTCCATATATTCAGTGTACCTTTGTGGCTACTCACTCTACTTGAACATGGTTCTAGGAGCTTCCACCTGCTCCTCGGCCTCCTAAACCAACTTCATGACCCACTTATCTTTCTTCCTTCCAATGTTAGGAGTCTACTCTTGTTGTGGTCTCTTTTCCTATGATCCTAGCTAAGGCTCCTCATTGGGAGTGAGTAGCTCCTCCATCTCAGGTACTCCAACCTACTCTCACTCCAAGGACTCCCTTAGAGCTCTGGACTCCTGAAACATCACATATCATCTAAGAATAGTATTCTTGAGTCCTAGCAGATACACCTTGTATGCCTGACTTGTCTCATTGTATCCCACAAAAATACCATTTTCTGTTGTGGGCTCCATCTTCTTCCTGCTATCTTTGGACACATGGCAATAAAATTGTGTGCCAAATATACATAAGTTTGAAACATCAGGCTTCTTTCCTGTGAAATCCTCACCCGGTGTAACTCATAGAAGAACCTTGTATGGACTCTTATTTTGTAGAAATATTCTAGTGTTGCATGCCTCTACTCAGAAGAACATAGGAAATCCCTGATCATGCAACATGGCCTTGGTCACTCTAACAATACTGCGGTTCTTCCTCTCATCCAACCCATTCTTCTTATGGTTATGAGGTGTTATAAGCTCTCTCCTAATGCTCTCCTTCACACACAAAACCTTGAAGGCATTATAGGAATATTATTCACCATTGTCACTCCTCATTACCTCGATCTTCTTCTCTATCTAGTTTTCTACCAAGGCCTTAAACTCCATGAACTTGGTTATAACCTCATCTTTCTTCTTCATAAAAAATATCCAAGTTTTTCAAGAATAATCATCAATGAAAGTAACATAATACCCATGTCTCATAAGAGATGGAAAAAAGAAGGGCCTGCATACATCTAAATGCACCAGCTCCAAGATCTATTTGGATCTATTGTCTCAACCTTAAAAATTAGTCTTGGCATACTTTCCATGTGTGTACCCCTTGCACACATCATGCTAGTTACAACTAGACACTGGTAATCCTGTGTTTATTTGTTGAAGAATCTTCAGTACCTCGTTATGCAAGTATCCCATTAACTTATGCCAAAGTTCTCCAACATCTCTACTCTTCTCACCACCTGTCTTGTTGCTCAAGGCTACGCAACTCTCTACCTACAACTTTTACATGTTGCTCACCCTCACACCTATTTGATTCACTAATCCAGAAGCTAAGTGCTTGAGGTATGCCTTACCTATGTTTAAGATGACTTCATATCCCTTGTCCTAAAGGGTTGCTACTGAAACAAGGTTCTTCTTCAGTCCTGGAACATAAAGAACTTCTCTAGGATGGAGAGAGATTCCAGATTCCCTCTCAAAGATGACGGAACCAACCCCCATGGTCATGTACTTTCCATTATCTCCTAGCTCAATATGAACCTCCATGTTCTTCTCCTCTAACTCACTGAAATACTCCTTGTTCCCATTCATGTGGAAGGAGGCTCCATAATCAATATACCATGTGTTTCTCCCTACAAATATTTCCATGCAAGTTATAAATGATAAATATTTTTCAAACTGAGAAGCAAACCCTTCTACCTCAATTGATGCAACCGCATGATTCTTACTAGACCTCTTATTCTAATTAGGACACTTAGTAGCACAGTGTCCAAACTCATGGAAATGAAAGCACATGATCTTACTTATATCTTTCTTCTTTTTCTCTCCCTTCTGACTAGACTCGATCTTCCCTTTTCCCATCTTTCCCTTGGCCTTATTTGCAAGAGAAATATTATTCTTGTCCTTGGTATTTGTTGATCTGCCATCTCAAGTTACTCTCCATATATTCTCTTGAACATATTCAGTCCTAAACAAGACAACACTTGACCTACTTGCTGATGGTGGCCACACACAACCCTTTCAGTCCACAAGTTTAATGAGAGCACCACAGGTTTAATGTTTGTAGAACAAGGGGCCATCCCCTTGTCCAACAATTTTGATGGGTCCCATGCATCATTATGGCACTCATGAACCCTAGTATGCCTCCTAGAAATCCCTAGGACATAAAATGACCTCTTATGAGCCTTATTATTCCATGTATGAGATAGTTTGGTGGGATTGTCACCAAAATTTAGGGTTACTTGCATATTATTTTATGTTTAGGGGCTAATGTAGGCCCATAAGCTAATTCTATCAACTCCTAATAAATGTATAAATAGGATTTAGTTGCACTCATTTATATGATGGATTGACTTGGGCTCTCTCTATCTTTAGAGAACTTCCCATTTTTCCTTGGAGGATTATTTTGGATGATGGATGCATCTTGATGTATGGATTTGGGTTAATTTTGGATGATGGATGCATTTTTCCAGTCATTTAGAACTTACTCACTCTTATTATCTATTTCTAAAAACTTCTAACTACTGTGCCCATCCTTTTCATTTACAAGTTAAGAGAAGGTGATGTTAGAAAACAGGCTAATGATAGCGTTAGTGGTGCATCTCCCTTGAGCATGAACAAATCCCTCATAACTTTTCCTTGTATGCAAGGATTTTATTTTAGAGTAGTGCATTATCATAGTAGATATAACTCCTCTCCTGAAGGTGCCTCATTCCATAAGTGTGCATTCATGAATGCACCTAAGATGATGGTGTTAATCTCCTCAACTAGTGTGCCATACTTGGTGGGTGTGACCCAACAACTAATTCGTCTATCCTCGAAGGTGTCATTATAAGCTTCTAGCTATATTTAAGAATGTTTCTGACTGGTGTACCACAATCTAGCTCTGCAATCCTGGTGCTGCTCAACTTCTCAAGGCTCAGGTGAGACCAACTCGGACCAACTAGGTAATCTAACACTCTTGAGAAAAAAAAATTTCCAATAATCCAAGATTCTCCCCCAACTTGTAAAACTTCCCCTTTGTTAGGAGCTTTGTCAAACTATTACCCATATGCAACTTTTTTCAGAATGTGTTCCAACACTACTAACTCCCTAATGAACTTGGAATCTTAGGAAATTGTATTGAATATCAATGTGTTTGAAATGGTCATGACACATTGGATTTTCATAGAGCTTGATGTAACTTTGATTCTCACAAGAGACAATATTGGGCTTCAACAATTGATTGGTTGACTCTACAATCAAGTTGCAAATCTAGATAGCTTCATAATAAGTGTATGAAACTGCCATATACTTTGCTTCAGTGGAACTGAATGCAATTGTTGCTTTCTTCTTGTTGATTTAATAAAAATGATTTATAAAATGATAATAATGATGTTTAAAATGAGCCTTATGATGGTCTATTTATACACATTGATTGTTCACAAGGTGTAGGGGTATGTTTATAACATCACTGCCCTTGGAAGCTTTGTCTTGAAAGCACAGTAACTAGAATTTTCTTTAGTTAAGCACATTTTTGTGGTGGAATGAAGTTTATCAGATATCTATTTATACTTTGTAGAGGTTTGACTTTGTTTGTCCTTTGAGTGTTGGTGAGGTTTCTTTGTATTTTTTGCATCGTAGTCTAAAGTCTTTTGACCTGATTGTTTAACATGAAAGCTTTATGTTTATTGGCAATATATTTGAAATACCTGCATGATCAAGAAACTGTTATGGTTAATTAAATTACTAATTAGGTACCACAAAAAGAGGATGATGTTGAGAGGGCTTGCCTGGGTGACTCTGGGAGCAACCCGAAGGTGGTCAGACAAAGCTCTTCTAAGTTACAAATTTGAAGAGAAAAAACTGGTGATGTATATGTGGTTGCTCAACCTGGGCTGTATGGAAAATCTTGGCTGAGAGTGTTTACCTTTCCGTGTCTTCACGAAAGTAGGTTGTCTGGTCACAGAATACGATCATGACTACATGTAGGTGATGGTTCTGTAGTAAGTTCTCAGCCTTATCTTCAGAATGTCTAACAGAGAGGATCAGGTTTGAATTCAAGATATAATTTGATGAATTTGGAGATTTAGAGTTGAAGAAAAAATTGTGGTGATGTTTGGATGGGTGCTAATTTGTAGGGTTTTCCATTTTTATAATTTTCTTTGTTGTGCTTTCTACCATGCTACCTAGTTGCTTTCATGTTTCCCTATCATTTTAACTTTTTTTATTTCTATCCCTCTATTGTTTCTTGCCCCATTTGAAATATCATCCTTATTTCGTAGGTGTTTTCTTCAATATAGTGTGAATATTTTTCCATCACATAGCTTTTGTGGGGTTTGTCTACGCAAATAGCTTGTAAGGCCCATTCATTGGGGTATTTGATGAAATGAAATGATTATCAATGATCACCAACTAATGGTACCTGCAAAGATTTACTCTAACAATTCTACAATTTTCTTGTGCCAACAATTATACAACATTTTAACCTCATGAATTAGTCTCGTCTGTTCTCTTAGCTGATTCTCTAAGCACTTATTGTTTTTGTCAAAGCTTTTACTCTCTAGTCCCATTGAGCTATTTCATTTATTTGTGGACATTGATCTATTTTCATTTCATTTCTTCAATTTTTATTATTGTTATGCGTTGCCTTTGGCCAGTGCCTTCTTTCTTACCTATGCTTTTTATGCTTAAGAATTCCACCCAGCTAGAGCAACAGGGGTAGTAGGAGCCACGCAATCCAGCCAGAGCCCAGCAGGGGTAGCACAGAGGCAGCAGGAGCCATGCAGGGCTGACGCAGTCCCAGTAAAGGCAGCACAGGGGCAGTGTAATCCCTTTAGGTGTGACACAGGCCCTTACTGAGCAGCGCAGAGGCTGACGCAGGCCAGTTATGTTGACGTAGAGGGATTCAGAGCAATGTATTACTGCCGTATTTATTTCTCTGTTGGGTGAACCAGTTTTGGTGCCCAGGATTGTTGTACTTAGATTTTGCATAATAATCAAAACCCTCCAGAGCTAGCTACACCGGTTTTCCCACATTGGGTTTTTTTCTGAGGATAGTTGTCTAGAAAATCCATGTGTCACTTTGTCTATGAGCATGTTATTCAGTATTTGATCTATATGTGTAGGTTGCTAGTTGTATTTACTATTTACTTCGTTAATTTATTGAATATTTCAGAAATTAACTTGTAACTTAATTCAAGTAGGAGAATTAAATCAAGATACTGCAATAGGGTTTCTTAGATTAAGAAATTTTTGCATTCCCTAGGTCTAGCCCCATTAGGTCACCTAGGGCAAAAATTTCCCAGGAATCTAGCTAGAGGAAAACTTCTATCTCCTAGAGGCAGTTGTGTTGCTGGGTGCCCTCACTCTCCTCAGAACATGGGCCAATTCCGAAGGTGGAATCTCCGGATACCTCAAGCCCTAGCTCTAGGATCAAGTTTTGCCTAGGTGTTCCCAAGGATAGAACCTAGTAGGATCAATTTGACCTATCGAAGTAAAAACACTTGTATGATCCTTTCCCATCACCTTATCCAGGATAGGAACATCATTGGTTGCTAAATTCCATCCCCGGACCTGGGTTGGGTCCACTTGGCCCTGTGTGGTCCCATTTGGTGTCAAAGGCCTTTCATCAAGGACCATTTGGGAATCCAAGTTCCCAAAGGATTTTAGGGATTGAGAACTTCCTTCATAATTCTTATTCTTCTCCCTCAACCCTTCAATCCCCCTCCTCTCTCCCTAGAAGATAATTCCCTTGCTTAAAAGGAAAGCATGTCCCACTCTTTATTTTATCTTTGGGAAAGGGTTTCGAGGGTCACTTCCCACCTATTCTTTGAGCTATACTCTACAAGTGACTTCCTAAACTACCGGGACTCCACCCATCAGTGAAAGTCCATGAAGAGCAAGGAGCCTTCCTTCAACCTACCTTGCACATGCAATTCCTATGGAATTATCTCCATATTAATTAAGAAAATCAACCTTCCTTGATTGCACAACCCATCATGGCATCCCAATGACTTTATAATTGCACATGGGAAGTTTTCTATAAACAAAACTGATAGTTATGTTCCTCTGAACTGTGTTACAATAAGGATCAAGGGTCTTTTTATTATTTTAAATAAGATAAAACCCCAAACAACCAAAACCCTATCCTGAGGAGATGTAACATCAAGAGTTTATGGGCCCCGTTGGGGTTAGTTGGGAAGCCAACTTCCCGGGGTTGTAACTTGGTCATATGATCTTCGTTGGACGCACACGATACCTCGTTAGAAAGATCTCTTTGAGGAATAAAACTACTAATACAATTTCTTTGAAATCGACAAACCTTTCATGCCCAAAAAACACTGTTTGGGGCCTCAAAATGGCTTCGAAAGTTCAGGACCCGAAAAACTGACAAAAATAGTAAATTGTGCTATAATTAAGGAAACTGAAAAACTGAAAGAGACAATGGCGAGGGCCCAAGTGGAATAGGCGGGTGGCCACAAATATCCACCTCGATCATCATGACTCAATCATCATGACTTAGTTAATTGACACAAGTTGTTATGAGACGAAATTACAATTTATTGTCCAATTTATTTAAGGGAAAAATAAATTAGACACCTCACATTCCTCACTCCTGGTACATCAAAATTCCTCACCAATGTGGGTGCATTTTTTTTGTCCTTTCTAGTCACCGATTTAACTATTTCTTGTTGCAAATTTCAACACTCCCTCTCAATAAGAAAGGAATTCAATCTATCCCCATCTGGTACCTTTGGAATGTTATGCATGCTACACTTCTCTAGTGTTGCACCTGCAAATCCTGAAACTGAATAGCCTCTGAACAACTGAATCAGTATAATGCATCTGTCATCGGAGTCTTCTGACTGCTGCTAGCTACTGCACCTGTCTAGTACTAGATTCTCTGCACTACTGCTGACATCTGCATCCGTGCCCTTTGAACTATTGCTAACTCTATTTGTGCTCCATTATTTGACATCTGTCACTATGATTTCTATCTTGCTGACATCTAACTACATCAATCTAACTGATCCTTCCTACTACTACTGTACTATGGGCTCCTTGTAGCCAGGTTCGATCCATGAGACATGCCATCTCAATAGACCTTGCCCAAATTTCTTATCTTGGGATTGTGTCTACACATAACCCCACCTTACACCTCGAGGTATGGCTGCTCCCTCTTCCTATCTAGCTCGAAATTTCCCCCTCATGGAGGTCTCTACTTGAGTGGACGCTTCCACTCGGTCTCCTCTCTGCTTCTCCAATTGTGGTAGCTACTCCACAACCTTCTGAGACTGCTTCTCATGAGGATGCATGTTGAGAGGTAATTTATGCTCCCTCTAAACCACCAAGTCTCTAACTTTTTCCTTTCTCCTCAAAGCTTTGCATGCATCCGGTACCTCAAGTGCATATAGGTTTTGACTCGCGCACAGTGTAATTGTCCCGAAGTTACAAAAATTTTCTAAAAAAGAGTTGATTTTAAATCGATGATATCTCCCTCATCCGAGCTCCGATTTGACCGATTTTTTTTTTTTCAATTTGGGTAGAGTTTCGCAAGGAATCCAAATATTCTATTTGTTTTCGAAAATTTTACACCAAAATATTCAAATATTCTCTACAAACTCGCCACCCAAAAAATTTCTGCTCTGATACCATGTAGAAAATCTAACCAACGAGATTCAATCTGATCTTGTGATCTACTAAAACAAGATACTGAATCCTTCCTAAAATTTATGGAAACAAAACACGATCGCACAATCATATATAAGTAAGATAAATAAATTATCAATCACACAACAACATGATGTATTTGGGGAAAGCAACTAATCAAAACCCCTCTATCTCTATTGTGTATTAAGTCAAGGAATCATGAAAAAATACAATGCTTAATCTCTCATGAGATTCTCCAGCACTCTGTCAATTGTCTCCCGTTGATCTAGGAAAACTCGATCTAGTACTTAGCCAATTCTCATCCTTACTTCATCTTCCCTTGCTCATGCAATTCCTAGGGAATTAGCTCCTTATTAATTAGGAAAATTAGTATTCCTTGATTGCACAATCCATCATGGCATCCCAATGAGTTTATAATTGCACATGGGAAACTTTTTCTGAATAAAACTGATAGTTATGTTCCCTTTAACCTCTGTCTCAACTGGGTATTCCTCGAAACTGATATGCATGCAACTATTAATAGTGAAATATCAGTTATCTGATTGATCACTCATTGTGAATTAAATCTAATTTAATTCACTGGACCTGTCACTAGCTCATCACTCAGTTAGAACTAGTTAAATTGATTTTAACTCGTTTAATTGAGTTAATTACACTTGCACTCCACTAATGCATCAACTTCAACTAGACCCCAAAAATATTAGAATCCATCTAGATGCCTCATATTAGACCCTCAACTCGAATTTCTTGAGCTAACTCTGTCATTATGACTTAATTAACTGACACAAGTTGTTATGATATGAAATTACAATTTATTGTCCAATTTATTTAAGGGAAAAATAAACTAGATGCCCCACATTCCTCACTCCTGGTGCATCAAAATTCCTCACCAGTGTGGGTGCATTTTTTTTTGTCCTTTATGGTTTCCAATCTCACTGTTTCTTGTTGAAAATTTCAACATTTCAGAATTTGATGTGGCCTTCACACAAAGACACCATTGAAATCACATGCCCAAATTCTCATGAGAAACCTCTCTTAAGCTTGATCTTCCATAATAGAATCAACAATATGCCATCCTACTTCCTAGCATAAACTAACCATTAAGTTATGCAACACTCTTTTGAACCCTCACATGATGATCTTTCTCTTGGAGGATGATCATGACCTCCCTTTCGCAACCCTTACTCGGCCCTCGTACTCGACCTACTTTAGGACTACATCTCTCTTCACCCCCTTGATGTGCCAGATAGTGGGAATACATGTCAAACATGCTAAGATGTGCCAAGTGATAAGGCATGCCAAGATGTGCAAGGGTGTGTCAATGCGTGTCAGGGATTTTCAAGACAAAAAAAGGGATAAAAAAATTAAACTACAAGGAAATGAACACATAAGAGGGTTAATAAGTCATCAATTTACCTTTTCCAAGAGGGGCATGTTAGGGACACTAACACTAGGCGGAAATAGGTTCCAAGTGCAAAGTCTTAGTGCATTCTAAGTGCCAAGCATTCCTTTGTTGCTTCTCATATACTTTCCAACAATTGATCATCACAAATAAATTTAATATTAAACCATGCTAAATCATACCAAGGCATCTCAACATATTCCATACATGCTAAGACTTTCCAAGCGCCAACATGTGCCAAGCGCCAATATGTGTCAGGGACTAGTGTTATGCATGTTATGAAGTGGAAGGGAATGTTGAAGAGTGCTACGGTGTGCTAGAGAGTGATAATGCATGTTGATGAGTATTAAGGAGTACTAGGAAAAAACATTATGGGATAACTAGGTAAAAATTCATGGAAGTTAATGAATATGAGGAACGTGTACTGCCAAAGACTGGTGTTAATGGTCAGTGTTAGTTTTCATGCCAATGAGGGAGTGACAAGGTATGCTAAGCATTGGTAAGGCATGCTAGGGAATACCAAGGCATGTTAAGAATTCCCAAAGTGTGCTTGGGAGTTCCAGGGTGTGCTAATTATATCATGTGCCAATTAATAGTGCCAAGATATGCCAATACATGCTAGGTGCTAAGGATGTGGCACAGGGTGCCACGATATATCAATATGTGTCAAGGCAACAAAAGGAAGAACCAATAAGAGGGTTAATAAGTTAGGACTTTATCTTTTTGAAAAGGGGCATGCTAGGCACAATAATAATAGGTCCCAATACATGCCAAGTGGCATTGTGTGCCAAGTGCTAATGTATGTCAATGCATTCGACCAAGGTGTTCTGGGGCATGCTAGGGACTATATGCAGCATGCCAACACATGCTAGGAGAGTTCCATGTTGTGTTAGCGCATGCCACCATGTGCTTGGGCGTCAATGTCATCAAAAGATGTTATAGGTACAAAGATTTTCCAAGACATGTGGGGTAATAAGAAATGTTAGAGTGTGCCAAAGCATTAATTTAAGGTGTGCCTAGATTGTTGAGGATTGTTAGGTCTTTCTCATTAATAGAATTTTCAGAGCCCGATTATGTATTAAATAATATATTTCCTACACACAATAGTGGAACTTTATCTAAATGGAATTTTCTAGATAATAAAATTAATAGATATGAATCATGTGTTGACTCATATGAAATCTCTATTCGACTAGTCATTACTTGAGGGAAATTGACTGACCCTAACCACTATGGCCTTGGACATATTATAAAAAATGCTCAACAATAATGGTATTAAATCGTTATCTTTTGACAAAAAAAATATTAACAGGCACATAGCGTCATCAAAAACTCATTGGAATGATCAATGATGACGAACATTTTTTTATCATCACCAAAAGTAACAAAAAGAGCATTGGTGAGGGTCATTAAAAGTTCGTCACTAGAAGTGTCACCAAAGAGAGAATTAGTGATGGGCCTTTAACGACCCTCACCAAAAGTGAAATTTCTTTAGTGACGGACCATAAAGGACCATCACTATATACACTTACAGTGACAGTTTTTAGTGATCAATGATGACGGACATTTTTTTACCATCACCAAAAGTAACAAAAAGAGCATCGGTGAGGGTCATTAAAAGTTCGTCACTAGAAGTGTCACCAAATAGAGAATTAGTGATGGGCCTTTAATTACCGTCACCAAAAGTGTCATTGAAAATGTCTTTGGTGACGTACCATAAAGGACCATCACTACATACACTTACAGTGACGGTTTTTTATTGACCGTCACCATATGTGACATTGGTGACGGACCTTAAAGGTCCGTCACAAGCATGACCCTCACCAATGTGCTTTTTTCTTGTAGTGATGCTACTTTTTAGTAATGATAATCCACTGCAGGTTAGGCGTAGTGTCCCCATAAACTCTAAGAACTATTATTGTGCTTAGCTTCCTCGGTGGTACATATTATTTTGAAAACTTTATTTGTGCTTCATTGTTTAGGCTCGACATATTTACTGGATTTTCCACAAACTTTGAAAGGTCAACCAATGCTCCTAATATCTTAGTTATGGCCTTCATCTTTGATTCTCCTCTCTAGGTGGTTTTCAATCAAACTTTCTACTATTTATAATTTTTCAATTCTTATTCTTAATCATCCTAGCTTTGTTATATCATTATATACTCTCCATCTCTCTCAAACATAATGAAATTCCTCAACTACCTCTCTAAAATTTATAAGTTTCTTCCATGCTACATCATATTTTGGAAATATATCAAACCTGATCTCATCTATGGTCACATTTAATTCTCTTGGTGTGCCTTTTCTTAGTGTGTGTACTTGTTCCATACGATGTCTTATTCATGATCGTTCTTGTCATATTCATTGCTTTAAATATATCCTTTTCATCATAATTCACTCATTTATTCATTAATGAAGTGGATTTCCATTCATTTCATGGTTACGATTTCAATCTAACGTGATTGAATGCGGTGTTTTCCAATTCTCATTTTGTTTTCCATGTCTAATTTTATTGGTGCTTGACATTTTACTATTATCTTAACATGTGTTTGTGATGTGCTTCCCCCACTGAAATTTTTCATGATTTTTTTCCTTAGCTATATGAAAAATACTTGACTTTTTTTTTTCCTTTGTTGTGTGGACCTCCTTACCATGTGGTAGGTCGACCACCCTTGTATATTTTTAGCCAAATTCCATTTAAAACCTCTTCTACATGTTCCCCATTGTGCTTCAATAACTAGGCAAATCCTACCTCTGTTACTCATCTAATCATACATGGACCCAACGAATTAATTTTAAATTTCCCTTGATACTTCAAAAACTTATTGTCATATAGAAAAAACAAATCTCCTGGTTGGAACTTCTTCTGCTTTAACCACCTATCATGTCAGTATTTTTCTCATGCTTTCAGGACATTGTGATGAAATCCTGCCATTGCACAGTCTTCCTTTAACTCTAGCAGTTATGGTAGTCTTTAATCTATTGTGCAAGAATTAGTTAGGTTTATCATCACAACAATGTGAAAAGTGGGTAGTATGAATTCCATAGGTATTACTTCCTCTTTTCCATATACCAACATGAAAGGTCTCTCCTATAAATTTTTTACAAGTATTCTTGTATGGCCATATAACTATTGGAACTTGTGATCACAATCATATTTGTTTGCATTGAATTTTTTTTTTCAAAGTTTTCTCCAAAAATTATTTAAAGAATCAATAATGTCTTTCACTTCTAGATAATAGGGGGTACTCTTTTAGTGATGGTTCTAATATTATTCTATTAGGGTAGAAATTTTCTTTTTTAAAAAATAAGTACTTTGATCACTCATCGGTATCTAAGGGAATTCAAATCATGTAAATATTTTTTGAAACATAAATCATGTGGTTGGATCTTCACTACAGTCGTGAACCAATTTTTATTCATCCCAAATGGTGAGGTACTCCACCAAAGTTAAGATGTATCTGGATCCTAATATTTTTGTGGGTGGGTTGATAGGTCCAATAAAATCTATTTCCCATTTTTTAAACACTTGAAGTGTTACCTCTGTAAATAATTTCATCTCATCCCTCCCAAAAGGTCTTCCCAACCCTTTGACATACATCACAAGTTTGGCATAATTCCTAAGCATCCTCGGGGAGAGTGGGAAACCATTTTCATGCACACAAGATCTTCTATGCGGTAGACTTTATGGAAATATGGACTCCTTAAAATCCTTCGTGTGCTTCTAATAGTATTAAAGACCTTTAATGTTCCAATGCACACCATTGAAGTATGCTAATTATGCCAATATTGTATGGGCATCATGTTATTAGTTGGTAATCTACTATGTTCACCATGGGCTCTTTCTTATGTGTGACTATATAATTTGCTAGGGCTACTCTCTAATTAAATTTTTTTTTTTTTTTTTGAAGTAATCATCGACCGTCTCTACTAAAAATAAGTGTGTGTCTAGTATAGTGTTTTTGAAGTTTCCTACATCTTACCTAGTCAAAATTAGGGAAAAATGGTTTGGACCTCCATTGAGTCTTCCTAGTTTTACAATGACCTTCAAGTCATAATCTTGAAACAAAAACAGCCATCTGCATATGTCCACCCCCCACCCCCCTCCCCAATATTGTCTTATTAGCTAAATACATCAACATAGAATGGTCTTTATACATTATGAAGTGTGAGCATAACAGGTAATGTATACATTTTTCTAGTGCATATACCATTTCTAATCCTTCTTACTTTGTTGTGGTGAATTTCTACTTATCTTTAAATTGTTTTTGGCTATAAAATGAAATAGAGTGATTTATATCTACTTCTCCTAGTTGGGATAACATTGTCCCTAAAGCTATGGATGAGGCATCCATTTGAACATGGAAGTCCTTTCCCTAATCATGAAATACTAAAATCATAATGGTTATAGGTCCTTTCGCTAATCATGAAATACTAAAATTAGAATGGTTGCTGGCATTTTCTTCAAAGTATCTAGGGCATGCTAACATTATTAATTCCATTGGAACTTCACTTCTTTCTTCAAAAAAATTCCAACAAGGTTTTAGCATACTCCCATATGAATTTTTGATAGTAGCATGTATGGCTCAAATTCACATGTAATTTTCATACTAACGTTGGTGGAGGTAAATCTACTATGTCTAAAATATTTGCAAGGTCGACCAATAGACATGGCCCAAAAAAATACCAAATGCGAATGAAAATTGCACTACTTCAAATTTAGTGAAATTTATAATTTCCATTTTGTCAAGCAAGAGGTGAAAAACTCATTGAAGGAAATTTCAGCCTAAAAGTGGCCTCCTAAGGAGAAATAATAAAATATTAATAAAATAATAAAATAAGTGGTATAAATTTTGGAGAGAAAAGAAGAATAGTCTTTTTTTAAATGTATTTTTGGCTTATGTCCTTATAGGTTTACTCAAATTTCAAGTCTAGACCCTCATTGGATATGAAATTAAATTTTGAATCTAACGAGTACCCATTACACATACTTTTCAAAATAATGAAATTGACAAAATTTGAAGATACATTAAAATGGCATGTTCAACACACTTTTTTAATGTATCTTCAATTTTGTTCAATGTGGTTCTTCTCAAAAGTATGCGTAATGGGTACTTGTTGGATGAAAAATTTAATTTCGCATCCAATGTGTGTCTACACTTCAATTTTGAATAAACAAGTAAGGAGATAAGCCAAAAATACAATTAAAAAAAGTTTTTTTTTTAATTTTCCCTCTAAAGTATTTACATATACGTCTTTCTAAATTTAAATGGTTTTAATTGGTTTTAATATTATGTACATGAAAATTTCATGGGAACGTTTAGGCTGAAATTTCCTCTAATGTAAATATGTTTCTTGAAAAGGATAAAAATTGTCTAATCATTGAGACAAGCCTCTGATAATTTTTGTATAAAATCTTTGAAAGATGCTACGACCACCATGGATATTGTTGGTGCATTAGTTAAATTGTTAGTAATAACTATATACTTTGAATAATCCCCATTCTACCACAAAAATAGTCTTTTGGTTGTCCTCTAGTGTGATCTTGATCTGGTGGTACCATGAAAATACATCCCTAAATGAGTAGGCCTCTTATCCTCCTACATTATCGAGTGTTTCATTTGTGAACGAGATGGGGAAGGGGTCATGCACACATGCATACTTTAGTTTTCTTAATTCCACACATATAGTGATGTCACTTGTATTCTTATCCTACACCACCACTAGACTTACCCACTCAGATTCTTCTACTAGTTCAATAATCCCTACTTCCAACATTCTCACAAATTACTTTCACACTTTCTGCTTATATATTGGGTTCAAACAAGAAGGTCTCTATTTTGCATCTGGTTTCAAAAAAATCTTCAATTCACTGATCGCCCCTACTATATGTTTCATTTTTTAGAAATTAATTGGGAACACATCGTGGTATTCACACAATAAATTGACAATCTCATCTATTGTCTCCTCATCCCAATAGTCTCCAATAATAGCAAGCTATGGATTTTGTTTAGTTGCAATGTTTACTTTGTGCATCTTGATAGGTCATGTTATAGGCCTGCTATTAGGCACTCCACTTCTATTTTTCTTATCTGTAAATTTCTTGGATCATTTTATTCTTCATATTGCTTTGATACATCGTAGAATTTGATACAATGTCTGAGAAGTTGATATTGTTGGTGCAAGAGACATAATGATACTGATTTTTTCACAATTGAACATTCAAATGTAAATATATTTCCTTTAATAACCTGTTATGTTTCATCCATGGCTGATTAATCAAAATCAATGATAAACTTCATCTTAAAGTTGCGATTAATTTATGCCTAATCTGTCATTCCTCTACGCACTTCCAATTATGTACATCAATTCTTCAAGATAGTGTCTAGTGTATTTATGAACCTATGCACCCACTCTTTTTTTAGTATCTTCTTCTTGGTACAATCTATGACATAATATTTAAGATGAATGGTTAGACACCCCAAACCAACATATTTAAGTCCTTTGGTTTCTATATTCAATAAGAATCTTATCTACAACAAAATTCTACATACATGTCAGTTTTCTATTATCTCATTGTGCATTGAACTTCATTGTGCCCAAGTAACTTTCATATCTACATCCAAGGCTAGAAACTTAAACTTCTCTGCTACATGTGACTCAAAATATTCCACAAAGGCACATAAATTTTCCATTCTATCATATTTTGGTGGATCACATACCTCTGTTCCAATCCAACCCACTGTGTGGGTAATATAGGTGCATCTTCTGGTGAATATTTAATGTATCCTGTTTTCACTCCAATAATTCTCAAGGGTTGTTTATATTTTGGTTTAAAGAATATTAGATGTAACCAAAAATCTAATTTTAAGCCTTGGGATCTATCCTTCCTAATGCTCAAAGAGGGCTCTCTCTATAAGATTTATCTCTGTTGATTTTAGTTTATTTTAGGCTAGTTATGTAGGATTACTTGGAATTTGATTTTGGATTTGGTTTGGTGGTGAATAACTGGTTCAGATGGATAGATGTAGGTTTGAATTCCATTGGGATAATGGAGTCAATGTATCAAGCAGAAGACATAATCAAGGTTCTAAAGGGAAATGTTCAGAGGGCAAGATAGCTGAGTAAGTTGAGATCATTAGGTTGATGATGAAAATGATTTCAATCAGGAAGAGAGAGAAATCAAGGATTCTTAGATCTGGATAATTAGTGAAAATACAAAGGTCAATCGAAACTAGGGAGCAATTAAGAATTCCCTACTCTGGATATCAGAAGAAAACATGTAAATGACAAGCAGTTCAAGACAAATATTAATTAAACATATTATGTAATAAAATTCCTGTTATATCATTTAGATTCAGAAAAACATTAAGTATGTGAAAAACATAAGAAGATAACAAAGAACAGTTGAAAGTACTTCACCACAATGGCTCAACACATGAATCCTGTAATATGATGCTTTATTGCTCAATCCAGTCAGCTGATTGAAAATGGTACAAAGAACCCTTAAGTTTCAGCTTAATACAACTATAGATATGTTTAGCAATTAATCCACACTCAATACTTCGAAATGTGAAGTATTTATAAAAAAATCTTACAAAATATCCTAAAACAAACTTAGGAATTATTCATGGAAAAATAAGTATCTTTATGTAAGAAGATAGAGACGCCTATCTAGCTAATGCAAGTTGTCCCTGCTTTTATTGAATTTGTTGTTGTTGATTTGTACTTTGATGTTTGTTCAACAAATTCCATTGTTGAGTGTTTTTCACGTTGGCATCTTTAACATTCAACTCTGTTTTGACTTTCACCTGATACTCTTTTACTGTAACTGTTGTTTTTACTGCAAACTGTTACTGTTGTTCTGTAACTGTAAAAACTTCCTACTCTATTTACCTTTTTCCTGACCGATATGTTTCTCATTTGACTACCCTGTTTACTATTTTACTTTCATAGTAAATTAGTCAATTTCTCCCAAGATTCTGCTTCTGGTAATTTGATCTTCACTATCCTTTTGAATATCTCATCTGCCTCTGTATATTTTGAGAATGTAGGCTTGTTGATAAATAGGTGTTTTACCTCATGTTGTAAGTAAAAAATATTTTCAAAATCCTTGTAGAGAAATTTCCTTGTTGGAATTCCTTGTGAAGAAAGAAGGTTAGCTTGATCCTTTGCCACTTCTCTCATTTTCTTATCATAATCCTCTTGTTTCATTAACCTGTCATTTATAACCAGGGGATTTGGAAGGCCTTTCTGCCTCAAAATGTCAAACTTCGTCATAAATCTTGTTATTCCAAGCTCCATGTTCTCACATTTGTCTTCCAGCTATAGTGTTGAACCTCAGAATTATCCTCTCTCTGTCATCCTTTCTCACTTTTTTTGCTTACTTTCTCATAAGATCACATACCCCAATCAATGATAAATGCTATGTTTTTTCTGAAGGAATGCATTTAAATGATTTCCATGTTATATTCTCATGTTCTTGCTATTCGAATAATTTTTTGTAATTTGGCTATAGAACACAGCCTATTTTGTAGCTAATCGTGGATTCCATAGCTACTCTCATGGTCTGATAGGTTCCAACTGTCAAATGAAGAATGGAGCCACATGGGCATTTCTATAATCATCTCCACATGGATTTTGTCATATTCACTTGGTCGAGATCGATGGAAAAGAAGACCTAAGATCGTGGTCAAAGAACGTTAGCCGAGAACAGAAGAACTCTTGATTTGCTCTATTGTAGCAAATTAAGAGTTAAACAGTCTGATTTCAATCTTATAAGTCAAATTAGCCACCTATATAAGAATTATATTATAGATAGTTATGTTTATTTTCTTTAAATATCGATTGTACAAAACTTAAAACAATTAAGTTTTTAAGTTAATTTTTAAGCTTTTGCTGATACACTGTGTATTAAGAATTCATTCTATCATAATACAAACATCATATTACCAATGATTGATTAAGTGCATATTTAACTAGCTACGATCTCAGCTGAATCAATTTCAGAGGGCCCCTACACTAGAGGAGGTTTTTCACTTATTTTTTTTAGTTTAATTTTCCTTACTCTGTTTTTGTCAATTCTGTTTTATGAGTAGATTAATGTTTCATTCCAGTTTTGATCAGTATCATAATGTTAAATCATAAATTTTTAAGCCTTTTTCTTCTAAAAACATTTCATGACGATAGATCTTCCTATTTTCAAATTGAATCAATTTTGAAGTAATAAGAATTCACAGTTATCTAGTTTCCTTACGGTTCTGTCTTTTACTTTCTTAGAATAGAATTATCAATTAATTGTATCAATGGGTGTTCCAATAGGTCATTTCAAGAATATTATTCTAAACTAAATGATTGAATGTCTGATTTATAGAGTTATTGAGTTTTTCCTTTGCACATTTTACTTTCTTTCTAGGAACTTAGAAACTAAGGTATAATTGATTTCTTACACACCATCTCAAGAGGGTAATAATTCACATTGAATATTGGAGTAAATAAAACATACATTAGTTGTTTACAATTAGTTTTACATGCTTTCACATTTACTTCTATATCCTCATTTAATTGTATCATTGATGTTCCTAAAGGTCATTCCAAGAAATTGATTCTATCATGTTTCTAGGTTGAATGATTGAATGTCTAATTCATGCAATTACTGAGTTTTTCCTTTGCATATTTTACTTGATTTTCTAAATCATTAAGTATAATTGGTTACTTAACATCATCTCAAGAAGGTGACACTTTATATTGAATTCTAGACTAACTAAACATACATTAGTTGTTTTCCTTTGCACACTTTACTTGTTTTTCTAGAACATTAAAATTTAAGGTATAGATAGTTGCTTACACATCATCTCAAGAAGGTAATAATTCATATTAAATGCTGGAGTAACTAAACTCACATTATTTTTTTTACCTTTCTTCTTTCACTTAAAATAGCACTGCAATTTCAATCTCAGATATAAGAATTAGATCCATGGACTAGGACTAATGTTAAGATAGAAATCATTAAGATAAATACTTTGTTTTTCTTGAATTAGATTCTAACTAACCAACAGCCTTTGATTTATTTTTATGTAAGTTAGTTTAAATTAGGAACAATTCCTTTTATTCCTTCTTAAAATTCATTAGATTCATTTATATTCCTTCATAGTTTTAGATTAAAAATTCTTAGACAATCAAAGAACAAAACCCCAAAACAACATAAAATACAAACAACGAAGTAAAAATAAGGTTAACTAAGCACATAAAGTGCACAAAAATTCATCAGTTTACAAACCTTGGTTAATAATTTATGCAAGAAATTTAAGACATTAAATTGACTAAGCATTTTGGCGCCGTTGCTAGGGAAGTGTAATTAGGTAGCCTCATTTCTTATATCTAAAAAAATGATATGCATAGAGAAATAGACTCTAGGGGCAGATTCATATCTAGAGGCAGGAGTTTAATCCCTACAACACCACTCGCTCCACCAGGACTAAGAAGTGATACACCTCCATCTCAAACTCATATTCCATACTTCACTAGCCATAGACTTCTTGAAGCTCTAAGGTCAGAAATCCAATTAGGAGGATCTCCTACTTCATCCACTAAGGCAGTCTTAGAAGAAGAAGATCCTAGATCCCCAACTGGAGTAACCTTTTTCACCTCTACAGAGGAACATATTCTAGCTGAAGAGTTAGAAATTCCTAGTGGAGAGGAAGAAGAAGATCTTTTCTTCAACATACCATTGATAGAAGAACCAGAGGAAGAGCTATTAACTTTGCAAGTTGAATCTTCTATCAACTTTAAAGAATCTATAATGGAAGGAAGTAAGAGAAGAAGGATAAGGAGAAAGAGACATTATAAATGGAGAAAATCTAATATTTGGAGGAGGTACAGGTAGAGGAGGAGATAGAGAAAGAAGTAGAGGAAATGCAGAAGGAGGCAAAATAAATAGGGTAATTTATAGTTCTTTTGGATTCCCTATAGTTGATGAAGAAACAAATGCCACAATGAAACATATCTCACCTTCTGTCCTCCCAAATTTTCATGGATTAAAAGGTGAAGATCCTGAAACCTTTTTGTTTGAGTTTGAAGTCTTGTGAAAAACTTATGATTATTTACAAGACTCTCAAAAACTCAAATTGTTTCCTTCAACATTGAAAGGAGCAGCTCTAATATGGTTCATGAGTTTAATCACTTGGTCTATCAGAACATGGAATGACATGAAGAGAGAATTTTTAGAAATTTATTTGGATTATTGCATACCCATCAATCATAAGGATGAAGTATTTAAAATGATGCAAAAAGAGGATAAGGATTTGGAGAATTTAATTGAAAGATTCAACTATAACATACAAAGAGAAAAAATGGATAATTTAGATCAAGATACTTTAAAATCTCTTTTATTAAAGGCCATTATAAATGAATGGATAGACATTCTCAACATGATGGGGAAGGGGGACATCTCTCAACTTCCATTACCTAAAATTGGTGAATTATGTATCCATCTCTCAAGGGGAAAATAAAAAACTGGGAAAAATCCAAGAGATCCTTCTCTTGCTAGAGTAAATAAATCTACAACTGGAACAGTAAGTAGGGTAGAAATTGGAAACATGATTGATGAATTTAAAACAGACATCTTAGGGAGTCTTAGTGAACAGATAAACACCATTAGATTACAAAACAAGAAGAAATCCAAGACTGATGCTTTAGCTATTTTCTGTCCCAAATGTAGAAAGAAACATGCTTTAAGAGAATGTCCTCTTGATGAAAAAGTCATAGAGACCTGTATGATTTGTTCAAAAAGTCATGAGACTAAGAGTTGTCATTCAATTCCAGGCCTTAAGGCTATTTTTCAATAAGAAACAACTTAAAATCCAATAGAATCCATTTTCTTGGTCTCTAGGAGACCATGTCAGGGGCCACAAGCTCAAGGCTTTAACAATGAAATGTATACTCATCCCCCACCAAATAATTGGAATTCTTGGCAACAACTTTCACCTCAATCTCAATCTTGGGCTCTAAGAATGAAAAATCCCTATGGATGATTCTCTCAATACTACCAATATCCTCCATCATATCCAAACTATCCTCCCCAACAAATTCCTCAAAAAAATCAAAAACCCCAACTCCAAAACCAAAATCCATAACTTTCACTACCATTTCCACAGAGACCAAATCAACTACCTGACCAACCATTACCAAACCCTAACAATAAAAATCCTCAAAATACCTACATGATAGAAGGACAAAAATTTCCAACCTATATGATTACTCCTCTAGATCTTAATGATGCCCAACTTAGATCTGGTAGGATATTAGAAAAGGAAAAGCCTTCTGTAGTTATTCAAGAACAAGACAATTTTGAGGAAAATTCTCTAGAGCCAAGTAAAATTTTTGAGGAAGGAAAATCTTCTCAAAACAAAAATTCTGAAAATGAAAGACAAAAATAACCAATAAACTCAAATCATATCATAGACCAACCATCAGTACTTATTTATACACCCCCTTTTCCTGAAATATTACAAGTTGATAGAAGGGTAGAAAAGCATATTATGTTGCCCAATTATTATTTTCTAGATGAATTGAAAAATGTCTGTATCAGAGTCCCTTTGTTACAGGCCATTAAAGAGATTCCAATTCTAGCCAAAACAAAAAAGGAGTTGAGAATTAAGAAACCAGGAAGAAATAAAAAAAATAAATAAAAATAATTCAAGTTGTAGGAAAAATTGCAGACATAATGATGGGAAAAATTGTCATACAAAAATATTTAGATCTAGAAAGTCCAGTTGTAAAAACACATATCAATGGAGGTGAAATTAAAAATACATTGATTGATTTATGAGCAAACAAACCATGGAACAACTCAAAATTCCTAATATTCTGTACACACCTACATTACTACAATTGGCAGACAGATCTATAATCAAGCCAGATGGGGTGTTAGAATATATTTCAGTATCCTTAGACTCTTGGGAGTATCCTGCTGATTTTATGATCTTAAATCCTATGAACAATCTAGGAGGACATCCATTTATATTAGGAAAACCTTGGTTTGCTACAGCCAATGCTTTCATTAGCTGTAGATCTGGTGACATGTATATGTCTGATGGTAACTCAACAAAGAAATTTACTCTATATCCTCCAGCAAGAAAAATCACAGAGTTAGATGAAAAAGAATGGATTGATGATGAAAATGGTATACAATCTCTCTTCACTATTTCAACCATTAGTGAAGATATTAAAATCCTAAATTCTATGGAAAATTTTGAATCATCTCCAGAATATGAACATGCTCAATTCCAGGAAAAATATAATATTTGATATTTTTCATCTAGGCATAGGTCTCTTTATTCTATGGAATAATTTGGTAGCTCTACAGTTGAAATATTTCCAAGGAAAACTTTAAACATAAACAATAACTTGGAGAGATTACAATAGGAAAAATTAATCAAAACATTACAACAACATTCTTCTGCATATTCATGGGAATAAAATGATATGAAAGGAATTAGTCCTAAGACTTGTATACATCACATCTACATTGAGGAAAATTGTAAACCTATCAGACAACCTCAAAGAAGGATGAATCCAAATCTTAGAGAAATTGTGAAAAAAGAGTTGCAAAAATTGTTGAATATAAACTTCATTTATCCAATTTCAGATAATTAGTGGGTTTCCCCTTTAGTGATTTTGCCCAAAAATAATGGTAAGTGGAGGGTATGCATTGATTATAGAGAATTTAATAAAGCTACCCTAAAAGATCATTTTCCTTTACCCTTTATAGATCAAGTATTGGATACATTAGCAGGTAAGAAGTATTTCTCATTTCTGGATGGTTTTAGTGGCTACAATCAAATTCAGGTAGCACTTGAAGATCAAGATAAGACCACATTCACCTGTCCATATGGGACTTATGCCTACAGAGTACTTCCTTTTGGATTGTGTAATGCACCTGCAACATTCCAAAGGGCAGTTCTAGGAATTTTTTCTAATCTAATACATGATTGTGTAGAGGTGTACATGGATGACTTTACAGTTTATGGGAATAAATTTGAAGAAGCCTTAGAAAATTTTGAAAAGGTTCTTAAAAGGTGTAAGGAATAAAAGCTCTCACTAAGCCATAAAAAATGTTTTATGATGTTTACAGAAGGGATTTTTTTAGGACATCACATTTCAGGAGATGAAATTAAAGTTGATAAATCTAAAGCTGAAGTCATCTCCAAGCTATAAATTCCAAGTTGTTAAAAGGATGTTAGAATTTTTCTAGGATTCATAGGATATTATATAAGATTTATTGAAAAATTCACTAAAATAGCATCCCCACTCTTCAAGTTACTCACCAAAGAATGTGAATTCAGTTGAAATCCTCATTGCCAGTTGGGATTTGAAACTTTAAAAGAAAAAATTTCTGGAGCACCCATCTTAAGAGGTCCAAATTGGAAACTAACTTTTCACATTTCAACATATGCTTCATATACATCTCTAGGAGCTGTATTAAGACAAAAATATCTGATCCCCTATGCCATCTATTACACAAGAAAGAATTTGACTCCCACTGAGTTAAATTACACTGTAACTGAAAAGGAATTCTTAGTTGTTGTTCATATTATCAACAAATTCAGACATTATATAACAGGCTATGAAACTTTTGTTCATACAGGTCACTCTGCAATTAGATATTTAATGAATAAATCTATTAATAATGGCAGAGTTACAAGATGGTTATTACTCCTGCAAGAATTCAACATCACCATTTTAGACCGACCTGGAAAATAAAACACAGTTGCTGATTTCTTGTCTAGAATTGAGAATATCAAAGATGACACTCTAGTTGAAGATAAATTTCCTGATGAATACCTTTTTGCAATAACTACTCAAACTCCTTGGTTTGAAAATATTGCTAATTACCTAGTTACAGGAAAATTACTTTCACATTTTTTTCCTATAGAAAAAAATAAAAAATCATTCAATTAAGTGAAAATTACTCATGGATTACTAATGAATTGTATAAAACAAGTCCAGATCTCATTATCAGAAGATGTGTTCGAGAAGATGAAATTCCTGAAATTCTTAAGGCATGTCATGATGAAGCTTGTGGTGGACACTTTGCTGACAAGAGGATAGCCTATAAAATCCTTCATTTAGGATATTATTGGCCATCCATCTTCAAAGATGCCAAATAATATGTCAAAAGGTGTGAAAACTACCAAAGGGTAGGGAAACCTGCTCCTTCAAATGAAATTCCATTACAACCTCAGGTACTCATTGAACCTTTTGAAAAATGGGCCTTTAATTTTTTTAGACCAATCAATCCACCATCTAAACAAAAGAAATATATTTTGGTATGTATTGATTATGTCACCAAATGGGTGGAGGATAAAGCCTTACATTTTTCTAATGAACGTTATATAGTTATTTTTATTTTTAAGGATATCTACACTCGTTTTGGTGTTCCAAGGGAAATTGTGACAGATCAGGGATCCCAATTTACATCCAAGTGGGTGAAAAAGCTCGTGGAATATTACAAGATAAAGTACAAAAATTCTACTCCTTACCATCCACAAGCAAATGGTCAAGTAGAGTCCACCAATAAAGTGATTGAAGGAATTCTGACTAATATTGTACATCTACAAAGAAGAGATTGGGTAGAAAGGCTTCCTGAGGCCTTATGGGCCTATAGAACTACATGGAGGAATACAACAAGACATACTCCCTATGAACTTGTTTATGGAAAACAAGTCTTGTTCCCAGTATAGTTTCAGATCCGAACCTTCAAGATGGCAGTCCAATTGGGACTTGATTTATGAGAAGCATAGAAACATAGATTAGAGAAACTCTGTTGGGTATGTGTTATATTCTTTCCACGACTAGCTGCACGTGTTGTACATTGTGCTGGGTGCAGCACGGGGGTCACAGGGGGGGTGGCAGCCCCCCCTATCGGAGTCCGGGGCAGCGCCCCGGCAGAAATATTTTTGGTGTGCGGTCCCATTCATAGGCGGACCCACCCATGTTTTGTGCATGAGTTTGCACATCGTTTTGGGGTACGATGGTTTTCGGCCCCTGGCATTTTGTAGATTCGGTCAAGGGAACTACAGTTATGTTCTAATCCAGGGTTAATGGATTGGGGTTTATGTATGCTTCGGCATGTATATATATGTGTTGTAACACTAAAAGGAATATAATGAAATATAAAGCTGGTCGTCTCGATTTGGGATCCAGGGGAAAATCTCTATGTTTATCTATTTTATGTTTTATGCTCTCGCTATTGTTTATTTTCTGTTATAAGATTCGTGTGTGGATAATTTCTGTTTAGGGTTAAAACCTACATTTGGTATCAGATTTGTTTCAGCTTCAAGGGGGTGCCTTTGCTGCTGAGGGTATTTTGCTTTGGCCTGAGGTAGACCCTGTTCAGTGGGACATCTGTGGGATCGATTCCTGCTGTGAAAGAAGATGGCGAGCGGAAAAAAGATAGAGATAGAGAAATTTAATGGTCAGAGTTTTGAGTTGTGGAAGCTCAAGATGGAGGATCTGCTGGTGGATAAAGATTAGTGGATCGTGGTAGATTCAGGTACTAAACCAACGAAAATGTCAGATGAAGACTGGAAGAAACTAGATCGGAAGGCTAAGAGAACAATACGGTTGTGTGTCTCAGATTCAGTATTGTTGAATGTATCTGGGGAAGCTACGACGAAGAATTTGTGGGAAAAACTTGGGACTTTGTACCAATATAAGTCTCTGGTGAATAAGTTGTTCCTGCGAAAGAAGTTGTATAACCTGAGGATGAAGGATGGAGACTCGGTGACAGAGCATCTGAATGCCTTCAATACTGTGCTAAGTCAGATGTCATATGTTGATATTAAAATCTCAGATGAAGATAAGTGCATCAGTTTGTTGTGTTCTCTACCAGACTCGTGGGACAGTCTGGTTATTGCAATAGGTAGCAATACAACTACCTTGAATTTTGATGACATTGTCTTAGCCTTGTTGTTGGGGGAAATGAGATGGAGAAATATGGAGGGTCAAAATGGAGATGCCTTATCTGTATGAGGAAGGTCCCAAAATAGAAACAAGAATAAGGTTTCGAGTGGGAGATGTAAGTCTAGAGGGAGATCTAAATCTCCTGAAAAGTTTGTAAAGGTGTGTTGGAAATGCAGAAAGGAAGGACACTACAAAAAGGAGTGCAGATCTAAAGCTCTTGAGAAAGGAAAGGGATCTGATGATGCTCCTTCTGCAGAGGAAAAAACCACCTTGGATGAAGGTGGGGATGTGTATTTGGCTTCTTCCTCAAGTACACATGTAGATCATGAGTCATGGTTGATTGACTCAGGTGCATCCTTTCACTTCACTCCCCATAGGGAGTGGTTATGCGAGTATGAGAAATATGATGGTGATGTCTTCCTAGGGGATGATAGGAAGGCAAAAATCATTGGACGTGGAAAGGTCAAGCTGAAGCTGCAAGGTGGAAGGATTAGAACACTTCATGGTGTTCTACATATTCCTGAATTGGTCAGAAATCTGATTTCTGTAAGCATTGTGGATCATGCGATTGTAAAAACAATGTCGAAAGATGCTTGCAATATGGTTTGAGGGAACCTTTGGTATTAATGTGGGGAGTTCCCACTGGAACTTCTGTACAAACTAGAGTAACAACATTATTGATGAAGTCATATGATTCATACGTTCTTTGAAAAGAAGGCCAATCTGTTGTCTTTGGAGAAAAGGCCATGCTATGGCATCAAAGGCTTGGGTATTAGAAGAAGAAGAGACAGCCCGGATACTACATAGAAATGGTATGGTAGAAGGTATGTCTAATTTCTCTCTAGATTTTGATTTCTGCGAACATTTTGTATATGGGAAGTATAATCGGGTGAGTTTTCCTTCTGGTGCTAAGAGGGCGAACAAGATATTAGAACTTGTGCACGGTGATGTGTTTGGACCTGTGTCAGTTCCATCACTGGGAAAGTCTGTGTACTATGTTTCATTCATAGATGACTTCTCAAGGAATACATGGATATATTTCTTGAGGAAGAAATATGAATTCTTTGACAAATTTAAAGAATTTAAGGCTCTAGTGGAAAACCAGACAGAGAAGAAGATAAAGACGCTGAGGACAGATAATGGTGGAGAGTTCTGCAAGAAGGAATTTAAAGAGTTCTGTAAGAAGTGTGGTATAGCATGGCAAAAGACTACTCCATACACACCTCAGCAAAACGAAGTTGCATAAAGAATGAACAGAACACTGATGGAAAAGGCAAGAAGCATGCTCAGTGGTACCGGGTTAGGACAAAAATTCTGGGCAGTGGCAGTGGAGACTGCATGTTACTTAGTTAATAGATCACCTTCATCGGCGTTGGAGGATAAGACTCCACATGAGGTATGAACTGGTAAGAAACCCTCTCTTTCACATCTAAGGGTATTTGGATGTGATTCATATGTACATGTTCCAAAGGAGAAAAGGACCAAGTTGGATAATAAATCTGAAAGGTGCATCTTTATTGGGTATAAGGATGGTTTAAAGGGTTACAAGCTTTGGAACCCAGAAACAAGGAAGGTTGTGTACAGCCAAGATGTGGTGTTTAGAGAAGTGAAAGATGTTGTTAAACATGAATTCCTACCAAAGGAACCTGAGAAGATAGAGTTTGAGCTAAAGGAGGATGAATCAGACTCTACAACAGAAGAAGACTCAGAAGATGAAGAGCCACAAACTCCATCTTTGAGAAGATCAGTTCGGGAAAGAAGGCAACCAGAAAGGTATAGTCCATTTGCTTTCTGTTCAGGTTTTGCCTTAACTATAACTGATGATGAACCCAGAACTGTCAGGGAGGCAGTAGATTCAGAGGATGGAAAACTCTGGAAGGAGGCCATGGTTGATGAAATGGCATCCTTGCACAAAAACGATGCATGGGATCTGGTGGAGTTGTCGGATGGAAGGAAGCCCATTGGGAGCAAATGGGTGTTTAAGAAGAAGATGAATGTAGAAGGCAAGGTGGAGAAATACAAAGCTCGGTTGGTAGCGAAAGGTTATTCCCAGGTGCCGGGAATTGATTTTGGTGATATTTTTCTCCTGTTGCCAAGGTTACTTCTATTAGATTACTTTTATCTGTTGCTGCTGCATTTGATTTTGAGATAGAACAGATGGATGTGAAGACAACATTTCTTCACGGGGATCTAGAAGAGGAGATCTACATGAAGCAACCTGAAGGCTTTATGGTGAAGGGTAAGAAAGAACTGGTGTGCAGGTTGAAGAAGTCTTTGTATGGGTTAAAACGGTCACCAAGGATGTGGTATCAGATATTTGATACCTATATACGGGGACTTGGCTTCACTAGAAGCAAGGAGGATCACTGTGTTTATTTTAAATTAATTGGTGACCGTGTTATTTATTTGGTCTTGTATGTGGATGATATGTTGTTGATTGGAAATGACAAAGAAATTATCCAAGATTTGAAGACCCAACTGCTCTCCAAATTCTACATGAAGGATCTTGGTGCTGCAAACTATATTTTTGGCATGGAAATTAAGAGAGATCGGGCAAAGAGAAAGCTCTGGTTAAACCAGAGGAAGTATGTCGAGACTATATTGCAGAGGTTCAATATGCAGGATAGTAAACCGGTGAATGTTCCTATTCCTGTAGGTGTAAAGCTGTCTGATGAACAGTGTCCCAAGACACAAGAAGAAGAGGAGTATATGTCCCATGTTCCATATGCAAGTGCGGTGGGTAGCTTGATGTATGCAATGGTCTGTACTAGACCAGACATTGCACATGCAGTGGGAGTATTGAGCAGGTTTATGTCAAACCCAGGGAAGGAGCATTGGACAGTAGTGAAGCGGGTTTTCAGATATTTACGTGGCACTAGTGATTATGGCTTGTGCTACCGGGGAAGACCAGGATTGGAAAGAATGTTGGACATTCGTGGTTTTGTTGATGCAGACTGGGCTGGAGATCTGGACCAAAGAAGATCTACAAGTGGGTATCTATTTAGCCTATTTGGAGGTGCAGTCAGTTGGATGAGTAAAAGACAGTCTGTAGTGGCTCTTTCAACTACAGAGGCAGAATACATAGCAGCCACTCATGCAAGCAAGGAAGCAGTTTGGTTGCAGAGATTGTGTTCAAGTATGGGGTTGGTACAGCAAGCTATAAGGATAGATTGTGATAGCCAAAGTGAAATTTTCTTGGCTAAGAACCCTGCTTATCATTCAAAGACAAAGCACATTGATGTTCAATATCACTTTGTTAGAGATATGGTTGAGGCTAAAAGGGTGTTTTTGGTAAAGGTGGACACTTTGAAGAATGTTGCAGATGCATTGACGAAGTCTGTGAGCACTCAGAAGTTCTCTTGGTGTAGAGAAACAATGGGTGTTGAAGAATTGGCCCAATGACTAAGCTCTCCTGTGGAAAGAAAACAACAAGTCGGAGAATGTTGGGTATGTGTTATATTCTTTCCATGACTAGCCCCACGCGCTGTACGTTGCGCCGAGCGCAGCAGGGGGTTCACCGGGGGGGGGGGGGGCGACACCCCCCCTTGTCGAGGTTCGGGGCAGTGCCCCGGCGAAAAAAATTTTGGTGTGTGGTCCCACTCATAGGCGGACCCACCCATGTTTTGTGCATGATTTTGCACATGGTTTTGGGGTACGATGGTTTTCGACCCCTGGTATTTTGTAGATCCGATCAAGGAAACTACGGTTATGTTCTAATCCAGGGTTAATGGATTGGGGTTTATGTATGCTTCGGCATATATATATATATGTTGTAACACTAAAAGGAATATAATGAAATATCAAGCTGGTCGTCCCGATTTGGGATCCAGGGGAAAATATCTATGTTTATCTGTTTTATGTTTTATGCTCTCACTATTGTTTATTTTCTGTTATAAGATTCGTGTGTAGATAATTTCTGTTCAGGGTTAAAACCTACAAACTCAATGAGCTTGATGAGATCAGGCAAGATGTAGTTCAAAGAAACAATATAGTCCCAACAACAAAGGGCTAAATGGCATTACAAGTATATCAAGGAGAAGAAGTTTCAAGCAGGGGATTGGGCACTTTTGTTCAATTCAAAATTCAAATATTTTCAAGGAAATTTTCAGACTCATTGGCTTGGTCTTTATGAGATTGAAAAAGTCTTTGATAATGGAGCAGTGAAGAAAATGGCAATAGATGAAGAAAATTTACCTCTTCTTGTGAATGGTCATCGATTGAAAATATATCATAAGCCAATTTCAAGAGAATAGTTTATGAAGATTTTCCAAGATAATACTGATATGAAGTTAGAGAAGAAGAATTCTTATTCTTCACTAACTTAGCTTTTATTTTTCCTATATATATATATATATAAAGTGTGTAGATATGAAAACCAATCAATGATTGGCATACTTATACCAAAAATACAAGGTGGAAATTAGAGATTTCTGACATCCTATATTTTCCATTTCTTTTCTGCAATAATTAGTAACACAAAACTACATTCATATTCCATCTTTGCAGCTCATAATCTGAAAATTCATTCCATTCCACAATCATATTCACTTTCATTCGATTGTCACACTAATATTCCACTTCTATTCCATTTCACAATCATATTCCACTTACATTCCATTCCACAAACCACACTTCATCAGTTTACATACCTCAATTGATAATTTATGCAAGCAATTTAACACATTAAATGGACTAAACATGTAACATTAATTTTCTCTTTAAAATAACCTTCCTAACTTCAAGAATGGTATATGTCCTGTCACTAATTCCAATTTCCTCTAATTCTTGCTTATTCTTGGAATTTAAGAAATTTGATGATTTCATTAGCCTCTTCTGGCTTCTTGCCAAGTTTTTCTTTGATATTTTGGATGGCTTCACCTGTTGCTTTGATGAGATATTTTTGTTCATAAACAACCTCGATTGATGGAAAGATACCATTGACAGATTCAATGATATTGGTCCATAGTTGTTTCTTCGCTTGTGCCATTGGTTCTTTCAGTGTTAGATCTTTTTGTAACTTCTGCAATTTCTTTGTCAACCTGTTTGTCTTTTGTACTTCATTTTTATGAATGATCTGAGCTAGTTTCTTCTCATCTTCCAGAATTTTCAGCTGTTCTTTGAGTCTGTTGATTTCATTTGTATGAATGGAAATTTTTTGCATTTCTTTAACTAACTTACTTGCTTCATCAGTTGGATGTACTATTGATGTAGATGATCTTGTTACTGAATTAGCTGGTGATTTGATAGGAACTGCTCTAGCCATTGGAACTGAAGGGGCCAATGCTTCTTCTAATGTGGAAGGAAAAACAGTAGTGACTACAGGAATAATAGTGACAGGAACTTCTTCTATTTTGGCCTTTTTCTCTTGTATTAATTTTTCCATCTCATTTTCCATTTCTTTTATTTGGGCATTCAATTGAAGGATGAGGTTCATCATCTCATATTTTTTATTTTCATCCTGTAATACTTCCTTTTCCTGAGGATGTTCAGTAGGAGGCAGTTTTAGTTGCTTCTTTAATGCAACGATCTCTGCATTTTTCTTCTTTATCGGTTCATCTGCAACTTTGACGTTTGTTGGATCATATCCTAGTTCAATAATCAAATCTTCCAGTGATTTGATTATGGTATCATTAGCCTGTGAAGATCATTTTTATAATTTGAGCTGATCGCTAATGTTCCCTAGAGTGTTTTGGAGCTTCTGTACACTCATGTCTTTATTTGTCATTATAGAATACAACATTTCACCAGCTTGTTTGTGAAATTATATTTGGTCAATTGGATGAAGATATGATGCTTGGACTTCATATGATGTATTTTTATAATCAACTGATGATTTGGGATGTTTTACTATAGGCTGCAGGAAGGTCATTTTCATTTTTATAGCCTTGTAGTCCAATGCAAAAAGTAACCTACTCTGATCACTGGGTTACTGCTTCAAATATTGGTTATATATGTATCATCTTTTAATGTCTCATTTCTTAGCTTGATTTCTTTATATTTTTGCATTATATCCTACTCTTTCTCTGCTACTTTGTTGGATGAAGATACTTCAATACTATATTTTTTTTGAATAATATGAGTTTTGGATACTAAAGGCTGATGATTTTCTTCAGAAAATGCAGGAGGTGCATTATCCTTCACCATTGTATCTATGTCAATTACTTCAATTGTTCCTCATTTATAGGATTTAATTTTGGCTTCTTCCTGTAGATCATTTTTAATTTTTTTTCAGTGGTAGTTTTTGCAGTATATGATCCTTCTTCTCTGACTCTTTTTGAGTTCCTATAATCTTGGGTTGGAGTCTGTAAGATTTGACTAGTATCACCTTTCTTATCTACCTCTTTCAAAGTGTTCTCCAACCATTCAGACTGATTGGAGTATTTCTCGATATCTGATTTTGACTCATGTATATAAGGAGTTAATTTACATTTAACTCTCATTTTTCTTGTTACTCCTAAAGTATCATAGTACCATTGAAAACTCTGACTGAATTTAAACTCCTGCAAATACTTTTATGCCTATGGACCAACATCTCTACTGTTACAAATAAAAAGGTCAACCCGATTCTTAATTTTAAACCGTCTTCTTTTTGGTTGCCAAGAAATTTATTGCATCAGAATTAAGGATATGTCTGATATATTCAAGGGCAAATAACCTCATTGGGAGGTATTTGGGAAGCTTATATGGAAGAATATTATATCCATATACTCTAATCTCTGTGTGGTTTTGATACAAGTACCAATCTCCTGTCCTATTGTGTTCAGATAACTACAGGACCTTTTTAATTTCCTCACTAACTCTTGGTTGAACGGTGTTGTTCAGCATGTTGACAATAGGATGGATGAAAGAGTCAATGAATTTTGTATATGTGAATTGTGTTGAATCCTTCCTGAGTAAGGAATTCCAAAATATTACTGACTGTGGATTACCTTCAACATCAAGTTTCTGAAGGTTGAAGGCAAATTTATGAGACTGGAAATATAGAAACATATGGAACAATACTGATGAATACTTGGAAACACCTTCTTTAGGCATTTTAACAAGTTGTTCATGAATTTTTTCAACAAGGTACTGAGCTTGAAAATAGTGGCAGGAGGTTGACCAGGTGTGAAAGTAGACAGGAAACCCAAGACTGAAGCATCAACATGCTCATCAGTAAAATAACCCAAAATGCAGGACAACATTGTGATGATGTGTCTAGTTCTCTCAGAAAATATTGCATATGGGTAAGGAGGATTTGTCTTGTTTCTACAGATGAAGGAATGAATTTCTGAAATATTTGGAACCTCTTGGGGAAGTCCAAATTCAGGTATAACTATGTAAGGGCCTCAATAGACAAAGGAGTTTCATCTGGTCTAGGTTGGATCTGTATCATTTGGTTAATTGACTCAGCTGTTATAGTGAACACATTTTCGTTTCCAAGGGTTATTAGGGACCTCTGATCATGGAAATAGCAATATTTAAAAATTATAATGACTTTTGGGCACTAGAAAGTCTGTGGGACAACATACTTTGGCAAATTAGACTCCCAAATGAAAACTTCATCAGCTTGGTCAATGGATTTCTCATGACTCCAATAGTGGAGCTCAAGAAGGCTAAATTCAGTGATAGGGTCACTAATTTTAAAATCTCGGTCAACTAAAGGAGTGTGTTCTAAATCTAAAATAGGATGTTGCAGAGGATTTACAGTTACTATTCCTTGAGAAGCCATTATTTTCTTGATTTATCAATTAATTACTCTTTTGACTTAGTAAAACAAGCTCAAGCCTTTAGGAGTTCCTCTGAAAAAATTAATACACTCTACAAAAGTATTTAGAATGAAACAAGGGTTTATCCTATGGTCTAAAATTCTTTAATTGATCAAATTGTACTCTCTGTGACCAAAAACATTCACAGGACCTCAGAAATTCTGTGAAAAGAGGACTAGGGTCTGCAAAAAAAAGGATTGGAAGGCAACAGTGGCTTTCTTTTGGTTTGCAGAGGCTCCTAAATGATAAAATTACTTATTACTCTCTTGTTGTAAGTACAGGCCTTGGTATTTCAGGAATACTTGGAAAAAATGAAGTTTTGTTGATTACAGAAGGGGTTCTGAGGTAGCAGAGGTTTTTTGAAGCTCTACTGATCTTTATACTACTTAAATTCAGTTCTGCAGTGGCTGTAGTAGCAAATGGTGTTGATTTCTGGTAAAAACGGCTTGAAATAAGGTTAGAAAATTTTTTTTTAGCTCAGGAATAGGTCAGAAATAGCTCTATTTCCGTGAAATTGTAACAGAAATGGTGAAATGCACAAAAGGGCGGCCTTTATGCATTTTTTAACCAATAGTATTTAATCATTAATTCACAAGGTTAATTAAAATGGAGGTGGTTTTTGCAACGGGCGAGAATACAACTTGTCGTTTTCGCATCGGCCGAAGGTGGTAGGAACTAAATTTTCTGAGGATGCGATCAAATGGAATATTGAAATGTTGTAAGGAGCAAGGACGCGAAAAACATTCATTTCGAAAGGTCTGGATGTGGTTAAATCTTGGATGATTGGGGATGTGATAAAGGGTATTGGCCTTTGGATCTGATCATTTAAAATCCGACACTTGGTAAATAGTAGGGATTGATCAAAATTTGATAGGCATGGGACCTGGGTATTAAGTTATGCGATGGAATATGTATGGTTTATTATTTATTGTCAGGGTTTAATAATAAAAAATTATATTAAATATAATATAAAAGGATGGGAATATATATGCAAGAATTATTTAAATACATGATTAATATATATAAGGGGAGCTAATATATTAAAGTTAATCATGGGGTTTAAATGAATATGTGCAGAATTTATATACTAAGTTTTGATGTTTAAACAAAATTTTGGAGATGATTTAGCACTGAAGCCCAAACATTTTATTTAATTTTAGACTTAGGATAAGGAATTTTTCTGGGGTTTTTAAACAAAAAGGGAAGTTAATAAAAAGGATTTTCATTTTTTCAAAGGAAAATGTGTTTTAAACTAGGGAAAGGGTATTTGTAGGGGAAAAAGAGTGAGGTAAGGGAACAGGGTTAAAATGAAGGGGAAAGGGTAATTTTACAAGAGAAAATGAATTTAGAGGGAAATTAGTAAATATAAAATGATCAATTTCTGCTATCTATGCCTTGTGAAAACTACTTCTACCTACCCATCACCTACCCTAACATTTTTTTTTCATTTCTTTGGGTGCATTTGAGCTTGAAGAACCTTATTCATTTTTCTTTTAACAACAAACTATCTAATTCTAACCTTATTACTTGCAAGGGCTCAGATTAAACTATTGAGCTCCTTATTATTCTCTACCTAACTACTGATCTGCCAATATTAAAAAGTTTGGCTAGATCTTTATTCTCTATCTATCAGCATGAAATTTAAAGCATGAAAGTTCAAGATTAAGCAGTTTGAATTTCATGGATTGTGGCATTTTTGACAAGCTGAACACAATATTATTTTGCAAAGTAAAGTAAAAAGTAGTGGAATTTGAATTTGCATCACTTTCATGATCTATTTTTATCTCTTTTTTGTTGGGGTTCATTTCTAATATCCTTTTTTATATTTTTCTTTCAGTCCTTTGATTTTTCTTTTAGGAAGTTTACCCTATTTACATTTTTTTATTTATTTTTAATATGGGAAAACAATTTGTAGAAAAAAAAGAATTTACATATTACAAGACTAATCAAAATCAATTCAAAATTAGGAATACTATTATTATAGGACCCTAATAGTGGCTCCACATGGGAATGGAATTTCCTGGTGAAATGTTAAGAACTCTAAAATCAGTAGTCTTAAACTTTGACTATGTTTTTCCTTGGAACTATTTTCTAAGCTCTACATTATTCATACTTATGATATTTTGTCTTTCAAAGCCTAGGGCCTTTTCTCTGGGCTTCAACTTTGCAAGAAAAATATCCAATCCAATATAAACTTTGCAATGTTATGTACAATTAGTAAAGTAAACAAAGTGAGTTAATATTAATCAAGGGAATAGTAATGCTTTAGCATTCTACCATTGATAGGTCCACCTCACAGATCTGATCCATCTAAATCCTTCAAAAAGAATGCATTATTACCTCTGTAACCATAAATGACATTGGCACCTTTCCATAGGAAATCAAATTTACCATGTTTACCTTTCTCTTCTCTCCTGGAATCCCACCTAAGAACTTTGTCACTTATGTAAAAATAATCTTCCTTTGTCTTTTTGTAAAATATATTTTTAATATTTTCTTGGACAACTTCTGATTTGTCATAGACTTCTTGCCTGGTTTGCTGCAACTGTATAGTCTGATTTATCCTTCTATGGATATCATTGGTTTCTACCTGCAACTCTTGGATCATCTTCATCACTGGCACTCCTAAAGAGGATGGAAAAAAAAAATCCATCCCATATAGAAGCTGATAAGGGGATGTACCAATGGACTTCTTTGTGGTGAGTCTTTCTACCCATAAGGAATTAACTAACTTTTTGTTCCATGTATTTTTTTTGTCTTTTAGTAGTTTCTTGATGATATTAACAAGGCTTTTATTGGAGGATTCAACAAGTCCATTACCTTGAGGGTAATAGGCAGTAGAATTTCCAAGACTAATGTGGTATTTGTTACAGAAGTCAATCATTTTCTTAGACTTGAAAGCAGTTGCATTATCATTAATGTGCTTTTGGGGGCATCCAAATCTAGACAATATATTGTTTTCTAGGAATGAGATTATGACAGAATTAGTGGCTTGCCTAGAAGGAATTGCTTCTATCCACTTGGTAAAATAGTCTGTGGTTGTCAAAATCCATTTGTGTTGGGCTGAAGAGGGTGGGTTAATTTGACCAATGAAGTCTAGACCCCATTGTTGAAATGGAATTTCTATGGAAATGGATTTAAGGGGTAAAGGTAGCAACTTTTTATTCCTTTCAAAGATCTGGCATTTGTGACAGGAGGTCACATACTTTCTTACATCTGCAAAGAAATTGTGCCAGTAAAAACTAGCCCTCAAGATTTTATCTACAATTGATTTCCAGTAAAGGTTTCCTCTACAGTCAACTACATGAAACTCTTCCATAACTTTATCAACTTCATCTTTAAGTAAAAATTTCAATAAAATTCCACCATGATCTTTCCAAAATAGAGCATTATCTATGATAAAAAATTTCATTGCCTTTAACTTTAAAAATCTAGCTTTAGTTCTTGACAATCTAGGAGGAGCTTGTAAATTTAGTAATACAAATATGATATCTGCATACCATGGTGAATCTGAAAAAGCTTCACTGATCTATGGAGTCACCATCTCTTGCTGATCATCTAATTGAGCAATAAAATTTATATCTAAGGCTTGATAGTTCAATTCAACCATGACTTTGGCAAAGCCTTGGTCTTTAATGAGTTTGGTGGGCTTAATTTCCATGTCATATTCCAAAATGGTGGAAATCCACTTGCCTCTCTTACCATCAGGCCCATTCTGAGTGAGAATGTCTTTCACTACTGGATTTGGAACATATGCTATGATGTGTGAATACAAGATGTACAATCTAATGTCTTTAATTGCCTTCACTAAAGCTAGTGCCTGCTTTTCCATTATGTTATATTTTAGTATAGCATCTCTTAGTGATTTGCTGACAAAATCAATGGGTTATTAATAGCCCTAATTATTCTTCTGTAGTAAGACTGCAACAATAGTATGTTCTGAAGCAAAAGAAACAATAATAAAATCTTTTTTGAAATCGGGACTTATTAGGACTAGTGTTATTGTAAGGGCTTGTTTGCAAAGGATTTTTTGGCCTCTATTGTCCATTTAAGTGTCAAGTCTTTCTTTAACATGTTATTGAGCTCTCTAATTAATTATGCAAAATGTGAAATGAATCTTTTGAGAAAATTAATCTTACCTGAGAAAGCTTGCAATTCCTTAATATTCCTAGGATGACTTATATTCAAAATTTCCTTTATTCTAGCTGGGTCTATCCTAATTCTATCTTTTGATATTATATGTCCTAATAGTTTACCTTATTCAAGTCCAAAGAGATTATTTTTGGGATTCAAAGAAATATCAAAATTTCTTCATTTAATAAACACTTGTCTCATATGATCTAGATGTTCATTGTCAATTTTTGAAAATACAGTTATATCATCTAGATAAATTACAAAAAAATCATGAATTTCTTTGGCAAAGGCTATATTCCATATCTCTCTGGAAAGTGGCTCCTGCATTCATTAATCCAAAAGGCATTTTCATATACATGAAAGTACCCCATGGAGTACTAAATGTTGTCTTTGGTTGGTCTTCTAGCTGAATTAAGATTTGATTATACCCAGAGAATCCATCAAGCAATGAAATCCTGGATGAACCAACCACCCTCTATAAAATATGGTCCATCTTGGGGAGAGGGTAGTTATACTTTAGGGACACCTTATTTAAATTCTGGAAATCAACACGAAGTCTAATTTCTGTTGTTTTCTTCCTAGTGGGAACTATGTTTGATACCCAATCAAAATATCTGATAGGTGCAATGATATTTGCTTCATACATCCTCTTTACCTCTTTTTAAATTAAAGACATAAGAATTCGATTGATTCTTCTAAGCTTCTGTTTTAATGGTTTCTGATCTTCTTTTATAGGTATTTTATGTTGTATTATGCTAGTGTCATAAGATTTTAGGTCTTCATAAGTCCATGCAGATACATCCTGAAATTCCTTAAACAGAGCTATGTATTTCAGTTTTTCTTCTTGAGGTAGAGCTTTGGAAATTTTGATGATTTTAGGCCTTTGTTCTGTTCCTATAATGCATTCTTCTACGTCTAATCTTAATGTTTCCATTTTTTGTTTTCTTGCAACATCATTTGAATAAAAAATATCTTCTAATGGGGCTAATCCATTAGGTAAAATGTGATTCTTAAGGTTTAAATATCAAAATCATTATCTACTATTTCTTCTATTTCTACCTTTTCTAGTTTATCTATTTCTACTTGAGTGAATTTAGTGGGTTCTGTGAAATTTAAATTATTTAAATCTACCTCACTGTTTATCTTATCATCTACTATAAAATCTATATCTATGTTACAATTATGGAATTCTCCCTCAACATTCATAAAGTGATGGATTTGAGTATCTTGTGTAAACAATTGCCAATATTTTAAGTTGCCTGGTATTGTGGGGCTGTGTCTTACCTCTACTGTATATTGGTGGTTTGGCTGAAAAGGAAGATTGCAAGTACTAGAAAAATTTGCTAAACTGTGTGCTTGTATGTTCTGTTTTCTAGGAATTACAACTAAGCGACATTCAAGAAATTCTTTAATTAGATCTAAAAATGTTTCTCTGTATTGTCTTAATCTAGGATTATATACAAAATATTCTCCTCTAATTTGTTTTGTAATTAAATTAGAGTCTCCTATGATAAAAACTATTTTGTCTCCTAGATTTCTAACAATCTGTAGTCCTAAGATTAAAGCTTCGTAATCTGCCACGTTGTTTATACATTTGAAGTTTACTCTAAAGGCATGACCTCTTGAATGATTGTTTTCTATGTTATGAATCCAAAATATTGCTCCTGCTCCTAATTTTTTTGATGATCCATCAAAGTCTAAGTGCCACATTGATTCATGAAATATTTTATCACTATCTGGTTCTTTATGTTTCTGTTTTAAGGCTTTGTTGTTCTCGATGCCAAAATCTGAATTACATAAAATGAAAGAGTCAATATCAGCAGGTACATAATAAATGGGAGAGTTTCGAGGTCTTTCTACATTATTGACCATGTACTTCATTAGAGTCTCTCTGTAAACTTTCTTGGGTTGACCAAATAATGAAATAGTGGCATAAGACATGTCTAATTGTAGAGGTCCCTACAGTTTTTCTCCCCCTGAGCGAGATAACAACATTCCATACTTAGGAGGGATATCAGCTACTACAATATCCATGACTATGCTTTTTCCTAGGTATTGGACTAAAGTGATACATAAATCTTTGATTAAGTATAGAAATTTCACTTTACTGGAATCAAATGAGAAAAGATATTTATAAGGTATAGTGATGTCTAAATTCAAATTTTCCATAATGGCTTTTGGAATTAAATTATGTGAGGCTCCCGAATCTAGCATAGCATTATGTAAAATTTGATCATGAACATTCAAGCTAATGTAGGAAGGAGGAACTCCTCCTTCTTGGTGTTTTCCATTTACCTCAGGACCAAATATTAGTTCTGGTTGGTCATCATTCAAATTAACAGAGTCTTCTCCTTCGTTTATGTTTAATGTGTCAGTGATCTGAGATTTGTATAAATCATACTTAACCAACTTTGTTAAAGGAATTGGTATCTTCAATTGGCAATTTCAGTTTGGATGTTGAATGGTGCTTGTGTTTTTCCTAACTAAATGACTTCTTCTTTACTAACTACAGTTTGAGTGTGTTTATCTTCTCTTTCTACAATTGGTTTTTCATTTTCTGTTTGTGTTTCCACTATTTTACTATTTTTTATCTTCTTTTCATGGACATTTTGAGTTGCAGTAGTAACATTGGCAGTTTTGGAAGTTTCAACAACTGTTTTGGCAGTAGTTGTTTTAGGATCAGCTGATCGGTGATCAACAACAGATGTTTTTGGATCAGAAATTATTATTTTAGCAGAAGTTGTTGTCTTAGTAGTAGCATATTTTTGGGGATCAACTGATGTTTGAACAATAGTATCTATAATGTCAACAATTTTAGGACTAGGTGCAATTTTAGGACTAGAAATATTTTGATTAGGATTTAATTTTTCTGATTTGAACTAGAGTTTTGTTGGGTTTCCTTAGGGAGAATTTGAAGTACTTTAGTTGTAGGAGCTTCTATTGTTTTCTTTTTCTGAGTTTGGGCAAATTTCTTAGTAGGGTCTTCTACATTTTTCTTACTTCTAAGGTTATATTTCTTGTGAACTTCATTAATGGAAAACTCATAACCTTGCTTATAATCGAAAGACTCTCCAGATTCTAACTGTAGCTGTTGTAATTCTTATAATTATTGTTCTTCTTGTGTAATAAAAATGATATTATCATCATTAATTCCCATTATATTATCCTGAGTGTCTTCATCATCTTCATTTTGGTGAGAACTTTCAACATTGTTCTATTGGAAAGGTGGTCTTATTGTTTCATTAGGTGCTGATTCTCTACTTTTACCAGTGTTGGTGATTTTTCTAAAATTTGGGATTTCTTATTTGAGGGCCTTGTTGTTGATTATCCCAATGTGGTTTCTTTTGCATACTTTCTAGTCTATCCATCATTTTCTCCATGGCTTTTGATAAACTATCTATTTTGCTATCTAATGTAGATGTTTCCTCTTTTATTGTTATCCTTCTTTCATTTCTCATTCTTGCTCTATTGGATAACAAAATGGCTTCTACACTAACTACTATGTTTTGCATTTGTTCTAGTGTTTCTCGATTCCTTTCCCTCAATTGGTATGACATATCCATATCAAAACCATCAGGAAATTTGAGTAAAGCTAAATCTGGTGGGGGTTTAATGTTTACTGGAATAGCATTATAGATACTGTTGAATCTAGTACAATAGTCCTGAACTGACTCATTAGGTCCTATTTTTATGTGTTCATATTCAAACAAAATTTCTAAAGGATTCTTCTTTTTCTCCCATATACTAATAAACAATCTATGGAAGGCTTCTAAATCCACAATATGATTGGCAAGTAAATATTTAAACCATTTATTTACTTCTCCAGATAAATTTTGGGCAACCAGTCTCATTTGGACATCAGATTCATCAATTTCATGTAATTTGAAGTAATCAGTTATTTTTTTAACATGTTGTTGTGCAGTGTATTGACTAGTTCCATCAAATTGAGGGGTTTTTTCTTTGATAATCTGGCAGCCATAGCTACGATTCTAGCTAGGCTAGGAGGTAAATTTGTGGTGCTTGGTGTTAGGCTGAAGTACCTGCAGATGAGGTTGGTACACTAGAATATGTAATTGGAAATGTGGTTGAAGTACTTGAAAATGTAGCAATAGTGCTACAGGATGAACTTGCAGTATTTGGGGATGGAAATAAAACTCTAGGTTGAAGGGGAAGCTTAGGGATGAAGGATTCAGTGGAATGAGGTGTAGTGGAAATAATAGATGAGGTGGTACTAAAGAAATTTGAATTTACATACTCTAAATGACTATTAGAAGGCCTAAGGGTACAAGTAGATAAAGAATTCAATTCAACTGAATGTTGAAAATAAGTTTCATCAATTTCCTTAATCAAAGCTGCAGTTAAAGCATCAAGTTTATCATAAATTTCTAGATCTTTTTCATCTGAATCAAGTGAAACAGTTTCCTTATTAGTTTCAATAAATGAAATGAAATCAGGATCTGTTACATTATCATATATGGCACTTTCTGATTTAGTTCTAAACAAAAATTTCTCAAAAGCTAAATCAAATTCAATGTCTTGTAAACTTGATAATTTTTTGGGAACATAATTTTCTTTGATCAATGGACTTTTATTACCTAAACTTTCTACATTGTTTTTTCTTTAAAATTCTGTCAGGATTATCTACTATAGTAGCAGGTTCTGGATCAGGATTAGACCTGGTATAGTAGATTCTTCTGGAAGCCATAATTTTAGTTTTTAATGAAAAATTTACTTAACAACCCTTAAAACAACCTTAAGTTGAAAACATGAGTAAAACTATTTCCTTTAAGATTTATTTTAAACATTTAGGACTAGTTAGTTCCCTAGTATGGTCGCCAGTATGTTATCACTTCAATAATTTTAAAGGGTTGTGTATATTTTGGTTTAAAGAATATTAGAGGTAACCACAAACCTACTTTTAAGCCTTAGGATCTAGCCTTCCAAATGCTCAGAGAGGGCTCTCTCTATATGATTTATCTTTGTTCATTTTAGTTGATTTTAGGCTACTTATGTAGGATTACTAGGGATTTGATTTTGGATTTGGTTTGGTGGTGAAATAACTGGTTCAAATGGATAAATATAGGTCTAAATTCCATTGGGCTAATGGAATCAATGTATCAAGTAGCAGGACATAATCAAGGTTCTAAATGGAAATGTTCATAAGGAAAAATAGATTAGTAATTTCATATCATTAGGCTGATGATGAAAATGATTTCAATCGGGAAGAGAGAGAGCAATCAAGGATTCTCAGATCCGGATAATGAGTGAAAAGACAATGGTCAATCTAAACTAGGGAGAAATTAAGAATTCCCTACTCTGGATATCAGAAGAAAACATGTATATGACAAACAATTCAAGAAAGAGTGTAATTAAACATATTCTATAATAACATTCATTTTATATCATTTAGATTCATAAAAACATTAAGTATTTGAAAAAACATAAGATTAAAAAAAAAAAACAGTTGAAAGTACTTCACCAAAATGGCTCAACACATGAATCATGTAATATGATTATTTATTGCTCAATCCATTCTGCTAACTTGAAAATGGTACAAAGAACCCTCAGGTTTCAGCTTATTCCAACTATAGAAATGTTTAGAAATTCATCCACACTCAATACATCGAAATGTGAAGTATTTATACAAAAAAAACTACAAAATATCCTAAAACAAACTTAGGAATTATTCATGGAAAAATAAATATCTTTATGCAAGAAGATAGAGACAACTATCTAACTAATGAAAATTGTCCCTTCTTTTATTGAATTTGTTGTTGTTGTCTTTCATTTGTTGATGATTTGTCTCTTTGTTGTTTTCTCAACGAATTTTGCTGTTGAGTGTCTTCTATGTTGGCATCTTTAACTTTCAACTCTATTTTGACTTTACCCATTTGACTTTAACCTGATACTCTTTAAACTCTGATACTTTTTGACTGTAACTGTTGTTTTTACTGCAAACTATTACTGTTGTTATGTAACTGTAAAAGCTTCCTTCTCTGTTTACCTTTTCCTTGATTGATATGTTTTTCATTTGACTGCCCTATTTACTGTTTGACTTTCATAGTAAATCAGTCAATTTCGCCCAATATTTTGCTTCTGGTAATTTTATCTTCACCATCCTTCTGAATATCTCATCTTCCTCTGTATATTTTGAGAATGTAGGATTTTTGATAAATAGGTGTTTTACCTCATGTTGCAGGTAAAAAATATTTTCAAAATTCTTGTTGAAAACTTTCCCTGTTGGAATTCCCTATGAATAAGGAAGGTTAGCTTGATCCTTGACCACTTCTCTCATTTTCTTATCATAATCCTCTTGTTTCATTAACTTTTCATTTATAACTATAGGATTTGGAAGACCTTTCTGCCTCAGAATGTCAAACTTCATCATAAATCTTGTTATGCCAATCTCTATGTTCTGACATTTTTCTTCCAGCTATAGCATTAAGTTTCTATTTGAAATAACCTTCTTGACTTCAAAAATGGTATTTGTCCTGTCACTAATTCCAATTTCCTCTAATTCTTGCTTACCCTTGGAATTTAAGAAATTTGATGATTTCATTAGCCTCTTCTAGAATTTCATTAGGATGCAAGAAGGTCATTTGCACTTTTCTAGCCTTGTAGTCAAATGCAGAAAGTAGCCTACTCTGATCACTGGGTGACTGCTTCCAATATTGGTTATATGTATCAGCTTTTAATGTCTCATTTCTTAGCTTCATTTCTTTATATTTTTGCATTATATCCTACTCTTTCTCTGTTGGTTTGCTGGATGAAGATACTTTAATACTGTGATGTTTCTAAATAATCTGGTTTGAATCTTTTGAATCTTGATGAGTTTCTTCAGAAATTGTAGGAGGCACATTATCCTTCACCACTGTATCTCTGTAAATTACTTTAATTGTTTCTACTTCCTCATTTACAAGATTTAATTTTGGCTTCTTCCTGTAGATCATTTTGAAATTTGTTTCAATGGCAGTTTCTATAGTGTATGATCCTTCTTCTCTTACTCTTTTTGAGTTCCTATCTTCTTGGCCTGGATTCTGCAATATTTGACCAGTATCACCTTGCTTATCTTCATCTTTCAAAGTGTTCTCCAACCATTCAGACTGATTGGAGTATTTCTCAATATCTGGTTTTAACTCATGTACATAAGGAGTTAATTTACATTTAACTCTAAATTTTATTATTAATCCTAAAGGATCATAGTACCATTGAAAAATCTAACTGAATTTAAACTCCTGCAAATACTTTTCTGCCTATGGAACAACATCTCTACTGTTACAAATAAAAGGGCCAACCTGATTCTTAATTTTAAATTGTGTCTTCTTTTTGGCTGCCAAGAAATTTATTGCATCAGAGTTAAGGATTTGCCTGATATATTCAAGGGAAAATAACCTCATTGGGAGGTATTTGGGCAGCTTATATGGAAGAATATTAGATCCATATACTCTATTCTCTGTGTGGTTTTGATACAGGTACCAATATCCCATCCTACTGTGTGAAAATAATTGTAGGACCTTTTTAATTTCCTCACTGACTCTTGGTTAAATGTTGTTGTTCAACATGTTGACAATAGAATGGAGGAAAGAGTCAATGAATTTTTTATATGTGAATTGTGTTGAATCCTTCCTGAGTAAGGAAGTCCAAAATATTACTAACTGTGGATTACCTTCAACATCAAGTTTCTGAAGGTTGAAGGCCAATTTATTAGACTGGAAATATAGAAACATATGGAATAGTACTGATGAATACTTGAAAAAACCTTCTTCAAGCATTTTAACAAGCTCCTCATGCATTGTGTCACCAAGGTAGTGAGAAAAAATGAAAATGGTAATAGGAGGATGACTAGATGTGAAAGTAGACATGAAACCCAAGATTTAAGCATCAACATGTGCATCAGTAAAATAACCTAAAATGCAGAACAACATTGTGATGATGTGTCTGGTTCTCTTAGAAAATATTTTAGATGGGTAAGGAGGATTTGTCTTGGTAGTTTCCACAGATGAAGGAATGAATGGTCTAAAATATTTGGAACCTCTTTGGGAAGTCCAAATTCAGGTATAACTTTGTAAGGGCCTTAATAGACAAAGGAGTTTCATCTGCTCTAGGTTGGATCTGCAGCATTTGGTTAATTGACTCAGCTATTATAGTGAATAAAATTTATTTTCTAGGGGTTATTAGGACTCTTTGATAAGGTAAATAGAAATATTGACAAAGTCTAATCACTTCTAGGAACTGGAAAGTCTATGGGACATCATACTTTGGAAAATTAGACTCCCAAATGAAAACTTCATCAACTTGGTCAATAGATTTGTCATGGCTCCAGCAGTGGAGCCCAAGAAGGTTAAATTCAGGGAGAGGGTCACTAATTTTAAAATCTCGATCAGCTAAAGGAGTGTGTTTTACATCTACAACAGGAGGTTGGAGGGGATTGATAGTTACTATTCCTTGAGAAGCCATTATTTTCTTGATTTATCAATTAATTACTCTTTTGACTTAGGAAAACAATTTTAGGCCTTTAGGAGTGCCTCTAAAATATTGATACAGTCTGCAGAAGGATTTAGGATGAAATAGGAGTTTATCCTCTGGTCTACAATGCTTTAATTGATCAAATTGTAGTCTCTGTGACCAAAAGCAGTCTTCGGACCTCAGAAATTCTGTGAAAAGAGTACTAGGGTCTGCAGAAAAAGGATTGGAAGGAAACAAGGGCTTTCTTTTGGTTTGCAGAGGCTCCTAAATGATTAAATTACTTATTACTCTCTTGTTGTAAGTACAGGCCTTGGTATTTCATGAATACCTGGAAAAAATGAAGTTTTGTTGATTGCAGAAGGGGTTCTGAGGTAGCAGAGGTTTTATAAACCTCTACTGATCTTTATAATGCTTCAATTCAGTTCTATAGCGGCTATAGTAGCAAATGGTGTTGATTCCTAGTAAAAAGTGCTTGAAATAAGGTTGGAAAAAAATTTCTTAGCTCAGGAATAGGTCGGTAATAGCTATGTTTGCACGAAATTGAAACAGAAATGGTGAAATGCACAAAAGGGTGGTATTTATGCGTTTTTAAACCAATAGTAATTAATCATTAATGCACGGGGTTAATTAAAATGGAGGTGGTTTTTTCAACAGGAAATAAAACAACTTGTGGTTTTCGCATCGGTCGAAGGTGGTAGGAGGTAAATTTTTTGAGCATGTGATCGAATGGAATATTGACAAGTTGTAAGGAGCGAAGACACAAAAACCATTCATTTCACAAGGTCTGGATGTGGTTAATCTTGGATGATCGGGGATGCAATAAAGGGTACTGGCCATTGGGTCTGATCATTTAAGATCTGACGGTTGGAAAATACCAGGGATTGATCAGGATTTGATAGGCGTGGCGCCTAGGTATTAATTTATACGAAGGAATATGTATGGTTTAATATGTATGGTCAGGGTTTAATAATAAAACTTTATATTAAATATAATATAAATGGATGGGAAAATATATGTATGCTGGAATTATTTAAATACAAGATTAATATATACAAGGGGAGCTAATATATTAAAGCTAATCATGGCATTTAAATGAATATGTTCGGAATTTATATACTGAGTTTTGATGTTTAAAAAAAATGTCCAAGATGAATTAGCGCTAGATCCCAAACATTTTATTTAATTTTTAGACTTAGGATAAGGGTTTTGTGGGGGTTTTTAAATGGAAAGTGAAGATAATAAAAAGTATTTTCATTTTTCCAAAGGAAAATGTGTTTTAAACTAGGGAAAGGGTATTTGTAAGGGTAAAAGAGTGAGGTAAGGGAATAGGGTTAAAATGAAGGGGAAAGGGTAATTTTAAAAGGGAAAATGAATTTAGAGGGAAATTAATAAATATAAAATGATCAATTTCTGCTATCCATGCCTTGTGAAAACTGCTTCTACCTACCCATCACCTACCCTAACATTTTTTTTTCATTTATTTGGGTGCATTTGAGCTTGCAGACCCTTATTAATTTTTATTTTAATAGCAAGCTATCTAATTATAACCTTATTACTTCAGAGGGCTCAGATTAAATTGTTGAGCTCCTTATTATTCTCTACCTAACTCCTGATCTGCCAAGATTAAACAGTTTTGCTAGATCTTTATTCTCTATCTATCAATATGGAATTTAAAGCATTAAAGGTCAAAATTAAGCAGTTTAACCTTCATGGATTGTGGAATTTTCGAGAAGCTACACACAATATTATTTTTCAAAGTAAAGTAAAAAGTAGTGGCATTTGAATTTGCATCACTTTCATGATCTATTTTAATCTCTTTTTTGTTGGGGTTCATTTGTTATATTCTTTTTGATATTTTTCTTTTAGGATTTTTACCCTCTTTAATTTTTTTAATTTGTTTTAATATGAGAAAATAATTTGCACAAAACAAAGTATGTATATATTACAAGACTAATCAAAGTCAATTCAAAATTATAAATCCTATTATTATAGAACCCTAAGATATCCTATGGTGCTAATTTTTAAGTTCTTCATATGGGTCTGATGTGCATGAATTATTAACGCTTTTCCAGCTTAATACCACATCCAAATTTTAATTAATATAAACGTCCCTATGCGCTCCCACATTGTAAATACTATCAAGATATTCTATACTGAATCGATCTCTCACTAGTTCCACATATATATTTCCCTCCATTATGTCTTATGGCACTATCACCCTCAAATCCCCTTATTAAAAATCCATCTGCCTTCTCTTAATATTGTTTATAACTTGGTTGTCAAAGGCCTAGTTGATCCTAAGTAATACCAGATAAGGATTGGTATTATTTGAAAAATTAAAGCAGTTACTAACACATGCTCCAGTATTAAAGATTGCAGATCCAGAAAAAGAGTTTGTGGTATGCACAAATGCTTGCAAGAGAGGGCTTTGTTGAGCCCTTATGCAGGAAGGACAAATGGTATGCTATGAGTCACAAAAGCTAAATGAGCACAAGGAGAACTGTCCAGCATATGATATTGAGTTGGAAGCGATCATTCATGCATTGAATATGCAGAGGCAGTATCTTTTGGGTATATGATTTGTATTTATGAGTGATCACAGTGGATTACGGTATCTATTTGACCCACTGATTCCGAATGCCAATAAATCTAGATGGTTGGCCATGATCAGTGAGTTTGACTTTGAGATCGGGTATATTAAAGGTAAGGAGACAAGGTTGTAGATTCTATTAGCAGGCGAATCAAGTAGCAGGTGTGAGTTCATATGGGATAGATCTATATGATAGGATCTTGCATGCAGCTCAATAGGATTTCAGTCGTATGGATCATAGGCACATATTGCAGTAGATTACATGTACAGGTAATCATATAGGTACAGGAAAAGGTATGATATAAGTACAAGTAGTGGTACAGGTACAAGTGCAGGAGCACAAGATGTGGATTATTGTCTCACAATAGATGGCTTCATCAGGTTTAAAGATAGTATATATGTGTCAGATAGCACTGAAATTAAGAAGGAGATCTTGGGGGAGTTTCATGTGAAACCATATTCAGGTTACCTTGGCTATTAGAATACACTGACAACAGTAAAGAAGTTTTACTATTGGCCGAATTTGAATAGAGACATAGCAGAGTTTATGACTAGGTGTTTGGATTGTCAACAAGCCAAAGTAGAGTATAAACATCCAGGGGGACTACTATACCCAATTTCGATTCCATAGAGGAAATGGGAGGTCATTGCCATGGAATTTATCATAGGTTTACAAAGGACATCTAGAGAGCATGATTCCATCATGTTGTGGTGGACAGGTTGACGAAGGTAGCGCACTTCATTCCAGTTAAGTATACATACTCAGCAAATGATGTATCACAATTCTTCATAATGTATGTGGTCAGATTGCATGGTATTCTGCAGAATATTGTGTCAGATAGGGATGTGAAGTTCACTTCCAAGTTTTGGAAGGAGTTGTTTTCAGAATTGGGCACATAGTTGGCATTCAGTACAATTTATAATCCATATACAGATGGAAAGGTAGGGAGATTCAATAGGATATTAGAGCAATGAAAGTGGGAAGAGTATCTTCCAAGGGGTATCAAGAATATTTGAGGATGATTTCATTTGAGGCATTGTATGGAAAAGGTTGCAATACTCCCATCAGTCGGAGTGATCCAGTTAACAGGGTGTTTATTAGACCAGGCATGTTGGTGGAAATGGGACAAGAAATGTAAGTAATCAAGAAGAATCTGAAAGGAGCATAGGATAGGAAGAAGAGTTATGCATATTGGAACATGTCGTTTAAGGAGTTTCAGGTTCAGGAGTAGGTGAACCTGCGCATCAATCCTAAGAAGAGATCCTTGCAGATTGGATCATGTAAAAAAGTACATCAGGCTCTAATGGAGGTCAACCGGATTTAGACAGGCTGATCGATGATTTAAAAAATTTAATATAATATCTAAAGTTTATAGATGATATTATAAAATTTTATAGTATCATTTATAAACTTTATATATTATATTATTTTTTTTACATCATCGATCGGCCTATCTATATCCATCAGGCCCTAATGGAGGTCAACTGGATATAGACAGGCCGATCGATGAAGTAAAAAATTTAATATAATATATAAAGTTTATAAATGATATTATAAAATTCCAAGTTGGCACCTCAATTTTACGGACCTTTCAAGATTCTTGAGAGGATTGAAATAGTAGCCTATTGACTTTCACTACCACTGATAGTGAAATTCCATGATTTTTTCCATGTTTCATTGCTTAGAAACTATTTTGAATATGTTGATCATGTGATTGACTAATCTATATCGCGAGTGGAACTAGAAGGAGAATTCTAATCAGAACCGAAGTTTATATTGTAGAGAAAGACGATCATGCTCTGTAACTGAGCAATCGACCATGTTAAAGTCTAGTGGAAGCATTTTTTGCCTGATGAAAATCTATGGGAGATGGAGGAATAGATGTGGGCTATGTATCCTTCTTTATTCGTTGGTTGAACAAATTTTTTGTATATGTCTTTAGTATATGTTATTGGTGCATGATTTGGAGATGTTTTTAATATGTACATATGTCTTTGGATGTAAATACTTCCATGAGATATGATATAAAGATCAAATAAGCATATGGGTTTCATGTCATTAGAATGTTATATTTTTCATGTTGTAATGTTGGTTTGCTTATAAGTAGGTTGATAATTGTAAATACTGCATCGAGCTAAGTTATAAAGCTCCATGAGAAGTATGTTTTTTTACAATTTTCCTATTGGTTGTAGGTGTCATTCAAGACTAAAGATGGTGTTCCCCTAAGGGGAGCAATTATATAACGACCCTGGTGAAACTTTAATGTAATAAAATTTAATAAAGGAAAAATAATAACCATGATCATGGGAATGTATTCCAAGCTGAACTTTGGTAAAAACATCCTAGTTTTGGTGTTCATATGGTTTATTATGGCTATGGGAATTGGAAAAAGGAAATGGCTAAGGCTTCAGAAAGGCAAAGTCGCATTTATTGGAAATTATTTAAGAAAATAATAGAAATTAGGAGAAAAAGAAGGTGAAAGGTAAAAGGTTGCATGTGAGGAGGAAAATGAAGGAAAATAATGGAAAATGCAAGAAAGTAGAGGCCTCATAGATAAAAAGGCTTATGAGGATCAGTTCACAGATTTTGGTTAGTTCAATTTGGAGCTCTCATTCTATTCTCTGTCTCTCTCATACCCTTGGACACTTAGATTTTCTTGGAGCACTCTTGGAGAGTGTAGAATACTTGGAATTTTGGAGAAACAAGGCAAAGGAAGAGAAAGAAAGTGTAAGAGGAAATTAGGATCAGCAGCTACAACGATGTTTTCTTGCAGGTGTTGAGTTGAATGTATGTTTTCCTCACTAGTCTAGGCATGCATGGAATATACATGTGGTTTATTGGTCATGATCTGTCATTGGCATGGAGGACTCCATGGATTGAACATGGATTTTCATAGCCTTTCCATTTCCTATATAGTCATGGTGTTGTGGGTAAATATCATTTTTTATTTCTCTGTTTGGTTCTCACGTTCCTTTATTTTGGTTTGAGTAATAGTTCTTGGATCCTTGGTCAGAAAAATGCTCTAGAACCCTATAGCAACTAGTGAGTCACTAGTCCTAGAGCCTTGGTTTGACAAATTCTCTAGATCCCTTGGCGTTTTGAGTTATTAGTCTTGGAGCCTTGGTTGGACAAATGCTCTCGAGCCCAACAACAACTATGGGTTGATTTACTAGTCATAGAACCTTGGTTGAACAAACACTTTGGAGCCCTAGACAACTTGGGTGGAGAACAATCTAGTGATTGTCAGTGATGTCCGAGCATGAGGTGGAATCATTGGTTGTGGATTTAGGTGGTAGGCCTCTAGAAGCCCTGGTTTAGTTTTAATTGATGTGTTTTATGATATCCCACATTCATGATTGGAATATGGAATGGGGGTGACTAGCTGAAGATATATTTGGCTCAACTATGTATATGGTTGGGTGGTACGTGGAAGTCCCAGACTTGGTTGCATTTCTCTTATGGAAATCAAAGCTATTTTCCTCTTGTATGGATGGGTAAATATGCTTGTTATTATGTGGATTATATGGTTGTTCTATGCTTGTCATTTCTGTTATTTATATGTTGGTTATGAATGTGTTCTATGGTAGTGATAATATATGGATGTCATCATGTTTTGAATTGTAAATGAATGAAAAATGAATCTATGACCTAATAGATGATAATGCAGTTAATGTGATGAGGCAAAAATGTTTCTTAAGAATTCTCAGATAAGTGTGAGACCCCTATGCTCAAATATATTGTTTACACCTGTAGATTACCTATTTGTGACATGTTTAATGAAATTCCTGTCATGGCTAGTAGGGGTCAAGTCAAGTCCTTGTTCAAGTGATTGAATTTAAATCGTTATTATGTTATTATCTTTTATTTCCTGAAGTGTCATGGAGTTCTGGGCAGTGACATGGGCCATGTGCCTGAAAAAGTGTCACAGAAGTAGAGGTTGCAACCACAGAACTACCTCGAAAATTCATCAGTCACACGCATGTCCATGTTGTTAAAGCAACTGGAGCTTTCCATTTGCACTCTTTCCCATGTCAAGGGAGAAACTTGGGGATTGATACACTAAAAGTTCAGTATCACTCAGGGTCTAGCCTCTTGGAAGGTTTTGATGGCTCTTGGTTGTTCTGTAGAATGTGTAGAAGGTCTATGTTGTGTCTTCCATCGATTCCACTTCCTTAACTAACACATAGGGATTTGAATCATTTCATATTAACTCTTTGTAAAACATGGACCTTAGTTGGTCAGTTACTTGGATAGATGTGGGAGGAGGGTGTTAAGGTCATATATTAGATTTCATACTATTTGACTATGGCATGTTGGAATTCTACCTTTAAATGAACAAAAATAAATATCTGATGCAAAGGTGGAGTTTCATATATTGATGATTCATCTATCGAAATATACTTATGTCAACATGAAACAAATAAGTTACATGTTAAATATACCAAGGGATAAAATTGGCTGATAAGGTAGCCAAAAAACTGGGTAGGATGTCATGGTTGTTGGTATGGCAGTGTACAATGGTTACATGTGGTAAAATGGATACCATGTATGTTCCACATGGAAAAGTACAGATGTTTCCATGGATGACAATCTTGAAATAGGCATAACTTTGTGTTTAGAGTTTAGAACCAGGTGAAATTTATTTTGGTGAAAATTTATTGGTGAGAAGAAGACATGATGGTCTTATAAATGATTTTTTAGTTGTTTTAAGAAAGATTATTTTTGATAACCTTTACTTCCTTAAGGTGATATAGGAGGTTGGACCTAGATTCCATGCAACATTAATCGGGTATTCATGCCTTTCCTTTTTCTTATTTTTTTTTGTTTTGGAGTTTTTTTTATTAGGAAACTCATCTTTTTCTATATTTCCTACCACATGGATTAGAAATAGAGTGTCCTGCCAGGTTACATGGTTGTTCACTATATGTTTCCAAAACATAGCTAGAACTTCCAAAAAAAAAAAAGCAAGTAGAGAACAAGGAATGGTTGCATTTTATAGTTGAATGGAATTCAAACTCATCTTTGTCTACATGTGGAATATATTGGTACATATTAACCAATTTGTTTACTAATACAATGATTTTATTGCAATCTATATGAAGCATCTTAATTTTTTTCTAGATAAGAATTAAACAATTTATTGATTATGATAATTTTAGCTTATCCTTTGTACGTGCATGTAGCAAAGCTTTTAGACTAATGGGGAAATAATTTTTTTTTGTAATAAATGTTGGTCCTCACGGATGTAATCCAACCTTCAAATCTCACTAGAATGAAGGCATGTAATAATGAATATATAGAAACTCTAATCATATTGGCAATGTCGTATAATGCAGGTCTTCATCACATCATCAACCACCTTCAAAAATTAAATAGAGAAATTATATTCTGCCCTAATTATGTTCATAGGCATGGTCTATTTAGAAATAGGCCTTGCATATATTTAATCATATTATAGAGAAAAAATTAAATGTGGATTTATATTTTATGTTGAGAAATTATTCTTAATAATATATAAGAATAGGTGTGTGAGATTTATTTCTCAACCATCATATTTTCTATTTTCATTTTCATTTTAAATGTCCTCTTGCACGTCCTTCCATTGGAATTCTCCTCCATGCACCTGATCTCCCTACTGAAACACCCTCCTCCTCATTAGTAACGTGACACCTTCTAGCCTACAAATGCACAACGGATGCAAACAATATGGGGAAAACATTGGTTACAATCCGAATTTTAACGATTAATTTACCCTTGCAGCTCGATATGTCATTCAATTTACACTAGTAACTCAATATGTGGTCGGGATCCCCACTCGTAATAAAATAGGAGAGTTCAAATTTTCATATTGATGGTTCTTTAGTACTACACTTGGATCTTCGTATTGTTTTGCATTCAGACTGGAAAATCGAATCGCAACTAGGTGTTAATGAGTTTCTTTTTGCACATATGTCGCAAGATAAAGTTGTAGCGTAGGATTTCCTAGGGATCGAGAAGGGTTATGTGAAAAATAATGAAAATGTATGTGGATTGATTTTTGTAATATCATGACTAGATGATGTGGAAAATATAAAGAGAAAACATAGAATGGGGGGATGGAGAAATGTGGTAGAGAGTGTTGATGATGGAGAATGGTGGTTGAGAACTTTTCCGAGCAATGCCAAATAATCATATTGAAGAATCCTCTAACATGAACTCCCATCCCTATTATCCCTATTGTTAGGATTCAAATCAATATATATAAGTGGAGAAAGTCAAATGCATTTAATTAAATAACATAAATTAAATGAATAGATGCAAAAATGATTAATGTATTATTGAAATTTTGATTAATGATATTTCAAAGTTGAAATTGAGAAAAGTGTTACATAGTAGCTAGTATCTATCACTTAGTTTAAATATAGTTAATCAAAGTCAAAAGATTGAATTCAAGTTAGTGTTAAGGTTTAGAATCTAGTTAATTTAGGTTTTACTAATTGGTAAATTGAAGTATTTTTTTAGCCTTAATTAGGCATTGTGATGGTCTACAATCCAATCCTAACTATCCACAATGATAATGTCTTATTGTAGTGATAATTCTTTTGTTGAGAATATTGTCTAGAAGGTTTTACATTTTCTATGTCAAGTGTTGATAAATATATTTTAAGGGATAGTTTTTCTTGCTAAGATATATCTATGAAATATAAGTATAATATATTCATTAAAAATTTATAAATACTAAAAAAAGAGTTTCTTTATTCACTTAGTTATTTGTTGTTTAAATTGATAACCATTTTAATTTATTATTAGTAATTTTTTACTGATTTCTTATTCATATTAAGTAAATTTATGTAATTCTTTTACTATAATTTAATTTTTTTTATAAAATTTCATTTCATTTTCATACATTTTGCCAAATTTTGTAATAAACAATAAATACCTAGTAATATAAATAAGTGATTTTTATTTTTAAAATAGCTATATAATAATTAAATGAATTTATATTATTTTTTAAAGAATCTAACTATTTTTAATATATATTAAATACAAATTTATTGTTTGAATCAATTTTCTCTTAATTAATAATGAGTTTATCTAATTGTATTTGTTTATGAATAAAGTTGTTTAATTTGACTAATAAAATTTCAAACATGTTAACTAATAATATTTATTAATTTTAAACTTGTTAACTGGTACTATTTATTATTAAAGAATTTTAAATTTTGTTTTAATTATTATTGATGGTTAATAAGATTTCATTTTGTTAATATTAGTTCTTAGCAAGGCAGGACTCTAATAATCTATTTACTTGTTGACCACTATTAGACGAGCATTGAACAATGCAATTTATAATGCTTAATTTCAGAAAATGTATATTTATTTTTCAATATTATTTAAAAAACTAATCTTCAAACATTTGATTGGACCATAACTTGAAGGTATTATTACAGTCCGTGCACAAGATAAGGCCATGTATATAACTGCCTCACATATTCTATGCCACAATTTATGGATATATTTCAATATTCATGCATTACTTTTAGATATTTGTGTAGTGATTTTTTATTCTTAAGCTTTGAAGGAAGTAAATAAGACTTTTACCATCAATTACTTCTCAACATAATTTAAACAATTTATTTCATAAAAAATGGATAAGAATAATGTATAATTTCATTTTGCGATAAAAATAAAAGTTCTGAGAAATTTTGTTAGCTTTCTATTACTTATTTTTTGAAATTTTTTTATGCAGATTTGATATGTCAACTTAGCGTTTCTTTGAGTGTGTGTTTCTTAACAATCAAAGGATTCATAAGAAGTCATGTTATGACGCAATGTTCTATTCATTGAAAATTTGTGTTTTTGAAAAAACAAAATGTGTTACAACAATCTAGACAGAGTCTATTTTGTTTTTGTCATATTTACAAAGCCAATGGATGCATATCATAATTACTAGAATTTTTGAACTGGTCCAATACGAAAAACTGCGTATTTTGGATATGTTTCGCGTCGCAAGAAATTTCTTAACATATAAGTTATAAACTAAAAATCTAAAAGCTACCCATTAGAGACGACAGACCAATGTAATGCCCCATAATTTTTTCAATTTTTTTTACAATATATTTTGGGAGATACAAAATTTTGATTTCACTGAATCACGACGACCCTCAGAAATTGTTTGCACCTATTTTATTAGAAAAATAATTAAAATTAATAAACGTTTATGAAATTCCATAAAATTTATATTTCCTGAAAGTAGATTCAATTCTGAAAATGCTTGTCTTGGTTCCGATAGTTAATTAACAACCTTTCATGGAGTTTAATCAGTCCAAAGTTGCAGAACCGTTTTCAGAGCCTGCTTTTGCGTAATTGGTGACGCGTTAGTTCGGCCGAACTTTTAGTCCAAGTTCGGCCGAACTATGTTTTCCGCTTAAGAGTCGTTAACTCTAACGTCTTAATAGTTCGGCCGAACTTTTTAACAAAAGTTCGGCCGAACTATTGTATAACTCTCCATCGGCCGGAAAGTTTTGTGGAGCCCCCTACTAAAAACACATTTCGCGTCAATATAAATTGCCGCGAAATGATTCACAATTTTCGCACATTTCGCACACTTCATCTCATTTTACAAAGATCTTGGTTTGGGTTCAAAAGCTTTTCTTCAAGGTTTGGGTTAAAGAGCATTTCTTGGAAGCAAATTGATTTTACAAAATCTTGGTTTGGGTTCAAAAGCTTTTCTTCAAGGTTTGGGTTTAAGAGCATTTCTTGGAAGCAAATTGATTTTACAATTATGGGTTTACATAATTTTTTTGGAGGACATTTCTTGGAGGCGACATGATTTTGGCAAAAATTGTAAAAAATTTCTTGGACGTACATTCAAAAGACATTTCTTGGAGGTATGTATGTGTTTTGAGTTAAAGTAAATCTTTTGAATTTCGTTTCATTTTTATAAGACATTTTTCTCTCGAATTTTTTAAAGTTTGTGTTTTGGATTGGAGTATGTATTTTTTACAAAAAATTTACACTGAATTTTTTTAAATTAAATCTTTTGTAATATTTTTTGTAATTGAGTTATTGTCTAATTTTTTGAAGGAAATTTTTTGAACTTCATACCCTATTATCATGGGAAATCGAAGAACTTGTGCGAGAAAATATGATCAAAAAAGAGACCCTGAGACACGTAGAGAAGAAATGAGACAATCTCGCAAAAGAAAGTTAGAAGCCCTCTCAAATATTGAGGAGGAAAATCAACCTCAAGCAGAAATTGAAGCAGGTATGTAAATGTAAATATTATGATCTATTGATATATATTTAAAATTTTCCTAATGTAAAATGTGACGCTTAATTTTTATTTGATGAACTAGTTTGAAAAATATTTTGTTTAATGTAAACAGACAAAGATATTCCTCAAAATATTGAAGAAAAAAATCAACCTCAAGCAGAAATTGAAGCAGGTATGTAAATGTAAATATTATGATCTATTGATATATTTAAAAATTTTCTAATGTAAAAGGTGAAACTTAATTTTTATTTGATGAACTAATTTGAAAAATATTTTGTTTAATGTAAACAGACAGAGATACTCCTCAAAATATTGAAGAAGAAAATCAACCTCAAGCATAAATTGAAGCGGGTATGTAAATGTAAATATTATGATCTATTGATATATTTAAAATATTCCTAATATTTATTGACATATTTATTAATTTAGTGATTTATTGAATATGTACTATTTTTTCGAATATGTACAGATGAAATCACTATCGATAATGAGATGTTAGAAAATTTTGACACTCACACATATGGAGATAAAAAACCTGACCATGTTATACGATATCGTGTCGATAGAATTTTTGAAAAGTATTTAAAAAATGAGCAAGTGACAGTTCAAGCTCAAATATTGAAAGGTCTCCTATCATCAAAGAAATTAAAAGAAGCGACGACACTATTGGGTATTCGAAAATCAACCAAAGATAAAAAAATGAAGGAAGAGGTGATAAAAAATGTGAGTAGTGCTATAAAGTCAATTAAGAGATCTAGAGATAAAGATGTTTCAAATATACGTAGAGGAATACAGATGACAATGGTTTCACCAAGTACTCAAGAGAATCGTTTGATAACATCTATGGCACGAGCACTGGGAACCTCGCGAAAAAATCTGCACAAACATCGAAAATTTCGACTGCAAATAGATGTAAATGATGAACTCACTTGTTGGAGAGCTATTTGTAGGCAACCATACAAAGATAGACTTGGAGAAGATGTTAAAAAGATAATATATGAATATTGGAAGAACAATTCACGTGTTTCACCAACTGCAAGACATGTGATGCGAAGAAGAATAGCACAAAATCAATACGAAGAACATGAAAAACATCTCTTGGAAACCACTCAGATAGAGTTATTCAACAAGTTCAAAGAAGAGAATCGTCAAATTCATGTTTCACTCAATGCTTTTGTTCAACAAAAACCATGGTATGTAAAACCTATCACCGTACGCGACACTTGTTGTTGCCGTTATCATGTGGAATTTGAGTTATATTATGACACATTCCTTGATTGCGGTAGAACATTATGGAAGGATTCACCTCCTCCTTCCACTATCCGTGAATTCATATCTCAAATTCTATGTGAAAGAGAAAGCGATGAACTATTTTACAAAAAGAGATGTGTTGGTGGTAAAAAATGCAATGATTGTGGAAATTTGACTAAATTTCAAAACAAATATCGTATTGATATAAATGATCAATCATTGTCCAACATGAAAGTGAAATGGAAGAGACATGAATATATCGGTACATCTATTCAAGGTGCAAATAGTGTTAAAAGAATCGAATTACGAGAAGACGAAATTTTTCTGATAGACTTTTTGAGAAAGTTTGAGGCAGAAATTTACAAATACACCAAACATTCCCATAGAGCTCGATGGCAAGACTTGCAATTCAAAAAATCTCGTGAAGTTTTTCCACCAAGGACCATTTTGTTAGTGATTGATTTTGCAGAAAACTACACATTTGTTCCACAAAAAGAAATTCAGAGTGAATACTATCATTCTGACCAAGTCTCCATGCTCGTCCATATTCTATATAGACATGCTGAAAAAAATGTCGATCATATAGAAAGCACGAGTGAAAATCGACATATCATTAAAGAATATCATTTTTATATCAGTGACGATCGTACGCATGATACATGTTTTGTACAACATTGTTTTGGAAAAATTTATGATTCATTGAAAAATCGTGGAATAAAATTCAATGAACATTGGATATGGTCAGACAGATGCGCAGGTCAATTCAAATCTACACGATCATTCTTTTGGTTGTGTTGTCTTCATAAGAAAACCTGCATTAAACATTGTTGGAATTTCTTTGAGACTGGCCATGGAAAAGGAGAACATGACGGTGCAGGAGCATGCATAAAATGAGTACTTCGAAGATATCAAATGAACCACTCTGCACGCCGACTTGTGAATGCTGAAGAAGTTGTTCAATGGTGCATCACTGCTCTAAGCCATGAAATTAACCCATCGAGAGAAGTGCGAAGGTACATTCAATTTAATTTATATTGGAAATCTAATTTTAAACATTGTACATTTATCATGCAATGATTATTTTTAATTGTATTTTGATATCATATTTACAAATTATTTTTCTAATTTTCCATATAAAAGTTTTTCTGGCATATTGGAATCGAAGACGTAGATAGATCAATTGGAAATGATGTTGAAACAATAAAAGGGACTCGAAAATTGCATTCAATTCAAACAAATTTGTCCACAAATGTGTTTGCATTGGATAAAATAAAATATTCTTGTTTTTGTGATGTTTGCATAGACAACACAAAATCCAATGACGTTTGTGAAAACAAAATGTACGTGAACGATTGGAAACATACAAAGCTAAATACAAAGGGAAAGATCTCTGTTGCAATGTTTGAATAAATGCAATCAGAGGAAACTACAATATCATCCGATGGTGATCGAGTTTCTGATCTTATTAGAGAAGGTAACATTTGAATTACTTTCTAATGATTTAAAGATCTAGAAATAAATTTAAATATGCATAATTAAATGTTAAATTTTTATTTTATTGTGAAGGAGATGTTTTTGCTGTAATTTCACCTATTGACAACGATGAAAATGTGAAGTATTATTTGATGCGTTGCACTGAACGAAAAATGAAATTATTACAAGACTATAATGATCACGGATTTCAGTATGATAGAGGGTCTATTATACTGAAAGGTTATTTTTTCAGACAAACTCATCAAAGTGGAGACTTTGTTTACTTTGAAGACTATGAACCTGATTCCATAAGTTGTCAATATAGTCACTTGGTGTGTGCAACACACATAAAGTTGATAGAATTTCAATCAAAGAAAAAATCGAAAATTAAGAAATGGAAAATGTCAAAATCCAATCATGAACGGATTATTGAGGATGGAATTCCATTAGAATTTTTTTGAGTGAAGTGTCCAACAATTTATTATCTTTGGATTAAATATGTTTTAGAACTTCCGGTACTCAACTAAAAATTGAGCTGCTTATGTTATTTATGGTTTCCACATGTTACAAATTGTTTGGGTACAAGCATGTGCTCTAGTATCAACTGAAAGTAGTTTTTCTATACATGTGCATTGATTAAAAATGTTATATATGTATTGGATATATATATATCCAATATTGGATAAATTAATTGTTCTTGTATATTAATTGTTCTTGTATATGTTCTCCGACCATATGGTACAAATTATTTCACTTTATTTTGTAAGGTCAGATTCGGTCCCCATATGGCCTAGCCTCCAAGGGACGAGATAACAAGTGGTTGTCCCCACTTGCCCAAATCTCAGCGTTTAAGTACAATTTTACTGTTTATGGCGGACATCTTACATGATGTCCTAGCCAAGGATAGATTCTCTTTGTTTCAAGTTTCCGGTAAAAGTTGTCACCGAATGACCTACTAGGATATTATAAATACTAGCTTTGTAAAATCATTTGGCATTCGAAAAAATTCGAAAGTATTAGACTGTCAATCAATTTAAAGTATCATTCACCCTAGGGAGTGTAAAATATTCAATGTAGGTTGGTGACGATGCTCACTCCTAGCTTGAAGCAGCTCCAATGACCAATTCTTTAATGAATTCCAATGCAATAGACCAAAGTTGGTGACCCACTTGGTTTTTCACCCAAGAAATTCCAAGGTACTCTTCTTACCTTTGGCCCCCAAAGCTACAATGGAATTATAGGAAGGTGAAGAAAATTTTTTTCACTGATAGGAATTTGGTCACATCCCTTATCTCCCCTTATCAAAAAGTTCCTATCTACTACATTATCCAGCATGTACTCAAGATCACTATTTCGTAATTAGAATATCACAATATCATAAGTTCTCACAAAAATACATGGAATGCCATTACGACACTCATCTAACAATGGGGAGCTCAAAACCTAGAAAGCTCCTCGTCCCCTTAATAATAATGTGTTTAATTTAGTCTTTTAGGTGAGGATTAGGTGTAAATCTTGTTTTCACATACAAAAATAATTAATTGTTTAATTCCATAAATTTGATTATTCACCAAAATACATGTCATATCCACTATTTGTCTCTCCTACAAATTCCCATTATTTTATTAAAATATATTATTTTATCTCACCCAACTATCACATGTTCCTAAATTTACTCCTAATTGTTCCCTATGCCCTAAATCTACTCCTAATTGTTCCCTATGCTGCTTTTCCCTTACTTATTTTTAGAAATTTATTTTCCTAGATCCATCATAACTATGGATCTATCAAGCGTCGATAGGGATCAAATATCTAGAGGTGCAAACCTCTTTTTTGAGTGCAAAACTTGAAGAAAGGTTTGCACCTCAAGAGATTTGATCCCTCTCGGTGCTTGATAGATCCGTAGTTAAGATGGATCTAAGTTGGTTTCAGTCGTGTGCAACCAAGGAAAAACTATCAATAATATGAGAAACATATGATTAATTTTATCAATAATATGTAAATACATCTAATATTAATATAACCATTTTAAATATGCTAAATATGTTTGAGATTTATCAAGTCATTTTAATTTTAAATTTTCTTAGCTACCTCAATTTGTTGAGATGATAAATATTGTAGAATAACTTTAATAATGGAAAATGATCAAATAAAATTTTTGAATGCAAAGTGACAATGTAATAATATTGAATGATAGAATGTGAATAATTAGAATGTAATCAATTACAAATAGAATTTATTGTGATCAATCTTAAACTATTCTCTTCTTCTATTCTTATTGTCACCCTTATTAGTTTTTTCATCTTTCCGTATCGATTATATTAAAAAGAAAGTAAAAAACATAAATCGTAAACCATTTAAATATTTAACTCGAACTCTTGTAGTAAACACCATACCTCAAGTCTCTCTTGCTCTCCAATATTATTAGGTTTAATTATTATAACACAAAAATCGTTCTACATTGTCAATAATTTTTTGTGCTTACACTGAAATCAATGAACACTATTAATCCAATGACTTTAAAAGTAATGTACCATCATACATGCAATTATATCAAATCAGAAATCAACATATACAATGAAATCAATGGGGATTGTCTTGTTACAAGTAACATTTCAATTTACCACATGTGCAAATGTAGATTGAAACCATCCAAAACTTTAAGTTGTAGATTGAAACCATCCAAAACTTTAAGTTTTAAAAACCTTTTGATTATATATTGTGCAACATTAAAACATTAAACATTTAAAGTTCATTAAATATCACATGCAAAATGTAGATTGAAACCATCAAAAACTTGAGTTTTAAAAACTTCACATGCCATGCCAATTATAATTCAACTATCCAACAAAAACATTTAACATTAAATATCACATGCCAAATGTAGTTCAGATGACAACATTACTTCACATTCACATGACAAAAGTACTAAAACCATCCAAAAATTAAATAAAACAAATTATATAATAACAATGTAATAAAATATGTCCAAAAATTGTAAATCTCACTTGAGTATCAAACTGTATCAAGTTTAACAAATTTTAAAACCATCTAAATTTTGAAATCAAATCTACTATAACTCATGTCCATCAAATGGAGGATCTAGCATCTGGGTCTCAGTCTGCGCCCTATCCTGTGAATAGGAAACCTACATACACAATGCACATGTACTTGAACATTAAAATTTGAAGTTTTAAAAATGAATGAGAATATATATATCTAGAACTTCATGTAAAAAACAAAATATAAAAAAAAAATCATGCAATACCTCGTAAGGTTCCCTCTCCATTTGATGAACAGGTTCTACCATAGAAACATCTGCAGTGGTAAACTGTACAATATACATGTACAGTTAAATATATATATATATATATTAAAAACTTTCAAATGAAAATGCACGTGTACATATATAAACTTATTTTCAATAATATTAAAAAAAGGAACTAAAGACAACTTGTTCAAATGCTGTGGATGTTCCTATCTCTGTCGCTAGAATCCCCGGATTAAAAAAATCTTCTATAGGAACCTAAATTCAAAAAAATTTAAATAACTCAAAATATAGATCTCTCTCTCTATATATCTCAATTTTTAATGGAACTTTTTGAGGTAGAATATATATATCTATATATATATATATATAACTTTTAAACATAAATTTTGAACTTGTGAAAAATTGTCCATACTTGTGGCACATCTCCCAATGAAGTAGAAGGTATATCTCCTAAGGAAGAAGAAGGTACCGCCATCCCAAAAACATCAGACGGAATCGGTACCTATTAAAACATTTTATCAAATTATATATATATACATACATGTACATGTGTGGCAACAATTATTTATTTTAGAGTCACTTAAAAAACACTAACATGTGCCAACATATCATGATGGTCAAACCCATCTGCATCGTTTGAACCAGAGGTCCCGAACGTAATATTAACATTTTCATCACGCATCAGGCCTGAGAACTGCAAATGGTGTTTTAACATATAATCATACATTTTTGTTAGATTAATGTACACATACAAATAAATGTATACATGTACATACACATGTATTTATTACAAATTTTACACATGTATATGTAAATATAATTTCAAACCTTAAGGTCACTAACACATACCGTTCTGGTGCCCTCTTCCTCATGAAAAATTAGGTCTTGCAGACCATTGCGACAATTTATTGCATATGTTCGGAGATCTTCAACATTCATGTTGTAAATCTCCTCATCTATACGATAAACAAAATTGGCACGTGCATTTTCATGTGCTCTTTGTCGATTTAAACAAAGATTGACTCCACTCAATCCGCTATGAACATTGTCGATCATAACATCTCTTGCTTCTCGACTTATTTGAGAAGTCACATCCATCTCTGATCGCAGAGTTTCGACTCGAAACGGTCGACTCACCAATGGCGGCTCAGGGCGAGGCAACTCCACATCTCGCTTAGCGCCCTTACGTTGATATAATCAACCTCTCCCCGGGCCAAAAAATTCTGAAGGAAGGTCATTGTAGTCGGGTTTCATACCCAAAAAAAATTCTGCATAAAACATTTGTGCAAAATAAACAGGAACCTCATCGTTCCATGGAAGCCTTCCAAAGGCCGCAAGATGTCGATCATACAAATAAGCAGCTTTGTCTGGGTGCTTGAAATATTGCACCTTCAACATTTTTCTTTTTGGCCCTTCCTTATAATTAAACATTGACTTGGCATCTGCTCTTGTAACTCTTTGTTTTATGTCTTGCCATTTATCGGGACCTATCACTGTTTCTTTTCTCTTTCTCATCAGTTCTACAAACGAATCAGTCGTTGGCACCAAATTTTTGGACACCTTTACCATTTCACCCAATGAATGTGTAAGTATTTCGAGGCTTTGTCTACTCTCAGCAGGTAGAGACAAAGCCTCGAGATCTCTTTGCAATTTTGCATGAAGGCTTTGACACCTTTGTAAGGTGCATTCCGCCATGTTCGTTTCCCATGGTATATCAGTAATCTCAGCCGGATAAGTTGTGCTGGGTTGACAGCCTTCTTCTTGAATGTAGCGCGCTGCCCTGCATCTATTTTGACCACTGGCTCGAACATTTTCAGCCTCTGCATCAATATATATAAAATTTCGTATCTTAGAAAAAACACGTGTAAAAAAAGTTGCACAAATTTAATGAAAAAATATTTAAATTGATGTCAACCTTGATGTTGTTGGTTAACATCATCTCCAACATGACCCTGCTGAGAACCAACCCCAGAATGATGCTGTTGAGAACCAGACCCACAGTGACCCTGTTGAGAACCAGCAGCTGTTGATTGGCCTTCGGGGGAATAAATATCACCCCCTTCCCGCACCCTGCTACCACTCATACCTCGACCGGTTGAACCTTGGCCATGCTCCATGGATGGAGTAGAAACCCTTCTCCTCTTGCCTCCTAAAAATTAAAATATGAAACTTATTAACAACTAATTTCACTCACAAAGTTAATAAAAAAATCAATTCCATATGTACACACATGTATGGAGATTTAAGATTATATTTAAATACCGTGAACATCCTCCGATCCCTGAACCTCCATATGGGATTTGACTGACCTTCGTCTTTCATCCTCCATGATATATATCTATTGGTCGAAATTTACACAAAATAGATTTCAAAAAATCAGTTTGTAATTTAGTGTACACAAATTATGTAGAACACAACTTTCAAAGAAATAATTGATCATGTGTGAAACTAAATTTAATCGAAAAAGATATTATAAAAATGATAAGTTCACCAAATTGCGCTTTACATGGTGGGAGCACACTTGGTATAAAATTTCCTACTTATACACTTTAGTTTGTGGAAGAAATTACACATGTACATAGTTTACCTTAAAGTAGTTGTGTTTTACGGATATTAAAATGAAGAACTTCTATTTAGATCCATTCCAGAGATTGACTGTAGGGGCATTTACTAGATATGTCACCTTTCATAAAAGATGAGATCCAGAGGCTACCTGGCCCTTTACAGACTCTGCCTATAGAACTTGTAGAAGTAAACACTAGAGGCATTAACAATATCAAAGAACGTTTTCATGCTCGGACATGGGAATGTGTCTCTTTCCCTACGCAAAAAAATAGTTCAAGGTAGTTAATCTTCATAGACATGTCATCAAGCAAGTCAATGTGATCATCCCCAACTTACTTTTTATGAAATTAGGCTTGGAATCCTCTACAACATGGTGGATGGAGTTGAATGGGAACTAGGTTGAAAGGCCTTTACAAAATACATGCTAGTGAATAACACTTACTAGGTTATGCCAACAAATAAAGTGGGAGAAATGTTTTCTCCTCGAGGTTGTCCAATTGGGTGTGTAATACCAACTTCACACATTTCCTCACAAGTTTCTATCTTAGGTTACAAATGTCTTCCATCTTATTAGTTATATATTTTCAATTTCCCGAGGATTCCTTGATTTTTTTCTCCTACCATCTCCCTCTCTCACTCCCCAAATTATTGTCATCAAACATGCCCCATTGAGGATCTAGAGCAATGTTTGCACCATACTTAGAACTGTCATTGTTGCTAATTGAAATTGGAGTCATGTATACTAGATTTCTTGCTTAAGTGGCTCTTACTTGGACAATATCCTAAGATGAGTTTGACATGATGGTCATATGAGGTTGGAAGCTACTTAGTGTAATTTTCCTTAAATCTTCAAAAAAACAGAGCAAAAATGTCATTTTCAATCATTTTTTATTAGCTTCTGCATACAACAAATGTTATCACAATTGCAACACAATCATGTTCCATGAGCATGAATTATGAATGTCACAAGCCAAATGGAAAGGAAATTTGCATTCATTTAGGCAAAAGAAGGCTATGACATTAAGGTCCATGCTAGAAAAAATTATGCAAATAAAGTTGCTAAGTCTTGATACTTACCATGTGTTTCAAAGCCATAATGAAGGTTGGCTTTGAGAGTGTCCTCTCAAAGCCTTGTCTTGAGATGAAATTTAATTCAATGTCTCTTAGAGTTGCAAGGTGGAATTGATAGAACTATTTGATTTCTTTACCATAAATGGATCAACTGAAAAAATTGAAAAAACTTATTTGTCATATTATATTTTGATGCTTATAGAGTGAAAAAACTGAAAGAATCAACTTGTAGGGTCATTTTAATGGTGGGTGGAGAATTGGGGTCTAAAACATTTTGGAGTCATTTTGAGGTATTAAATGACATTTCTGGGGGTCAAACGATTATCCCTTGTGCCAAAATCTTGACCATTATTATACACTTAAAGACATATCCAATGGTGCAAGAAAAACATCAAATGAAGTTCATTCAAAATTTATGCCTTTAGTAAGTTGACCTATCATGTTGACCAAGTCATGGTACGAGAGAATGACATTTTAGCCCCATTACTCATGCATGGCAAGCTAGCTACATGTGGAATTTTAACAAGACTCTAAAAGGTCTAAAATCACAAACCTCGTTAATGGTTGATAGAGTCAAATCTTACACCTAATTGGCTATCACGCTATGTTAAATACTTGGCCACTAGGAGGAATAAGAGTTCCATTTTGTGTTATTGTATTTTGTTCCATAGTTGGAAATACAACTAGGAGTGTGAAGTTAGAGAGAAAAATGTATGAAGTTAAGTTTTTATAGCAACCTTACACGCTAAAAATCAGTAGCTAACTCTAGAGCATGTTTACATTTTAGTGTTGTTTTTCTCCCATAAGGATTTCCTAGGGAAAAAGGAGTCTAGAGCATCATTAATTTTTAGGGTTGCTTGTCTCCCATAAGGATTCATAGGAAAATAATTGTATTGATTGTCTAGAGATATATGTATGTGTTTGTTTCATTATGTTCTCTATTTATTACGTTGTGTTTCATTATGTTTTATATTTCTTACATTTCTACCCTCCTATTTTTCTTTCCAATCAAGGTTTATAAAATAACATGAGAAGCAACATGAGACTTGGAACAATCATTTTCATTATCTATATGGAAGGCAAGAAGGATTATATACCCTTAAGCTTAAACTTACGTAGTTTGTCAATTTTTATCATATATTTTTGGTAAGGGTAAATGTTTTTTATCTATAGTACAAGTCATGAGTTCCCCAATTTTACCTTATATGTAAAGCATGATTCTAGGATTACTACAATTTGTACTTGGTTTTTTATTGTGATGATGCCCTGTCTCAATCTAGACATAAGTGATGATGGTCTTCTCCAAATAAACTCATGTATCCTCATTAAATTTATACAAACATTTCAAATTCATATTTTCTTTCATAAAATTCTAGGAATATTAGAAGAATCAGTAAAAAGTGAGATAACCATCTCAATATGCCCCCCATAATTCATTTTATAAAAGATAAATTTGTAAAATCCCTTTTGGTAACAATAGACGTTATTAATTAATTAAAAAACATAATATATAATAAAAAATTGAGAAATAAAATTTTTGATGAAAATGTGCTATGAAAGTAAAGGTTTAAAGGAAAACATGTACAAGGCATAGTTGAGCCAAATTATTATCTATTTATTGAACTATAAAGGACATATAATTATTACACATGTTTAATTTACATTCAAATGCTTCTTTGATTTATCTCCTATAGCTTAATGTAATGCTAGATATATAATTTAAGTTGAAGGCCCATGAGATAAATATGACTTCTATGTGACATTTTTATTGAATCATATATTTGTTGTGTTATATGAACATAATTGGTGCGCATATCTAAAGAGTCCAAATGCTCATTCAAGACCATATATGTAATCCTCATCTAACTTAGCCAGGGATTTGCAATACTATATTTGAGTTGGGCTAGCTCCATTTCAAGATATTATGGTTATCCAAGAGGGGATATAAAAAATGAAAAGAAGGATTTTGTTGTAGGTTATCCAAGTCAGACATAGAACCAGTGGAGAAACCTAAGGAAAACCTATGTTTCCAGGTCAAACCTTTGTAGAGGTTCCAGTACCTGAGAGTAAAATCCATTTTGGGGCTGTTAAATTCTAACTGTACTGGTAATTGTGCTAGGGGGGAGAAATAGGATGTAATTTCCTCTTCTCACGATTGGGAGTCTTGTTTTTCATGTGGATTCAACCAAACATATTGTACATATTAAATGAGGACATAATTATTACAAATTTTTAATTTACATTCAAATGCTTCTTTGATTTATCTCCTATAGCTTAATGTATTATGCTAGATATATAATTTAAGTTGAAGGCCCATGAGATAAATATGACTTCTATGTGACATTTGTATTGAATCATCTATTTGTTGTGTTATATGAACATAATTGTTATGCATATCTAATTTACATTACTTTAATATGTCATGCTTCTTTAATTTATCTTTTATAGATGACCGGAGCATCCCTTTTTAATCTATCCCTTTTGACTTCGGATATGTGGGCAATATTCATCTGCATATTTTTCTATCATAAAGCGGTGAGTAAAATTGTATTCCATTTGTGTCAAGGTTAAGGTTAAGCACATGGATTAAAGTTTTATATATTAGATGAGGAGGCTATGTATTACATATGGTCTTGAATGAGCTTTTGGACTCTTTAGATATATATCTAAAGAGTCCAAATGCTCATTCAAGACCATATGTAATCCTCATCTAACTTAGCCAGGGATTTGAAATACTATATTTGAGTTGGCTAGCTCCATTTCAAGATATTATGGTTATCCAAGAGGGGATATAAAAAATGAAAAGAAGGATGTTGTTGTAGGTTATCCAAGTCGGACATAGAACCGGTGGAGAAACCTAAGGAAAACCTATGTTTCCAGGTCGAACCTTTGTAGAGGTTCCAGTACCTAAGAGTAAAATCCAGTTTGGGGCTGTTAAATTCTAAATGTTCTGGTAATTGTGCTAGGGGGGAGAAATAGGATGTAATTTCCTCTTCTCACGGTTGGGAGTCTTGTTTTTCATGTGGATTCAACCAAACATATTGTACATATTAAATGAGGACATAATTATTACACATTTTTAATTTACATTCAAATGCTTCTTTGATTTATCTCTTATAGCTTAATGTATTATGCTAGATATATAATTTAAGTTGAAGGCCCATGAGATAAATATGACTTCTATGTGACATTTGTATTGAATCATCTATTTGTTGTGTTATATGAACATAATTAGTACGCATATCTAATTTACATTACTTTAATATGTCATGCTTCTTTAATTTATCTTTTATAGATGACAGGAGCATCCCTTTTTAATCTATCCCTTTTGACTTCGGATATGTGGGCAATATTCATCTGCATATTTTTCTATCATAAAGCAGTGAGTAAAATTGTATTCCATTTGTGTCAATGTTAAGGTTAAGCACATGGATTAAAGTTTTATATATTAAATGAGGAGGCTATGTATTACATATGGTATTGAATGAGCTTTTGGACTCTTTAGATATATATCTAAAGAGTCCAAATGCTCTTTCAAGACCGTATGTAATCCTCATCTAACTTAGCCAGGGATTTGCAATACTATATTTGAGTTGGCTAGCTCCATTTCAAGATATTATGGTTATCCAAGAGGGGATATAAAAAATGAAAAGAAGGATGTTGTTGTAGGTTATCAAAGTTGGACATAGAACCAGTGGAGAAACCTAAGGAAAAACTATGTTTCCAAGTCGAACCTTTGTAGAGGTTCCAGTACCTGAGAGTAAAATCCAGTTTGGGGCTGTTAAATTCTAACTGTACTGGTAATTGTGCTAGGGGGGAGAAATAGGATGTAATTTCCTCTTCTCACAGTTGGGAGTCTTGTTTTTCATGTGGATTCAACCAAACATAGTGTACATATTAAATGAGGACATAATTATTACACATGTTTAATTTACATTCAAATGCTTCTTTGATTTATCTCCTATAGCTTAATGTATTATGCTAGATATATAATTTAAGTTTAAGGCCCATGAGATAAATATGAATTCTATGTGAAATTTGTATTGAATCATCTATTTGTTGTGTTATATGAACATAATTGGTACGCATATCTAAAGAGTCCAAATTGACAAATAAATTTTTTGATGAAAATGTGCTATGAAAGTAAAGGTTTAAAGGAAAACATGTACAAGGCATAGTTGAGTACAAGGCATAGTTGAGCCAAATTATTATCTATTTATTGAACTAGAAAGGACATATAATTATTACACATGTTTAATTCACATTCAAATGCTTCTTTGATTTATCTCCTATAGCTTAATGTAATGCTAGATATATAATTTAAGTTGAAGGCCCATGAGATAAATATGACTTCTATGTGACATTTGTATTGAATCATCTATTTTTTGTGTTATATGAACATAATTGGTACGCATATCTAAAGAGTCCAAATTCTCATTCAAGACCATATGTAATCCTCATCTAACTTAGCCAGGGATTTGCAATACTATATTTGAGTTGGCTAGCTCCATTTAAAGATATTATAATGTTAGATTATTATTTCTATAGATTTTGATTATGGTAGTAAAATGTTACAAAAAATCGGAAACTACAAATAATATTATTCTAGATATATGTAAAAAGGACATGGTAGAGAAAATCAAACAATATTAAACTTTTCATAAATAGTTTAGATATAAATACATTTTCTAATTTTGATTGTAAATTCCAAGGCTTAAAACAATAATTTTTTTAATAATTTTTTTTTTAATTAATAAATAAAAAAGAAGCATTTTCAATCAAAATCACATCCAACATATAATAAAAATAATAAAAACAATTTAAAGCTTCATACACTATGACATTACTATGGCAAAGAGCATAAAAATATACAAGCAAAAAAATCCTTTTATATAATAATGGAGAGCTTCAAATATACAAGAAAAAAAATCTTTCAGCCTTCTTGTATCCTAGAGAAAGAGTTGCTCAAACAATCATATTTTAAACAATTAAAACTTGGAGAGAATCATCTGTTTTTGAATTTCAATTATATAAAAAATTAGTCAAATATTTCAAATCTATTTTTTGGCTAGTTGCAGAGTGTAGGTGCAGTTCTAACTAGAGAGAGACTCCAAGAAGGGGTTTCAAGAAAGAACATGTTTCCAACATTCCAGTCAAGAAGGGAGGCAAATATTTCCAACAAAAGAGGCAAGAACAAGTTCCCTAGTGGTAGTGCTATGCAACCCAGTTAGTCAGTGGATGTTGCAGGCAAGAGTGAGAGTATCTGGTAGTCTCCAAAGAGAGTTTCTAGAGGTAGAACGAGTTTCCCAAAAACAGTACTACACATTTTATCAGGTAGGACTGCATCTAGCATGGAGAAAATCATCTGATTTTGAATTTCAATTATATAAAAAAATTAGTCAAATATTTCAAATCTGTTTTTTGGCTAGTTGCAGAGTGTAGGTGCAGTTCTAGCTAGAGAGAGACTCCAAGAAAGGGTTTCAAGAATGGGACTTTGAACATTGTATCTGCTTGGGAAATGTGTTTCAAAGCAATATTTTCGGTCAAATCACTGTTTTCAGAATAGTGGCTATCATAAAAATCTGTTATGTTCACTGCAAAAATTTATCTTCAGGCCATCACCAGATTTTATGACAGCTATCATAAAATATTTCGAACCAGAGTGAACCTACAGAGTTTCCGCATTCGGCATTCGGCATTCGCATTGGCATTTTTCGAAAGAGGCGACATTTGACATTTCACAACTACAATGCTTTCAAACATTGAGTTTCACCCCAACGAAACGTCCATATGACGATGAGTGAGAGCGTGGAGCATATGGTTTAGTTGGCATTGCCATTTTTCTTCTAGATATGATAATAGGATATAAGTTGATGTGGATGTTGGCATTGGCAAAAACCTCTCACTTTCGCGTTGGCATATGTCCCTTTCGGGGACAGATTTTCGGCCTTTGATATGTAACCAGGCCACAGACTTTGGCCTTTGCTATTGAATTACGCCAAGTCACTCACCTTTCGGCTTCCACTATTTGTGGTCCGATGTAGAACTCGGGCTCCAATATTTCGGAATCCACCCAATTGTAATCAATTTTTACTACTATACTAGACTCTCGTCATTACATGCTCAACCAACCAAATACGATTAACAAAATTGTAACTTGGTAGATCACATATCATGTATTTTGTATTTAGTTCAAAAAAAACCTAACATTTCGGATAAACCCTTCACTCATTTTCCAAAACAGAAAACCATAACCAATATATTTCAAAATGACATTTAAATTTGAAATTTCAATGTAATTCGGCATTCGGCATTCGACATTCGGCATTTTTCGAAAGAGGCGAGAAGTTTGGTGACATACCCGAGCGGGGACGAGTGGGGAGCACCACGGCGGACGGCGGGAGCACCATGGCGGGGAGCACCACGAGCGGGGACGGTAGGAGCACCACGGTGGACGGTAGCAACAACAACCATGATAGGTGCAAAAACACGCGCGAGGCACAACGAAAACGCAAGCGCCAGCTCGCGGGCGTATATTTATAAATATTTCGGCCAAACTATTTTAAAAGTAAACATTGAACTCATAGTTCGGCCGAGGATTTGCGTGACCAGAACTTTTTATGAGTTCCGGCCCTCACGCTTGGTCTTCATTTTACCTTTCATGTCGGTATGCGTCGATTTAACGGAATCTGAGTTCGTAGAACTTTATATTAGTTTGACGAACTCTTACAAGATAGGCAAACTTTAAAAAATGTTCGGGCGAACTATTGTTGAAAAACAAATTCCGCCCCGATTCTCACAAAAGTGTAGCTGACTTCACGTTTCGCACGGTTCACTTCCCATTATATTTTTGTTCAAATGTCTAACTTAAAACGCATAGAGACGAGGGTGTTGCATATGTTATAATCGCTTTCATAGGAACATTTGGCAATGGGATACGATATTGATGTCTTCCTACGTTGATTGTTTATTTTCCATTTTGATAAAAAATATGCCAATAATCTTAGAATATTTTGTTACGGAGAAATAGTGAGTGGAATGAGGAGTGGATGCGAGAGAGAGCGCCCACATTTCTCCGCGATGCGGGATGTTGGGTGTCTCTGTTTAAACCACTCTCTTAAAGGATGTAGTTGGATTTGCTGTCTTGCACTACTTGTTTCTCTTGTTCTTGTAAGTGCAGCTCAGCTCTCTCTCGAAGATCATGACATACGTGATCGACGAGTTTGAATGCTTTGTTCAAACCCTTCATTTTCACTTTGAATATCGACATGGTACTTGTATATGGTGAAGTTTCTACCTAAGGAAATGTTGTAAGACTCTGAGTAGGAATGGTTCTGGGTACTACATATGCTTGGGGTTCAGGTGACATGCTTGTGAATTTTGTCTATATATTGATCTTCTAAGGATCAAAATTCCTTTGAGTTTTGGATTTAAGTGGGGGATTTTCATTTGTTTCTATCTTTTCTTCCTAGTCATAAAACAAGAGAACCTATCCTACTAACCTCTTGCACAATTGCCAAAGAGCGGATTAGAGGAAACACATGTTTTTCTTGCTAGCATACGGGTTCTTACATCTCATTTCCAATGCAATTCCTCGCAGAGAAAAATGGAGAAATAAATAAAGGACATCACTGTAAAATATCTCCAGAAGCATTTTGAGAAATGTTGGGTCATGGTGAATGTTACGAGAAACTTCGATGCTTCTCATTTAACTATCAACCCAAGGTGATCCTTTTATTTCAAGTGCTTCTCATTTCTTATATAAGTGATATTAGAGGATAAATACTCTAAATTATCATAGAGGAAGAATGTTTAATTCTCGAAGTTAAATCAAACGAAATTGGAAGGGAATTATAGAATGCTTTTGACTATTATATTCTAAACATATGCAAAAATAAATACTCCGATTAAAAAGGAGATAAGTTGAATAGCATACGGTGATGAATTGAACAACAACTATAGTAAATTGAACAAGCAATTCTAGTAAATTGAACATCAATTGTGTTAAAACTAATCAAACGATTATAAAAGCATTTGGAAATGATGAAAGCATCTAAATGATTATGAAAACATTGATTGTGACCATGAAAGCATGAATGGTGAACTATTCTAATGAGAGAGGAACCCATGGAGTATCTTATGTTCCACGATTAACCAATTAAATGATATCTCATGAAATGCATTGAGTGGTAGAAATGCAAGTTTTGTAATTAAACGTATAGCACAAAAGTAGCAGAGAAACTCCCCAGAGGTTGGGCGCAAAGCCACTAGAAGTCTATGGCGAGGAAGACTCATAAATTGACTATTCAAAAAATGAAAAAATATTTACTAAGATGGATATTAATACATTAATACAACTTGACGATTTTCCTAATACGTATATTACGGAGGGAAATCTCTATGCAAATCTATCTATATTGTCTGTTTGTCCTTTTAAGGCGTGGTATTAATGGGTCCTTTCCATACGATATCCCAATGCTTCGTGGTTTCGTTTGAGGTAATCGAAGTATGGATGTGTCTTTCCATCTCCCTTTGGTGCATAGGAACCATCATGATCCAGTTACCTCCTTTGTCAATCATCTTTTGCTTGTCGATTCGTTCAACTACTTTGCTTTTTCCTATCAATAAAGATATAACAAGTCGATTTTCCATTAAATGTTCCTTTTATCGTCTTTTCATTTTTCCTTGGCTTTACATTATTTCCCTTTCTTATGACACTAAAATGAGGGAAAATTCCTAAAATTACATAACAAATGGTGTTAAAGATGGATTGAAACGCACCATCTTCTCGTACAACATATATTGCTAATAACGAACCATATTTAATATTCAATAATATTTTAAATCGAAACTACCAAAAAACGAGGCAGGATAATATATACATAAGTATTCTCATTTCTATTACCGAAAACGAGTAATACAAAAAATTGCGGAAGTGTACTTGAATGAGAAAATTTAATCGATTTGAAATATAAAAAATTCCTTGAAGTTAAAATTGAGAAAAGAGATGGCATGAACAACATAGATAAATCAAATATGTTTACTGTAAGATAGTAAGATTTAATAGCTAATCATGAATTCCTTGGATTTGACTGGGAAAAATTGAAGTAACTCTATGGCATTAACTTCTATTAGAAAAGGAAAAACCTAATACATCCGATAACGTTGTAGATGGAAAAATATTAAAAATAGATTCAGATTAGTAGAAATTCAATCAGCCAAACCTTCACGTTTAAATAAGCACGAAGAAAATATAAACCACAAAAATGGAATCAATTTATAGGGCGATATGTCGGTTAGAATTAGAGATACACAAATACAATAAAACGGATATACGTATTGTTAATAATATCAAAATTTTCAGAAGTATGTTATCTAAGAGGTAGATTAATCCTTGAATCCTAAAAAGGAGGAAATGATATTAAAGGTAAAGGAATTGTAGGCATGGTATTTGTAGGTACAGAATTTCCATAGCTGTACTTGCGTAAAGAATGAAATTCCTTACCTCTTTCTCGTAAGAGTAAATTTACCTCAAGATTTTGGAAACGTTTAGGAAGAAAAACTTAAAAATCCAGGAGGAAACAAAAAAACCTACAACAAAAAGAAAATGATTAGTTTCAAAGATGATAAAAAAGTAGGGAACAAATGGAAGATTTATTATAAAACTAGTGCAATAATAAAATAAATATTGCAAATACATAGCTATCATAGGATGGAAAATTGTAAAAACCATTCTACGTATTTTGAATTACGAACAATATAAGATTAATTCGAGTGGTCAAGGAATAAAGACCAATATGTTATAAAACCAAATCCCAACATCGAATGAGAATAAAATGTTACCAAATTCATGCTTGACATTAATGTTTGAATGAGTGTTTGAAAACTATGTGAGAGGGCCAAATGAAAAATGAAAATTCATTGATGAGTCTTAGTAAAAATCCATACCCAGGAAATATGACACAATCCAAACCATATGTAGAAATATAATCTAAGGTAACAATCGATAGAAAAATCTAAAAGGCCATGTCATTTCATTTAATCATGAGTGCAATTGTAAGTGTTAAATATCAAAATTTCAACACATTAAAACCTACGATGTACAAACTATGGATATTAAATCGAATCACCAAATCAAATTTCATATATCTTCTGCATCAAAGAGGGATGAATATAAAGATATATTTTATGATAAATAATTGGTATGGCTAATACGTCTATCTCATCGTAAACCATGCAAAAGTAGGTAATAACTCATTGTGGCAATTTAATAATGTATGCATTAAATCATGTCAATTTATTTTACTGAAATGAGATATATAAACAATATTTGAAGGAATCACATTTCATATGAATGGTGGAATGGTAAAGTTTATAAAAACTACATCGTATGACTTCCTTCGAGTGTCATAGGTATTAATAATCTAATAACATGGAAACTATTTCAAAAATATGATGAGTATAGGATAGAAAGGGACTTTACATAATTTTTGTATGGTATAGTATATAACTTATTGAATCCTTTGGAATGGATTCGATATACCCTTTGACCTTCATAAAACAGGATATACGTATCAAATTAGGAATTACGATAGTATATTGACATAAGGTACCATAACATATATAAGTTTGAAATTAATAGAAATCGGTCGAGAAGACCATAGGAATGTTAATTTAAAATGTAAATTGTAACTTGACTATGTTATACTAGAGTTAATATAAACATTATAATGACAGTTATAGTGGAACAAGGTGATGATGAAATATTGTTAAGTGTAATCACAAAGGAAAATGAATTATGAATTATATAGATAAGACAACGATAGTGAATAGCATAAAAAGTTATACCTAAATTCATAAGTTATTAAGGAAATAGCCATGAAAAGAAAAATATAATGAAAGAGTTTGGTTGAATAGTGACGGACTAATTAATCGTCATTAACGACAAATTTAGTGGTTATGCTATAATTGAAAAAAAAATTGTGGTGGTGGATTTTTTACACAACAAAGAAAATACGACCTCATTCATAGAGCCTCATATGTATGGATATACACCAATTTGGATTTCATGATGAGAACCCACTTTGGATCCCATTAATTGGTACTCTCACAGAGGACTAAACACGGACGAAATTTCGACATGAAATCATTAGCCATGGAGCGACTGTGATTGTTACTGAAAGTTATAGGAGGTGAATACAAAGAACTTGCAGGACCTACATCGGTGGCCACATTCGGATTAGAACAATGTTTCTCTAATTGAGAAAGAGGTTAAAGGCGAGCAAGATATTTTGCCTACATGCTATGGAGGCAGAGTGTGTTTATGACATGACATTATCTCGTAGTTTGGAGACAATCCCACCACAATACCAAGCTTGGCATGAGAATGCGATCGAGATACACAGTTGGATTTTCCCAACTTGATTTCTGTTGACATCATAGTTTTTTTTCTTGTTAGGTTGCCAGGATTGTCTCTACCCTATTTTTCTTCTATGGGTACAATTGGAGAAAGTAATATTATTTGTGATTATTGTAAAATTTAAATTCGAAGAGTCGTTGTTGGAATGTGAAGATTCATATGGCTAGGTTGAAGGTACGCCGAGAATTCCAAGAGTCATAAAAGAGGAATTCAAGATCCACCCCCTTTTTTATAAATATATCCTCATAACTCTTGTAAGGGGATTTTGGGAGCCAATCTTTTGGCTAGGGAGATAGCTTGGGTGTTTTGTGATCCTTGGCTTCTCTATAGCATAGAGGGAATATAATTATTTAGAGGAGAGGTGTTGTAGACTTCACGTTCAACTGTTGGGGCTGAGTAGCTTGTTAAATGTGTCCCCCTTGATTGGAGCTAACACTTTTATAAAACTCAAAAGTAACAGTATTTCATGCATACATTGTGAATATAGTAGAGATACTCTTGTCATATTTGTGATTTATGTTATTTAACTTATGCACATGCTTACAAACTATATCGTTTTCATTTGTGTGTTTATTGTTCGATGTGTGTTGATGTGTTAATCCATCAACATAACCTCTAGACTACTCATATTGTTAATTCATTTGATGTCGTTTCACTCGCGTGTTCCTTGTAATATCAGTACCATTACACTATTCTAGGCGCAATTCTTTTCCTTCGTGTGTTCGAACCGTCGTACATTGCTCTTAACTCTCCACGAATTCACACTTACATTACGTCCAAAGACACGGTGTACCACTCTATCCATTTTGAAAACAAGGAATATCATTAACACCCTGTTGCTCGGAATCCTACTCCGAATGTTGTGAGGTCTAGTTGAGACTTCATATCGAGTCCTAAAATGTTGACGGATCAACATTGTTAACAAATCCCAAAAAGTATAAACAAACTCATTCATAGAATATAAAAAGAAATATTTCGATAGGGTATAAGAATAATGAAGAAAAACAAATAAACTATTACAAGTTATACAAATTGTAATAAGAATAAATTTTAGGGATTAAATGAGAAAGTCATTTTCCTAATAGTTGAAGCAATTTAAGGAACCCCACCCCATAATATCTTAATAAAAACGTTCACACATTATCTTCTCAAATTCTAGGGTTATTAAAGAAAGTATGAAAATAAAATCATTTTTAGAGCCTCGAAGACCCTTAGTGACAAAACAAAATGAACAAATTACCAACGGAAATGATAGAAAAATACGTTGTTGGTGTCGGGCAATAATAACCCTAAACGTTGGTGAACCGTTGATCTCATACTAGTATATCTCGATTGTTGCTGCTAGGATTGGAACATATCTCGAAACTCCCATATAAGATAACCACATGGTTAGGATAAGTCGCCCTCTGTATGTGAAATTTCGTAAATAACCTGCAAAATATAAACCACCATGATGTTGTTGATATCCACAGTTTTGAAGACTAATATTTTCAACACCACATGTGAATAAACAACAATTTCTAATATTCTAGAAATAATATGAGTTCCGCTAGCGATTACTTTCCATAGTGTCATTCGTATAGAACCTTATCAAATACTACAATATGAGTTCAAACATTCGACATCGGATGGAAAAAAATGTATGTTGATAGTAGGAGTGAGATAAAGTAGACCGCTATGGATATGTATATATGATATTCAAATAAAGAGGTTAGTACCATAAGTTGAGTAGGTTCAACAAAAAAAAATATAATGTTGGTAAATAAACAAACTTTTTATTAGGAAAACAACAAACAATTTAATTGTGGAAAAAGAGTTAAGAAAGGGATAACGTGTTAGCAACATATGGTATGAGAATTTTCATATCTATATATATACATAGAATGTATTTTAGCTAAGAAATGAAAACATCCCAATGAGATTAAAATCCATACAAGATAGATAAAATAAAGTTAAAATTCAAATTACATTAATGGGTGTGATTATAGATAATATCTCATCAAATTGGTAAGAATGACTACATCAATAAGACTTTGAAAATATTTATTTATGTTTAAAAAAATTATTGAGTATGAGGTATATTACAAGTGGTATGAGAGATGTAGGTTAAAACATTGATCGTTTTGTGGGTTCTAAATTAAATATTTCTATGTTTGTGTGACATATGACTAATAATTTGATGAATGGTTGAAGTAAAAATGGATCACCTAATAAGGGTGGGAAGTACCGCTAGGCTGAAAAACTTGTAGGAAGGAATGGAGAAGTAAATATACTAATAGAAATGGTTCTATAGTTTCTAGTGAAAGTCAAACATATGATGATTGATAAAAAGGAAGGAATAGTAAGTATCACACTTCCGAATTAGAGATATTATGATAAAATTTCAAAATGTTTCGATGTTTAGAGATTAGTGGTATGGGAATGAGAATGATATATACGTGATGGTTTTTTGGTAAGCTTGGTATTTATCTCCTTGGTATAGATGTTGGTGGATAATGGATCAAGCATTGCGAAAGGAGGAGGATGGGGGTAGGATTAGATTCCAACTTGGCTCCTGCTCATAAGATTTTTCTCCACCTAGATCCACCAACACGGATTTGTGCTACTCATGGACCTATTGTGACATGGAGAATTAAAAATTTCAATAATGATACGGATAAACTCATGAAATATATGCATGCACGGTCCAAATACTAAGGTTTATATTGAACTATCTAAAAATTAATAATAACACAAATTTAAATCAATAAGAGGAGTTTTGAAAGAGATGTAAATGTTGCAAAAGAAGTCAACAAATGGAGTCAGCCCAAGAGCCTAAGAGAAACAAGTGATATTGCATACACACCCATACGTATAACTTTAAATAGTAGTAGAATATTTTAACATCTTAGGGTCTAAATATAGGTCCTTATTCTAAGGAAACAAATTCTCTACACTATAATATGGTTGTGTATGTTGAGACAAGAAAGTATCCACAATAGAATCTAGGCACGCATTGTGAGATACCAAATTTTTATCCAACAAAACTGACATGATTATTGAAGTGTGATTTTTTGATGAAACCATTGACATATGTTTTAGTCTTAGGGCTTAATGTTAAAATCATGGCCACAACATTCACTACACACATGAAGAAAAAACTCTTCTATTCACACGAGACTTTGATTTGTTTTTTTTAATCTTTAATTCTAATGTACAACAATAAAATTCACAAAAAAAATTCTACTTTTTGTGCTCACTTTGTTGGCACCTGATGTATTAGCAAAATTTCAATATGTTGAATGTAAATTTTCTAGAAGTTATTAGGCATATATATGAACACAATGTGGCGATTACAAAAAAGAAACCTGCAATAGTATAGAATTTAGACAATGATAGTTGAACATCTTGTGGTAGGATATCTTGAGAAATAGAATCTGTCCATGTGTCTTGAGGTAGGAGATTTTTAGCCAAAAAGTCTACGCATTTGTCATGAACTAAGATTTTACATGATAGAATATATGCACATATTAAGGAAAAAATTATCCATGATGAATTTGAGTATATATTGAAGTAACTAATTGTTGAAAAAGTATGGGAATAATTAGAGGTATCAAATTAATAACATAAATTCCATGATTTTTGTAGATTATGCTTTATTAATAAATATGTTGAAAAATATATGAAAATTAAGAAAATGATAATGAATTGCTATCAAATTAACAACATAACTTCCATGATTTTTATAGTTATGCATTATTAATAAATATGTTGAAAAATATATGAAAATTGTGGAAATGAAATCTAATACAAATTACAAATTTGATTTACAAAAGAAATTCAAACATGTAAAATTCTTCACTTGGGACATTAATAAAATTATCTCTGCGTATATTTGTAATGATAATATCGGTGAGAATATTGAGATCTGTTTGAACTTTTTGATTTCATACCATTTATGTTTGAAAACAATGGAAATATTTTGAGAAACTTAATTTCTAATTGAGTTGTTAAGTTGATCTTGTGAAAGATAAAGTATTATCAAATGCTTATTGAATTAGAAAATTTAGAAAGAAAATACCTCTCCTTTGTCAAAGGATGTTCAAATGGAAGTTGTTTCGTTTCTAGAGTTGCTGCAATAGTTGAATTAAAAAGAGGAAATTTTTTTCAAATTAAAGTCTTTGAAGGTGCAATTCGGATAGCTCATTGTAAGATAATGACAAGTTTAAGTGAGTAATCATGATCAAATTGTTAATTATTTTCTAAATAAATGGAACTGGATCACAAATGAGTTAAAATCAATAAGGACAACTACAACAAAAAAAGAAGGGTTGAATATTCTGCAAGGTAAATTTCCCCTTGACAAAGTTCAAAATTTCTCATATATCATGAGACATATATTATGATGGATAAAAATTGTTAAAAACATAAATATTCAGTTAGTATGTAAATAAAGTTTAGAGTGGAAAGACAACTTATCAAGTTTAAATGATAGAGTGGATACTAATATTTATGCAAATTATCTTTGTTCAAATACATATTACGAATAAAGGAAATGAAAAAATGATACATTGGAATTGTTGTAAATGATGAATTCTATATCTAGAAGGCTAAGATGTTAAACATGATAATTCAAATATGATTCTATATCTAGAAGGCTAGGTCTTAAACGATGAATTCAAATAGACAAAGAATGTCCTACTAGACTATGGTAGGTACAATGCAAGAATGAATTGTTAACAAGTGAAAGTCTACATAATAATGATAATGAGAACCAAAGGTGTAAGAATGAAAGAATTAGAGATTTTTGAGCCTTCAAATTTAAATATCTCAAAGAAATTCTCGTAAGAAATTGTGGTTAAAGACTACTTTTCTTGAGAAATTGGTATACTGATCAAAAGAGGATACTATAAAAAAATCATAATGTGGAGGAAACCCAAAATAACACAATAGCAATAGCATATGCGGAGGATTTTGACAAATTGAATGAAAATTGGGATGAAAATTATAGCACTCGTACTTAATTTTCTATTCAAAATATGAAGATCAATTTAGTGCGACTCTCAATTTAGCATACGAGTCTCCAAGCCTTTCCGCCAAGTCCTAGGGAGCCTTCATGTCCACCATTTGTGAATTAGGATTTTCGTGAATTCATCACTCACGGAGATGTCTTATTTTCTTAGCAATTATTGGTATGGGTTATGTAATATATCCAATATGGATATTTTTGAAATACACCACCACTACTTTGAGCCACTACAAAGATTCAATGTGGTAGAAAAATGAATTGGGTGGATGTCTTAATTTGCTTATCAATTATTGGTAAAGGTTTTGTAATATATCAAGAATGGATATTTCAGAAATACACCACTACTTTGAGAGCCACTACAAAGATTCAATGTAAGTAGAAAAATGAATTGCACAAAATTCAAGAGCTAGCTTGGATATAGCTTCTTTGTGGAATGAGCTTGGTTCATCTACGGTCAGCATTAAAGTACAACAAATCAAAATGATGATGCAACACCAATGTTTTAGAATTGGCGTTGGAATTGATGGAGACAATGGGTGAGAGCACATATATGTGTCCAACATGCATATCTCCGGAGGATCTTAGGATGCTTTCATGAATTTTTGATCGGGGTTTGTATTCTAACGAAGAATGTGCATGCATGTTCTATTTATCCTTTAGTGGGGTACAATTGGAGAGTTGCTGATGGGACACTTACGTATTTTAAGAAGGATGGAAATCATGCTCCATAATAGAACTATGATCCAGGTTAAAACATAAAACATATAGCAAACATATCCATTTTTATTACTATATAGAGAAATAAATAAATAAAAACCATCTTCCGAGAAACCAACCAGTGACCTGAGTTTTACCAGTTTGATGACTCCTAAAAACTAATTTGGTTTATGTTTGGAACGTGTTGAATAGTGTCAGAACAACATGATTCGTGGGATTGGCCAGAATTGACATCAGGATGGTACCAAATTCAAGGTGGGGAGCAGTATGCATTTTTATATCCATGGTAAATAGATATGTGCAAAGTATGTCTATATAGATAATCATTAGTTTTACTGTATAAATATATATGAACAGGTTTAAGGTTTAAGCTAGAAAGTTATATTTAAAATATTGAATATAAACTCTAACTAATTATACCTAAACAATAGAAATTGGATATATATATATATATAAGTATGTGTATAAAAAATAGAACGATAGAAATCTCACAACAGAAGAAAGAGAATATAAATCATAGAATTCTTTTTATATGACACTAGTTTGGAATAAATAAATAGCAAAGAGAAGTTATTCTTCTTAAAAACATAAAATTCTAGAACTGAATAGTAATAGATTTGGTTAAATAAAAAAAAAATTAAGATTCCTTTCGATAGAAAGTTTTTGGCAAGTTAAATAAAAAAATTAAGATTCCTTTAGATAGAAGATTTTTGGAAAAACAACATAGAAGTATATGACATTTATAAACATTTCCCAAATTACTTCAGGAAATGTATAGAATCAGAATTAAAGACTTATAGTAAAGACTTGAAGTATGTACAAATAATATACGGCAGCTTGTAAATAACCCTTAGAAAGCTAAATGTGTAAACAAATAGAAAACTCTTATTATTGCAGAGGGTTGAAGCTTTCAAATTAATTCTATTTCAAATTACTTCTATTTCAAGAAGAGAAATTAACAAGAAAATACATAATAAAAAATCCTAAACACTAAGCATTTCAGTGTTAAACAATATCAGAAGCCAAGGTTTTGGAACCTTCAACCTGAAATAAACTTAATAGAACGTTCAACCAATGATTTGGAAAGATAAAAGGAGAATTGTTGTGGTTATATTCTTGGACTGTAAATATTCTGCCTGTAAAAGAACAGAGAGAGTGAAATTGGGATATAACATGGAAATATGTCAGGAAGATAAAGGAAACTACAAAGGGAAAAGCCTTAAATAATAACTTTAAATAAATTAGGCCTCTAAAGATTCTGGTACTCTCTTCGCAGGAAAAACAAGGAAATTCAAACTAAAATTCAGAGAATATATATACCCAAAAGAGGGTATACCCAAAAGGGTTTATCTGCTGTTGATGAAGAAAGTCAACATGAATCAACATTTTACAAATAAATATTATGACATCATTTGTTACTTTAAAGGTACGAATAAAGTGACAATTGAAATGAGTCGAAGATAAAAGATTGTAATTTGTGAAATGAGTCGAAAATATAGATAGAAAAGCCAGTAATTTATGTCACGGAGTGTTATGTGGAAAATAAAAATTTAGGTACCTTGGCCCGATAGAAATAAATTGATTACAATATAAATATATTTCCATACATAAATAAGTATGAAAATGATATGGCTAAGTTATAAAATCAAACAGAGTGTTAATTTTCCAAAAATGAAATTAAATACAAGACCATATTCTGCGAATAAATATAAAGGTAAGTTTAACCAATATAAAACAGTAGTGTTTATACACACAAACCCCTTTAAAATACCCATCAATAAATTCTTAGAAGAGTATGGGTTTATGCACAGAGTTGAATGTATATGGTCATGAGAAGAATCTCAGACAGAAAATAGCTAAATAGAACCAAACCCAAAATCCTCTCAAATTTATCATTAACAGTAGGGTTTTCATCACCTTAGCACGCCAAGAGGGAAGATGTAAACTATCGTAGTGTAAAAAGAAATTGGTAAAGACTAAATTCATGAAGGTGTTTTTACGTATACTAAAAACTATTCTAACAAATTAGAAGGAAAGGTACTAAAAATAATAAATGGGTCTGTAACCCATCACACACTTGGAGAGATGGAAGCCATGAAATAGTTTACTTTAATATTTATCGGAGCATGAAAGTTCCACTACACGTGGTATTTCTTTTTGATCAGTGTACTAAATAATCCATCATACTTCATTAGTATTTCCAATTTTCTCTACAAAACCCAAAAACTATAATGAATCACATTCGCGGGAATATAGAAGGAAATATTTGAATAAGTGAAGAAGCAAATAAATTATTTCAAGTTATAGAAATTATAGTAAGGAATAAATTTTTACCAGGGATTGATTCCTGAAGAGCCGAGAAAGTTGTCATCGTAACAATTGAAACAAAGGTTTGAAGAACCTCACGAGATAACTTAATAACAACTAAATAAGCTATGCAATAAAATGAGTTACCAGAGCCTCGAAGACCCCAACGAAGAATCCTAATGAATGAATTACAAGCATAAATGACCAACGATTAGGTGGTCCTTTATTAAATACAATAACCCTAAGAGCCAGCGAACCGCTGATCTATTACAACATTTATCTGTTTTTGTGGTTAAGGGTTGGCACATTCTCAGAAATTCCCATATCAGAGAAACATGTGAGTAAGGATAAGTTGCCTTGTGTGGGAAGTTTGTTGAAGAATTAAAAAAAAATTAAAAGTGTTGTTGATATCCATAGACTCAAAGGTTAATATGTTTAATACGAATTGAATAATCTAGTAGTTTTTAGTGTGATTTTTTTAAAGGTTTTTTAGGAGTGGCTTTTTAAGGTGTAATTTCTCTAAAATCAGGTAAAAATTATTGAAAACAGAACTTTGATTGCTAATCTTGCACAATCAAAGTGCCCTAGGGTTTTTGAAGGTGTTGAATCCATATATAGAATCAAAACCAGGTTTAAATAAAAAAAAACCAAAATTTTATCTCAATTTTTTTCAAGCTGATTCTATTACGAAACTTAAAACATGACATGACATGGTGTAAAATGTGTTTTGTCATAGTAGAACTCAACTTAAATTAGATAACTATGGATATGTATATATGAAAATCAATAAAAGAGGTTAGTACCATAGGCATTAAAGTGGGTCAACCAAAAAATTATATGGTTGTAAAGAAACAATAAGTTTTATTAGGAAACAACAAACTATGCAATTTAGTTGGGAAATAGTTAAGGAAAGAGTAAGGTATAATAAATTATATTGGTAAAACATTATATTTATATATATACATGATCTTAGAATTTTTAATTAACGAGTAAAATTAAAATTGATATATAATTGTATAAATTAAGTTGAGATTCAAATTATGATTGGGTTTAACCATAACAAATTTGGAGAATTGATAAGAATGTGTGAGGAAATAGAAGATTTTTTTTTTTTTTAATAGGATGTGTATTTGGTATATTAGAATTTGAGAAGGGTAATTATATGGACTCTTATGTAAGTATTGACCATTTAACATTTTTATTTATTAAAATAGCATAAAGTCTTTTTATATATATATTTTTTTCTTATTTATATTCATGAGGGAAATTATTTATTTATTTACATAAAATATAATTATAAAATCAATTAATTGAAATATTTTATTTATTAAAATACATTTTTTAATTGAGTTTTCAAATTTTTAATTTTTTTATTATTAGTTTTATATTTTCTTATCAATAATATATTTTTTAAATATGTATCAACATCTCTTAGCTGATGAGATTTTACGGTTTTGGATAAAATGAGCAAAATCTCGGTAGGTGACAAAAATTAGGAATTAGTTCCTGAATCAGCTCCGGTTGTTTGGGAGGAGTTCTTCATCCTAAATTTGAGTTGATGGGCTGTTAGATTCTCTGCTATATAACATTGTCTCCATACGTTTTGTTTTGGAGAGAGTGTATGAGAATTGTAATCTCTGTTGAATTAATAGAAGCAACATCGATGCTGTTGTGTGGACGTAGCCCGGGAGGTTTGGGTGAACCACGGTAAAAACACTTGTGTCTTTCTTGTGCATGTTTTATTATTTTATTGTTGTGGTTTTTTGTTGATTTAATGTCTTGCGCTCCCATGATTGGTATCGAGCATGTTGGGTTTGAAAGAAGATGAATGGTGCGGTAATTGCTGAATTTGAGTGAGATTGCCGCCTCGGCTGGTAACGAGCATGAGAGCGTGGCACATTCGAGAAGCACTTTGATGGACATTTTGTTTATAACTGTGAGCGTCTTTGCGCGGCGCAATTTGAGCGAAGCTAAAGTAAACGTTGAACGTGCGTGGTCGACGCGGCGTTAATGCAATTGTTAGTGGCGTAGGCGTTGAACGGAAGCCGACGCGTTGAACGGCGTTGATGACCGGACAAAGTGGGTCCAGCGTGATTCTTGTGTGGATCAAATTGTTTCAGTGCTTCATTGATTGAAAGTGACTACGGAGAGCAACGTTGGCGAGCGTGTCGAGATTTCATCATTTAACACGGCACGGTTTCAAAAAAACGTGGTCGTTGTTTATTATTATTATTAAAATCGTTACAAGCTGGCAATCGTATATGCCAAACCTTTAAAGTTCGTGGCTGGAAATAGTCGATTTAAAAAAGAAAAAGTTGATTTTTTTACATCTGAATCATGGTATGAAGAAGTTCCATTCAAATCGATGTTATATTGAGTTTTTAAAAAAAAAAAAAGAAAAAGGGTTTTTAAAATCGGTAAAATGCGATGATTCATTGGTGGTGGGATTTTAAAATTAAATCGATTTTATTTAAAAGATTTGAGTGGTGGACTTTTTTTTTTTAAATCGATATGTAAAGAATTTTGTGAAAAATAAGGTGAAGTATAAGGTGGGCTTTTTATGCCATTATATTTAAAAAGTGCAGTATAAAGTTACTTTTTTTGTAAAAGTGTTTTTTAAATCGATTTGAAATTTGTTTTCTTTAATACCATTTGGATATGGTATGAAAGGTGAAGATTTTAGCAAAAGCGGTGAGAGGCACTTAAAGGAAGGCAAGGGCAATTTTTTTTTTTAAAGACATTTTTTTAATTAAAAAGGGACATTCTTTATTTTGAAAATTGGTTAAAATTCTGTGTTTTTTTGTGAAACAAGATAACGAAAACTCAAAATGTGAGTTTTGAAATTGAAGATGATGGGCGCTGGCAAGAGATGCGGAAGGTAAAAATGCATGATCTCACAGTACAACAAGGCGTGGCGAAAGCCTTTGTTGGGGAGGAGCAAGAGCGCCTTCCATGACTGGAGAGATGAATGGGTTGAGTTGGATGACAAAGCTACGGCGCAATTCGGTTATGCTGGGGGAAGATGACGTTGCGATTCAACATTGTGTCGGGAAGACCGCCGCGAGTTATTGGATAAAGCTCGAGAAGCTCTACATGACGAAGTCCTTGACAAATCGGATTCTCCTGAAGCGGCATACGTACGGTTGCGGATGAAGGAAGGTACCTCGATTCTTGACCATACGGAATATTTTTTCAATACTCTATTGGTACAATTACAATTCTAGATATAAAATTTGATTCGGAGGATAAGAACGTAACTCTGTGTGTACATTACTGAATGGGCTGGAATCACTTTGTTACTTCCATAGCTTCGATAATGCGGTGTCCTTGAGTTTGACGATGTGGTTGGAGCCATGTTGTACGAGGAGAAGAAGGAAGAAGTCGAATGCGACACCTCTACATGGAGGCAATGATGGCTAGAGGTGTTCTGAGAAAGACGCTCGGTGAAAATGTTGTGACCCGATTCCGTTCAAAGTGAAAAGGGAAGAAAAGCAAAGTGAAGTGCTGGTTTGTGGCAAATCGGGGCACTTGAATAAAAGAAATTTCTTGGAAGAGACGACAAACGGAGAAGAACACTTCGACGGAGAAGAAGGAGGCAAATACGACGGACTCTAGAGTTCAGTATCTTGGCGTTCGAGGGTATGAGCGACGAAGTGTTGTACATTAATATGTCAAATCATGATCAAACATTGGTTGTTAGATTCCGGTGCATCAAACCACATGTGTATCCATAAAGAATGGTTTAAGGAATATAAATCAATTAATGATGGAGTTGTGTACATGGGTAATGATGTAACATGTAATATTGTGGGGATTGGAAGCATACAACTACAAATGTTTGATGGTACAACTAGAATATTAAATGATGTGAGGCATGTACCAGATTTAAGAAAAAATTTGATTTCATTAGGAGCACTTGATTCAAATGGATATAAAACTGTAATTCAAGGTGGAGTTATGAAAATCTATAAAGGTATCTTACTAGTAATGAAGGCTAAGAAAGTAGGAAATCTGTTTCAATTAGAAGGAAGAACAGGGTCAGATCATGTGTCTACGGTGTCTGAACATGACAGTAGTTCCATTCGCCTATGGCATCAAAGGTTGGGCCATATGAGCGAAAGAGGGTTAAAGATTTTGGCTGATCACAAATTACTTCCTAATCTAAAGTCTGAAAAGTTAGATTTCTGTAAACATTGTCTGTTTGGCAAACAAAGTAAACAAAAATTTAAAACAGGCAAACATACTAGTAAAGGGATACTTGATTATATTCATTCAGATGTTTGGGGTCCAGCCCCTACAGCGTCATATGGTGGCTCGTCATATTTTGTGTCGTTCATTGATGATTTTTCTAGGAAGGTGTGGGTCTACATGATGAAAAAGAAGTCCGATGTTTTTACAATTTTCAAACAGTTTAGAGCATTGGTAGAAAACATCACTGGTAGAACAATAAAATGTTTAAGAACTGACAATGGTGGTGAGTTTACTTCCAAGGAGTTTGACAGCTATTGCAAGGATGCAGGGATCGAGAGACATAAGACCACGGTTTATACTCCTCAGCAAAATGGAGTTGCTGAACGCATGAACAGGACTCTTCTAGAGAGAGCAAGGAGTATGCTGAGTAACGCCGGGTTGCAAAAGGAGTTGTGGACAGAAGCGGTGGCTACAGCTTGTTATGTGATAAATCGGTCGCCATCGACAGCAATAGGTTGCAAGATTCCTCAAGAGGTATGGAAAGGTCACCCTTGTGATTATTCTAAACTCAGAGTGTTTGGTTGTGATGCATATGCTCTAGTGCCTAAACATCAGCGAACTAAATTAGATCCAAAGTCTAAAAGGTATATCTTTGTTGGGTATGGTGTTGGAACAAAAGGATATAGATTGTGGGATCCTACTACCCGCAAAATCATCATCAACAGAGATGTAAAGTTTAATGAATCCTCTCTTGTACAGTTAGATGTAGATAGTAGATTGAAACAGGATGATGTATCTGACTTTCAGCACATTCAGTTTGATAGCATTTCTAATGATAGTCATGATGACCATAGTTCAGATTCTAGTCATGAACAGGTTTCAGAATCAGATTATGAACAGGGTTCAGGTTTAGATCATGAACAGGTCTCAGATACTGATCGGCAAGAAGTTTCTACAGATGGTAGTCAGCCAATCGAGGAAGCGCCAGAAACATCCTTAAGGAGGTCTACAAGAATAAAACGTCCTCCTAGAAGGTATGATGATTATGTTACTTCAGTTGCTTTGACCGCTAACGATGATGAACCTCTGTGCTATCAGGAAGCTATAGAAGGTTCGAAAAGTGATAAGTGGAAAGCAGCTATGAAGGAAGAAATGATGGCCTTAGGTAAGAATGGCACATGGGATCTGGTTGAACTTCCAAAAGACAAGAAAACTGTGGGATGCAAATGGGTTTTCAAGGTGAAACGGGGAGTGAATGATACGGAGGACAGGTACAAAGCGAGACTGGTCGCAAAAGGGTTTTCTCAGAAAGCAGGCATAGACTTTCATGAGATTTTTTCACCAGTTGTTAAAATAGTTTCAATTCGAATTGTGTTAGCTTTAGTTGCTTTGTTTGATTTAGAGTTACAACAACTAGATGTTAAGACTGCTTTTTTACATGGAGATTTAGATGAGGAAATTTATATGGAACAACCGGAAGGGTTTGTTCAGCATCGCAATAAGAAATTTGTCTGCAGGCTCAAGAAGTCATTGTATGGTCTGAAGCAGTCGCCTCGACAGTGGTACAAGAAATTTGATTCTTTCATGTTGAGTCAAAAATATATAAGAAGTGAATATGATCATTGTGTATACTTCAATCAGTTAAGTAATGGCATGTTCATTATCTTAGTGTTGTATGTTGAAGATATGCTTTTAGCAAGAAAAAGCATTGAAGAAATCAACAGGTTGAAGACTCAGATGGCAAGGACGTTTGATATGAAAGATCTAGGAGCAGCAAGACAGATTTTGGGCATGGAGATTTTCAGAGACAGGAGCAATGGTAAGCTGTGGCTATCACAACAGAAGTATGTTGAGAAGATACTCTTAAGGTTTGGTATGAACAATGTGAAGCCTGTTTCAGTCCCTTTCGCTTCCCATTTCAAGCTTTCTTCGGGTTTATGTCCTAATACAGATGAAGAAAAGGATTATATGTCTCGAATTCCATATGCCAATGTAGTAGGATGTTTGATGTATGCTATGGTTTGTACTCGACCAGATATTTCACATGCAGTTGGGGTTGTCAGCAGGTACATAGAAAATCCGGGTAAAGAACACTGGTCAGCAGTGAAATGGGTGCTTCGGTACTTGAGAGGCACAAGTAGTTATTGTATTACTTACAATAAGAGTAGTGAATTTTTTTGTGGATATGTTGATTCCGATTTTGCAGGTGATTTGGATAAGAGAAGGTCAACTTCAGGGTACGTCTTTACTCTTGCAGGTGGAGCTATTAGCTAGATGTCAAAGCTACAAAACATTGTTGCTTTATCCACTACTGAAGCAGAATACATTGCTGCTTCGCATGCTTGCAAAGAGGCGGTTTGGTTGAAAGGTTTGCTTGGTGAGTTTGGTAGGTTACAGGACAACATCAGGTTACTTTGTGATAGTCAAAGTGCAATACATTTGGCTAAGAATCCAGCCTATCATAGTAAATCAAAGCATATACCAATAAAGTACCATTTTGTAAGACAGGTTATCACTGAAAGAGGAGTCTCTCTTGAAAAGGTGCATACAAAGGAAAACTGTGCAGACATGTTCACGAAACCAGTTTTGTTGGAGAAGCTGCGTTGGTGTTTGGCTTCTCTTGGCTTGCAGAAAAGATAAAATAATAAATAACAGGGCATCAGGCTAATTGTTGTCAAGGTGGAGATTGTTGAGATTTTCTGTTTTGAATAAAATAGTCAAAAATCTCAGTAGGTGACAAAAATTAGGAATTTGTTGCTAGATTAGATCCAGGTTGTTGGGAGAGAGTTAATGCATCCTAAATTTGATGTGAGAGGATTTATGAGGCAGTTAGATTCTCTTTGCTATATAACAGGTATCCATACAGATTGTTTGGAGTGTGGGGTGTGTGAGAGTTTGTAATCTCCTGTTTGATTAATAAGATTGCCGATGCCTATGTTGTGTGGACGTAGCCCAGATTGGTTGGGTGAACCACGGTAAACCTCTGTGTTTTATGTGCTTGATTTATTTGCTGAGTATTTAGTTGAATTTGCTGTGCTTCTGATCTCCAACACAAATGTCTATCTCTATATATATGAAGAGTGGTTGTGTACTTTAGCTAAGTGATCTATTCAAGAAGTCATTCATGTTGACAATTTTATTATAAGTTATATAAGAGTTTCTAATCATATGGCTCAATTAAGAAATTATTCATGTTGACACTTTTATCAGAAGGTATATAAGAGTTTCTAATCATATGGCTCAATCTACTTTAGTGTTATTATTATTGTCATTTAGGTATAAATGAATCATTTCTTCCTTCTGCTTTCTCATTGTTATATATTTGTTGATTTATTATTATACATTATTTTTCCTTAACTCTATATATAGAGTCATATCAAAAGTAAATTTTCATGTAAATTTTATCAATTTGTTCTAAATAAATTTCTTAAATAAATATGATTATATATTTAGTATTAAAGTATAGGCACGAGGTTTTTTACCTATAAATAACTAATTAATATAATTAATATTCCTAAATCTTTAAATTTTTTAAATATAATTTTTTTAAGGTTTTTAGTAGATACTTTACCATCCATAGTTGAACAGATTCACCTGATAGATACATTCTTAAGAGTTCTGAAAGGATCTCGCAATCCATGGCCACAAAATCTCCTACGTATCCACGCCTGTCAACATTTTGATAATCAATCCTTCGGTTGGCTAGATGCCTAGAAGGATCCATGCCAGCAATTGTGAAATCCTGCTCTGCAGATGAATATACGTATATTTGTTTTCTTCCTATGGCTCAAAATTATTTTATCAGAGGGAAAAAAGTTGTCAAATTTCAAAGAAAATATCGAATGCTGTTGTCAACTTCGAAATGAAAAAATATCGTATATTCTTTCAATTGAAAGAAGAATTTTTTCATAATATATTATATCGGCTACATGATGTTTTATTTTATTTTTCTATATATTATTTGACAATTAAAAAATAAGAATATTGTTTATTGATCTTGTCAAAGTTTTATCAATAAATTATTTTAATTATAGAAACTTGAAAACTGCAAAAAGAATATTAACAATTATGATAGTTAAAAAAAAATATTATCATTTTTATAAAGTAGAATTCTATTCATATGGAGGTCATGCATTTATGTGTTATTTATTTATTGAAATTGCATTTTAGTAGTAGCTATTGAAGTTATAAATATTATGGATGTTGTGAATTTTTTTGTTAATCACAAAAGAGAAATAAATCTAATTTGAATGAGGTTCTCATTTTCTTGTTGCTAGGATTTACCAACAATATCTACAAATTTTCTATGCATCTAAAAAACATCAAATTTGAATTAGCTCCCCATCTTGTGTTGCTTGGATTTACAAACTATACCTACCAATCTTCCATTACTCTATTTGTTGATCTTCTTTCTACCTACTCCACTTGCTTGCATTCACTACCTTCTTTTTTTGCTTGCATTGAGTGCTTGCTCCACTTGATTGGATTTATGAATAGCACATGCATGTCTCAATGTTCATTCAAAATATTTTTTTATTTTATTTTATTTTATTTTAATTATCTGGTGCATATGGTATTTTGGATGATAATGCCCATATGCATCAATCATTATGCTTACAATTCTTATGTAAAATCATTCTAGTATTTATTTAAAATGTGTTTTTTTTTTTTTTTGCATATGGTATTTTGCATCATAATGCACATATGCACCATCATTATGCTTATAATTCTTATGCCAAAGCATTCTAGTATGATATATTTCCTTTATAAAAATTTGTGTTTTTGGAGGTTTTAAATAGTTGTTTTTCTCTTGATTGGACAATGAAGTGATTCATGTAAAATAGTACTATATTTTCATTGCTTTTAAAAATATAAATAATTGGACCAGTTACACTCTAAGAAAGAGAAAAAGAACAATATCATTGTAAATAGTATTCTTATATTTGAGGAATGACCTCTAAGAGATAAAAAGATAATTTTTTTTTATTCAATTCTTTCCGTATGATTCCTATATAAAAAGTATGTAGACCATACAATTGAATTCTCTCCACATGTAAATGGTTTTATTTAATTTTTTTTATAAATTTTTCATATAGATTGTGATGCCTAAGAACCATTTCCTTATTTGTATTTTATAAAACAAAAAAAAAATGACTCAAATCACCACATAATACTTCTTGAAGGCGACATCAACCCTTCAACCTCCAATTGCATATGTCAGTGCCATGAAGAGTTTTTGAACACTATATATAGGCCTTGAGGCTTTATACATGGTTAGCCCAAAAGTGTATATGGGTCTTGAGGCTTTATACATGGTTAGAGTAAAGTTTTAAATAAATTTTTTAATCATTAATATTAAATAAAACACCTCAACAATAATACATGGTTTATTGAAGGTATACTCCACTTCTCTATAAAGATAATTGAAGAAAAAAAGAATTAACTTAACTCGTAAGAAATTGTTTAACTATTCAAAATTATAATTAAATAATAATGAATAAACATTAAATCTTAAGAAACATGACATATATAAATACTCACCCACTAGTAACCTTAGAGATGGCTTTCTAAAATATCATCAACTTCCTCGGGGCAATATTCAAAATAACATTAATAAAATCATCAATCCACTCATATGCAAATTCAAGAATGGTCATGATCGAATCATTCAATCATTCCTAATGATAATGGATTACCTTACTATAATTGTGATATTTAAGTTCTAAAAATCATACTTTATATTGTACGGGCATGGTAATGTGATTTAAATTAAAGTGTTAATAAATATTTTAAAATGCTTTGTCAAATTATTTTTATTAAAAAAAAATAATTCTAATCATATTTTTATTTAAAATCTTTAAACAAATTTTATTATAGTGTAATGCTAAAGTGATTTAAATAAAATTATTAAAAAATGTTTACATTTGATAAAAACTTGGATGTGTTTTAAATGTTTACTAAATTACTTTAATTTTATTTTAAAATTGTTTTTATCTTAATTATATATATATAATTGTTTATTTTTATGTAATTTTTATTTTTTATTTATATGTATGGTATTGGAATTATTTTAACTTTGTAAACACCAAAGCTATTAAATCACATAGCTTAATATGAAACACTGTGATTAGTGTTCAAAATTAAACACGTCAGAGCTCTTCAAAGGGTCTTTGGCACGTGAGAGAAGTACTTAGTAAATTTTACACGTAAAAAAAATTTAAAATTCGAATTTTACAAGTTTAAAAAAAAATTAGAATAATATTATGAAATGTCCTAAGAAGGGTTGTCACTTGGGGGAACATTTTTTAAAATTCAAATTTTATTTATTACAATTTAGAAATTTCCATTACCAAATTCCAATTTGTTGAATTCTTACTAATCACCAATCACCACAGGGTGACGGCCCATGAGTCCATGACACGTATAGACTCTGTCTAGGGTATGCAGTAACACCACTAACATCACTAGTGATTAGATTTAATTGGGCTGTTTTCACTATTTGGAGGTTGTTGCAGCATTGAAGAAGGTTAATGAAAAAGGAGCTGGAGGCAAGAGGTTTTTGATTTTCAATTTTCCAAAGTCTAAAGGCTTCGGGAATGGCAGGGTTTGCAGTAAAATAAGTGAACTTGAGATAAGGGCAAACCTTGTGGAAATGGTGGTAGAGAATTTAGGATTGTGCATCTGCATGTGACATAATGGATTCTGCCTCATTCAATCTAGAAATCCACCGCGTCAAAGCTTCAACGAAGTCCGAAGCTACTTTTCCCATTGCTCCACAGGGGTTAAAGTTCACCATCATTCAAATCTATCAGACCAAATCGCTGGCTACCTTCAAATCATTTCTCTGTATATCCTTCGCACATCCCATAAGCAAGTGCACCACACAAATCCCTGATTCTTGCGCTCTTTTATCTATATTTTGTTGTGTGGTTCCCAAGCAGGTACTAGAGAGACTTGAACCCTCATCGCTGAAATAGGCACTGAAGCTCTGCTCCTATAATTCATGTGTATGGAAGAATCCTTAGAACGTAGAGTCAGTCCAGAGAAAATATTGCATCTAATAGAGGGATCAAAATTTGGTGAAAAACCCTGAGGGTCAGATGCTTGGCTTCCATTAAACTGCAAGCCATATTCTTGAATGAACACCAAGTCCATAGCAGAAAGACTGGGATCATCCTAAATTGGTTTACGAACCTATGAATAATTGTTTAGAGATCCCCTATTCCCAAACGGAACAACCATGTTTGTGCCTGGATTAAGCTCCCCGAACATTCATTTGATCTAGCTTACTAAATCCGAGGGGTTATAATCTTGCAGATCCTTGAAATCCAAATGAGATATTCTGGGTATTGAACCACTTCCATAATTCTCTCCATCTACTCCAACCTCTCTGCAACATGGGATAATAAATCAGAGGCTTTTACAGTATACCCAATGTTTTCCAGAAGTCCATCTATCTGAGACTCTACCTTCACACCTGAAAAAGAATAACCCATCATATTTTTGTGCCCTGTACTCAAACCCAGGACCTTGGAAGCCCTTTCAATTGGGTCCATTATAACTTCTTCACCGAAATTTGGGAATCTTATTCCAAGAATTTATACCTTCTCTACCATTTTCATATTAGTGATGCTTTTGAGATCCATTTCCATATGCTGAAGAGCCATAGCTATGTGAAACTAATTTGCAAAAAGAAAATTTTAAATAATCTGAATATTGTCATCATCATCACGATGGATGACCATGCATGTAAGGATGACAAAAAATCATACTCATCGTCAGTTCCAACTCCAAACCAACCATTATAATGGCAGCTGCAGGCTCAATAGTGACTGATAACCAAGTTTCCAGTGTGAATGATTTTCTTTTTTCATTCGGTTGAAGAACTACAATCTATTGCAGTGAAAGAGCCATTCCTAAATCCTTTGTTTCACCTTGGAAGAAGAATTACAATCTATTGCAGTGAAAGATCCATTCTTAAATCCTCTGTTTCACATTCATACTTGGGATTCAGGAGTTGGAAACTTCTTCAATTGAACGCTGAAAAACAACAACTAGGTATGCTGCAAATTCAACCTCAATCTCAGCGTTTTCTTTCTATTGACAACTTTGTTGATCAACATTTTGTCTTCTTCACTTGTTTATGCTTCAATCCTTTATGTTTTACAAGATTTTGGAATTTGATTTCTTTCCTTACATTCTTACATTTTTACTTACGTTCATCAACTATACTTCACCTCAACTTCCCTCACTTCTACATGAACTCTATAAATGTAAAAGAGTTTGCCTCATTCAAGAAGGAAACTAAAATAAAAGGAAGAATGAACTATGCACATAATTACAATAAAAGCAGGGAAAACTAATTTGAGACATCCCTCCTTTAGTACTTACTGTTACAGTAATATTGTTCTTTCCATCTTGATACTACATGATCTATAACATATTAGGGTTTGATACTATTAAGGGTTTCATGTTGAGTTTGAATAGTGCTATAGACTAACTGTTTCATATTTGGAAGATGATATTAAAGGAAAAACTAATTCAAACATCAATAATGGTTTTTTATTAAAAAAGGGAACATCGATTCATCTCGTTATGAATTTTAAAATGAGAACTAATTACATTATTTTGCTATAGCTAGTTTACATTCTGTGCAGTCTGGTTCATTATGAATTGTGATCCATCTAGTATTTCAGCTTGGGAAAGATTTATGCATAATTGCTCTCTTAATATAGTGTTATTTTTTTTTAAAACAAAATTTATGCATATCAAACTTGAACATTCATAGAAAACACTAGGTGGTGCTTAGCTACATAAAGTGATATAGAGCAACTGACCTACTGAGACACAAATCCATATGATTTCTAATTCCTCAATATTGCTTTGGCATGATTGTCAAAATTACTTCTCATCACTTGTTACTAAGTCGGCCAAATTCTATCTACAATACCCTACAAAAGAGTATCTTCTAGAAGGGTGCCTTTTGGAGTAGAGTCTGAAGTGTTCGAAAGCTCTAGGGGATAGGTTACATTGTGCAAAGGCGATAGTGAGACCATGCATGGGTTATATCGTGACCTCTAGATTCAAATCAGATCGCATACCTTTTGATGGGATGATCTAATGTAACTTAGTTAGTGATCCATAGACGCATGATCCCCATTGAAATCCCTATTGATTTGGGTAAGAAAAAAAAACCCTTGCTAGTAATATAAAAAAAACATGATCCCTTTCAATTTGGGTCATATAAAACAACTTAGTTGTCATATATGAAAATTCATATATTTCTTTAATTGACTTGAGTGAATTGAGTTGGATTTTTCTGAGAAAATAAGCATGATCCAAGCATAACTTACCTTGGATGCAGCTCAGGTGAGAGCAAGATAGTGGGAAGGGTATATTGCGTGTATCCAGCTCTAGATTAGGTAACCATCTCAGATGAGATACTATACCATCTTAGTAATGAATTTGAATTTTGAATGATCCAACCATTACCTCAGATGGCGACATGTTCCACCTAAGCTCCCATGGGATGGGACGCACCACCTTTGAAACGTGAATATAGAAGCCAACCAATTGGGATATGATAACACATTTTGTTTTGTTGAACTTATCTTCTACCTCAGATCTATGGAGGCCTCTTGAAGCTGGAATTTTGTCTCTTAAAGTTCGATTTGATGATGGGAGATTCAATAAACGTTGGTCTCACTTGTTAAGAATTATTTCTAGAATATTTCAATTCTTTACAGAGATTTGAGAAAAGAGGAATATCAGAAGGAGGGAGGAGCCTGACATAGTAAAAAAGGAAAGTGCTTCCATTAATACATAGCCTTCTAGTTGATTCGTAAGGACTACTGAAGCTAAGATACCAGAACTGCTTCTTGGTTTCATACTAAGATATGATGCTTCATGAAATTGAGATTTCCTCCATTTTTTATGTGCCATGTTCATGGAAAATTTAGACCTACTTGTATTGGATTTGGATAGGTAACTTTGACATGGAAAATTTAGACCTACTTGTATGGGATTTGGATAGGTAACTATGACATGTAAAATAGTTTGTCCTCTAAGAGAGTGAACTTGGCCACTCTAAAAATTATATGAGGACGTTTGAAATATGCTCAAAATAATTTCGATTTCCCTTCTGGAATTTAAGCTTCGAACTTGGAACTCTCTTCTAGGGAATAGGTGTGTCTCCTAGAGGAGATCTTGGCTCAATTTTCTAGGTGAATTAATCCCTCTATATTCAACCTCAATGATGACAACAAATTATCATGAAATCGATCTTCCTTCCTTAATTTTCAGAGGTCTAGAATACCCTTGTTGATCCAATATTCAAGCAGAACGAATAGCAAGGGAAAAGTTCGACTCGGCCTTAAAAGTTTGCACAATTCCTTTGTACTAATCAAGCCTAGAATAATTCGACCTTGACAATAAATAGATGAGCTACAAAACACAACCCTTCTAAGTGACTAAGTTGGTCCCCTGGAAAGATTAAATTCGGCCTTTTAATGGATCATTAATTCTTTAGGGGATACGCCTCTTCTATCATATTATATGACCAGAACTGCAGTGCCATCAACTCCAACATAAAATTTAAGATCAGTAATTTTGATTTTGGTGGGGTTGTTAAATAACATTGAATAGGGTCACCATATCCACTTGAAAATTCAAATTCAAATTCAAGTTATCAAATCCATTCATATATTCAAATTCAAATTATCAAAGCCATTCATTTATCATTCCAATCCTACTAGAAAAAAATCGATATGAGATTTTGTGTAACTAATTCTGATAATTCATGAGATTCATGATGTATCAAAGATTTGAAGATTTGCATTTGATTGTGAAGCAGTTTTATATCAAGTCCTAAATCAATTGAGTTTTATGTGGTTATGTGTTATATTGAGGAATTAATCTATATTGATCCAAACATAGGGTTTAATTCATCGGTAGACCATTTTGACAAGCTCTTGGATTCACATGTGTTGCTTATATTCAGCAAATTTTGTGATATTAAGGCCTTGTGACGATGTCCTACAGTTTCAAAAAGGTTCTCTAGTATAGTCCCACAAGTGCACACTGTGTTACATCTAGTGAAGAAACCAAACTTAACAACAATGGTAAAAATAGAGGGATATGGAGCTATTTGATGAGAATAAAATTAAGGGATATTTTAGGAAATGGTATATTTTTGAAAATTCTGTTTATGTAACAATTTTTTATTAACACAAAGATTGCTGATTTTTTCTTTCTGAAAATAAAATGTAAAGGTAATATACCGTTGTCAAATAAAATGTTTATTTCTTTTTAACTTTTCATTATGAAAGAGTGATATAAATATATACCCTTCTCATTGAAATTAAAACCTGCCATTCAAATTTCACATTTGATCACTGATCTACTGATCGTGACCTTTCTCAACAGATATATAATTCAAGAGGTATGACAAAGCATAAGCACATCATGACGTTTCGTTACATAATTCAACAGGTGTGACAAAGGATAAGCAAGGTCGTTAATCAGCGGACGGACAGTGGCAAATATAACGTAACCAAATAAAGAAGCGCGAAACACGAGTTTACTGAAATCAATTCATTCATGGCCAACCTAGATTTAGTGGGCCTGAAGTATCTCTGACACCAACTCCGTATCTTCTGGCTACATGGCGAGACTTATGAGAGCGCCAAGAGCTTCTGGAACACTCTCCTCCCTTTTAACAATAAAACCTCATGTTTTCTGAGCCTACGCGATCGAGCTTACAGAAAGATGGAAAACCGCGGATGGATAAACTTGGAAAACCTAGACGAGGACTTTATTTCTTGATAATCTTGCATCCCACCCCTCCAGTGAACCAATATCAACCAACATCTTCGCAAGAAAGATTTTGTAACATGCTTAAAAACATACACAATTTCATCGTATCAGATATTCTAGATATTCAAGTAAATTTCATCAAATCTGATTATAAAATATAAAATTCGATTTGATATACCGAGTTAGCTTATTCATTTCTACTTTAACAATTGGAAAAATCATTAAAATACCCTCTTCAATTGAGAATAAAATTTATAAAAAATGATGACTTTTTTTGTCCTTATTTGAAACACAGGTTTTAAGAATACAACATTACTAGTTCATTCATATTATTGAAACATTGAGGAAGAATATAGGAACGAGACACCTATTTATATTTCAAATTTCTACCTCACAGTTCCTAACTGGCAAATTTATTTTCGTCATTCCATTCATTTAAATCTCTAAAATGTAAACATGAAGGAAAAAGTTGTTAAACCCTTCCCTGAAACCTCTATTACCTTTGACGAGTTTCCCTTGATTGACTGAAAGGGCGACGCTCATGAAACACAATGTAAATATTATTTGTACGATCTTCAAATCTGAGCATATCAGGATTTGCAATATTCACAACATATCTCACTAGTGTCGGAATATTACTTGGCCCAATTATCATAGCTCAGACTCACCTATTTTCCGAAGGTGATTATAATGGTATTAATTCCAATACATTCATTTGTACAACCATTAGAGGACCATACAACAAAATTAATTAGAATTTGTGGTATGATATGCGTCAATGTTGCACGGTTTAAGACTTAAGTGCAGTTTGAAATCATTAATTGTACAATTAACTCTCTAGAGGTATTAGAGCTAGAAACCATGCAACTAGAGAACAAATTCAACATGTCATTGGCATAATCTATTTTTCATTAGCCTATCCTTTGCATCGGTTTGTTTTGAGACTTTTTCGACATAAAAAATGAGCACAACTGTTGAAAAAGGAAAAGGAATCAACAAATTTTGAAATGCATAATATTGCAAGCCACAACCCCCTGCCAACAGTGCTAGAAAAATAACATAGGTGATGCTACAGGCATTCAAGTTTTTTATTTGAAGTGATAGTAAGATAGTTATTATGTTACTTGGTACTTCAGACAATGTTAAAATTGCACTTAGATCCAAATGATATGAAAAGGAGTTGTACCATGGCACACTACAAGCCTTACTGCGAAAAGATTGTTACTTTTTCTAAACTAAGAAATTTGGCCAATTGCTACCTAGGAAAAAACATATAATTTGGTGAAATGCAATTGCAAGGAAGAACATCATGGATTAGCTTTTAGTAATGTTTAACTTCCGGATTTGCATATATCATGGATTGGCACTACCTAACCTGGTATCCATATATAAGTATTTAAATATAGTTAGTATGATGGCCACATATTTATAGGAACATATCCATGTATATATAGTACTAGACATAATTTTCCTATGATTTTAATTTCGCTATGTACCTAGTACTTTTACAACAAGAAATTTGGAGTATGATGTAGGTCCCATGTCATTGACTTGTTATACACACTGATGCTGGTGTGAACCTTCTAAAACAAAAAATATATCACATGGACGTACTAAATGTAGAGTTCTGTTTGAGCCCTACAACTCACTAGTTTTAGATCAAAAAATATGGCAAAATAAAACTGTTTAAACTTAGAAGTAATAAATTTTACTCTTCCTATTTTATGTCTGAGTATGCACGGTGATGGAAATAATCCAAAATCTTGTGCACTCCTAGATTATTATCTTAAAATAGACTTGAACCAAGTTTAATTGTTTCCATAGTCAAATATTTCAAAGGCTAGGTTGATGGAGCTAACCTAAAATCTTTTGCATTCTCAAGAATAGTGGTATATTTTTGAAGTGATTTAAGACATGTATATAACCTTGATTGTTAGGAAGGAAAACTTGAAAAATACTCCTATTTTTTACCATGCTGGGATTTCTGGTCTCTTGTGTGGGTGGCCAAAAATAAAAATTCAATCTTTTGCATTACAATATATTTTACTAAAACCAAAATTCTAAAAATGGAAAACCACCATGAGAGAATAATGCACAATGGGAATTTATCCAAGTTTTGGAATATAAATAATGATGAAAACATATTGGGGTTGGCTAGATCTATCACTCCTAACATCCAAGAAGGTTTTTTGGAGGAAGAGCTAGAGGAGGATTTGGATCGTGCACTAAGTTGCTACTTTAAGGAGGTCACCCACCACTGGGGTTTGGATGATCTCATTTGAATAATGGTAAGGGATTTGGAATGGAAATGTCGCCGAGGTCTCTAGGAACCAAGGATATTTCTTCAATTTTACATTGATTTGGAGTTTAAAGCAAGGCTACTATTAGTGTATCTCTTGGTGCTCGTAGTATATGGTAGCATTGTGAAGAAGGAAGTGATTCTTAGGGTGGAAGTTGGTGTAGGAGGATGTCAAAGAGTATGGAAATGAAGCTTGAGAGCCTCGTGCATGTATAAGGCTACACATATTTGTATAGGGTACTAGAAGAACTTGAAGAGGTCATGTGCCAAACTAAATAGATAATGGAATCATCCTCAAATATAGTAGTAGATGGGGTAGCAAAAGATGAATTGTTCCTTTGTTAGAGGCTTGCTTGAGAGTATATTCAAATAAAATTAATGATCTTTATCTAAAGAAGACAACCCTTTCTTTTCAAATCCTTGGGTTTCCTTGACTTGCACCATTGGAAAATCCTACGGCTTTAGTTTTTACCTTCTGTTTTAGAGATATAAATAGTGTGTTTGTTGTTTTATTTATCAACAATATGTGTAGGTTTAAGTACTAACATAAATTTTGATTTGTGTTTTCATCATTAACTATCTACGGTGTCAAGTTAGTTTCTATGGTACATAATTTGCTCACCATGGTTTGAATTTTGACATCATATCTGGGTGTACTTTCTAAAACCTTTCAAGAGTTTTTATATGGATAGTAGGGTTGCTACCTGTGAGAGAAGGTCATGTGGAGGTTTAAAGGGTGAGATTCCCATTATCCATGCCTGAGGAAAGCACTGTTTACATGAGATATGTTTCTTTTTTCTTGTTGATTTGTTTTGTCTAGCAAGGTAGTCCAGTGCAGCACTATGACCACATATAGTCTCAAATTTGAAGATAGATTGGAAGGTCCCTCTAACTTCATCTCGTGAAGTGTTGGTTGTGGATGATGTTGGAGTATGATTTGTAGAATTTTTTTGAGAAACAAGATGTAAATCCCGTTGATATGTGTTGTTAACAATAATCATAATATGACGACCAAGACAAAGAGAGTCATCCTTGAATCTCTGAAGGATCACTTGATCTCTCATATTGCCTGGAAGGTCACAAGAAAGGGGATGCTTGATGCTCTAGTCATTATAAAGTAGAGTAAGAACATGAAAAGGAAGATGCTATTATGGAATAATCTTAGAGCCATGCAGATGAACAAGACATATACCATAGCCACCTACTTGATGAAGATTACTAAACTCCATGATTAACTTGTGGCAATTGCAGAAAAGGTCAAGGGTGAAGAGTTAGTACCCATATCATTAAATGTGTTCTCTTTCTCTTGATAGCCTTTTGTTTGGAGGGTTTGTGCTTGAGAAAAGGTTAATGGAACATACATACATACATACATACATACATACATACATACATACATATATACATATATATATATATATATATATATATATATATATATATATATATATATATATATATATATATATATATATATCTATATATATGTAGAAATAGATATCAAAATGTTTTCCTCATAAGTGGATTAAGATAATGATGAATAACATGAAATTTTGGAGTACCACTTTCATGAACTTGATGGGGAAATATATGAAAATGATTAATTAGTTTTTATGAAGGGAGGAGGAGAAAATATTTTGGTTAATAGATTTTCAAATTACAATATTTCAGTTGGTATCGTAGTGGATAAAGATATTTCACTTTCATCAATGTTTTTGGGACAAGAATATTAGGATGTTGGCTAATGATCAAGACTATAGCATACTGAAACACAAAGAATTTTTTTTAGCAATCAAATATAACATGATAATGGTTCATGTTTCAAGTAATTTAAAATGAGTTTTCAGTTTGATGATGAGCAATATACTTTTGATAATGAGCAGGCAGGTATCATCACAAAAAGGGGATTTGGTAACACTTTGCAATATTTAGATCAAAATATCTCACAAAGCTTCAGAACATTCTCACAATTTGAATGCACAATCTCTCACAATGGTTTTAACATATGTCATGTTCAATCCATGAGAGGGCCAAGGAAGTAAATTGAGGAGTTGGGTTTTCCATGAATTTTGGCTCAATAATGGACACCATATTCTCATATTCTCATATGGATATTGAGTTGAATATAAATAAAACATGCTAATACGTCCAAAACCTAATTACAAGTGCTCATGTTACATATTCTACAAAGAAGGAAAACAAAGACCAAACATTAATATAAAGAGAAAGAGAAAGTAAGAATAAAACAAAACCTTTCTTAACATGAAAACAATAAAAAGGTTAATTTAAAAACAAAAATTTACATAAGCAAGACTACCTTCTAAAGTGTTGGCCTATTCCAAAGATGATCTATCAAATATTTGTACGATGAATGTATGTTATGGTGAATTGAATCTAAAAGGTGCATTGAGTGTATTTAATATGATATATCAGAATCGTTGTTTGGATGAATGTATGTTACAACAGTATTGAATATGATCTATCACATTTTTGAATGTATGTTATGGTGTATTGAATCTAAAAGGTACATTGGGTAAGATGAATTTAATTTTAAAATTTAAATGTACACTTAATATCATGTTATTGTTATTTTTTTCCATATATTGTAAGGTAAAAGTGGTAAAAGTGGCTCATGTGCATTGAGGTCTCCTCGTTTTCCTAACTGAAGAGCTATCATTCAATTTGTACATTGAAATAAAGTGCAACAAAACATGTGTTGCATAGGAAGAAAGAATTGTAGGGCAGATTACAAATAACAAGGCATATTACATTGCCCTTGCCTACAAGAAAGAGGAAAAAAAATACTGTGTCAATGATTTCACCATATATTGTGTGGAGTTGTGAACGATGACATAAGACGATCATCCGTTAAACCATAAGTCATTGAGCAGCAATAAGACAGTCGTTGTTATGGGAATGCATGTTTGTTTTAATTTTTGTGGGGACACTAATGGCATGGTTCTTTCATTGCAAATAAGAACCCATTAATGTACTTTTTCCCCCGAACTTGGAAAGATTGCTACTTTGAAAATGGTGAGAAACATATGGACAACAGTGGAAAATTTTACTGATGGAAATTTATCTTAAAGTTTAGAAAACTTTGCGAATCTCACCACAATTACAATATGAAAATATGTACCTCGATGATAATTTTATAAAAATATTCAAATGTGTAATAATTTTATACAATATATAAAATTTTGCATGATTTTAAATTAAAATAGTTTTATAATATAAAATTTGCTGAATCATTTTTAGGAAAAATTGAGATTAATCCATCCTTGGAAAGAACATGTGAAAAATTAAAGCCCACTTGCGATTATTAGCCCCTAAAATTTTCCATGCAGATGGACAAGTGTGATATATTCCATGTATATGGAGAAATGTAACATTTGCATGGGTTGTGACTAAATAATTGATTGATTTTGGAGGTTAAAAATATTTTTTTGTATTTTATTTCCATGTTATGATTTGAATTTTCTACCTAATGGTGAAATTATGTCTTGTGGTGAGAGATGTTTAGAAACAATGCACACACATGAACCTATACTTCCAAATAGAATTGAGGAGACAACAATTGGACCCGATATTAATCCGAAAAGAAAAGTCAACAACATGCACATTTATAAATTTGTTGTTGATATATCATATAATAAAAGGTTCCAATATTGAAATTCTCTGCCCAGAAATTTGGGTCAACCATGATGTATGAATGTACATTTCAAATATTGTGATTTAACATGCTATTCACGTGTCACATTAAAATAGATTTATGATGGATTTGGCTCTAGCTCTTAATACGTATATCTAGTGTAAGCATGGGTATATGATGTATTATGATGGTGGTTCAATGGCAATTATGATATATACATGCATTTGTATACAAGGGATGCTTTCAATTTTTTTGTTAAATCAATATTTTGAATTTTTACATGGCTAGCAATCCCAATGGTTAAGGAAACATATCTCTCAAAAGTCAAAAATGAAAGACATGAGAAGAATGAACAAAAGGTTCATCATCCAATTACGTGTCATAAGTCAAAACTGATCAATATGTGTTTTTTTTCGTGTCAAACATTAAATATTCCATCCAATACTGCCTAGTGGTATTATCATGTAATACTAGATATACTACATTTCAAAATCACAATTGAACTACCCACCACCTAATCTTAAATCACTAAAGAGTAAATGCAAACATGAAGATGCATATCTAATTTATACCCCTTGAAATCAAGCTATAACAATCTCCATTTGTCATCAATCATCATAAGCACAAAATAAGTAAAACAACTATAGCACATGAGTAACGGTGGCCCCATCCTACCACATAAATGTACAAAAAGGTGTTTATGACTACATGACCTTTATAGTTTTCCATATTTTAAATATTAGGAACGATGGAAAATAGCTTACAATTAATTTTTAGAGATGCCATTTCCAAAGCAGTAAAATTTGATTTTGTTATTCACAATGTTCCATGGAGATGTTTCCTTAGATGGGATGCATCCCATTACTCTCTCAACGATTCCCAAGTTGGACTTAATTTGAATTCTCTTGAATTGGATAATAATCTCTTCAATCTCTTAAAGTATTTATTGATTCAATGTTTTTCCATGGTTGTCATATACACTTGCAAATATTGCCTCATACCAAATTTGAATTGAAAATTACACTCACTTATTTGCAAAGTTATAAGTGTGAATTATCTGCTTGTAAACTAAAAACTTAATGAGAAATGAAAGGTAGAATTGAGAAAGGAATAGGAAAGAAGAAAATTCAAACACAGTACAACTTGATAACACGTAACCAAATTTGGGCTACTCTTGTTGGCCCACTCAACTCCATAACTAATTCATTATTATAATGCAAAGCACCTTAAATGTTTTATTACATAACTACAAAACTTCAATATGAATCAACTCTAATAACATTGCTGCAATGATCTTAGACTCTTCATTGTTGCACCGATCGTAGGCTCTTCGCACTCGATTTACATGAAGAATGCTTGCAAACTTGTTAACTTTCCTTTCTACACACACTCTATCGACATACAAATTTAATCTACAATAAATTTTCTATGTCATCCTTAATAATATTAATGCATTCGTATGATGCTCTTCCACACTTGGTTTTTACAAAAGAATGTCTCAAATAGTCACATTTCCCAACTACAGTAAAGTAGACTCGGCATAAAAATAATTCAGTGCAATATTCTCCCAACATAAAACCCTTTGGTGCACTACTAAACGTGTGGAGTTGTTAAACAATAGGTTTAACATGTTCAATCCGGACCTTCCCATTTTGCATAAAAGCATACCCCGGATCATTTCAACCTTTGACTCTCTCGACCTTCCCATTGTTCGGTGAACTCCATACCCAATTTGCATTAACAGGAACTCCAAAATTATGTATTAGCCAATTTTCCATACCAAGAACTCCAAAATTATATATTACCCAAATTTCCATACCAAGAACTCGAAAATTATATATTACCCAAATTTCCATACTAAGAATTCCATTGGGGTGACGGTGAAGTTGTTAGGCTAGTGGCACGAAGGCCACGAGGTTGACCCTTGGAGACTCCTATTTTTATTTGACGGATAAATTAAAAAAAAGTTTAAATAAATATTTATCTAATCCGGGATATAACATGTGGCCAATGGCCTAATGGTAATTCATAGGACTTGTCCCAAATAAGCTTTCCGGTATCTAATTTTCCCGCCGATCCTCTCCGTGATCGTATAAGACCCTTTGAACAAATTGAGGTGGCCATGTGGTACCTTCTATTGGGTCCACATGGTAGTAATTTCCAACTCCATCGGAATCCCACCACGTATTCAACCATGCCGAAACACCACATCACCGCCATGCGTTTCATTCGGCTGCTGCTACTGCTGGCTTCATCAACTCCGTTGTAGCATGTCATACTTTTATCGTCGACAAATTTATCACTCGTACAATCGAGTCAACATGCCACTTTTTTTTTGGTAAATGAGGCCAATCTATATTAATTCGTAAATATAAACTTATATACGCCACACTGGTTGGTAATATGCACTTAACCAATCCCAACCTTTAGTGCGCGAATAATGGGTTTCCTCCGTGGAGGAAACCAACCGCAAGAAGTACATGAAACAGAAATTACAAAATGTGCCGAAGCACTATGTAACGAGAAATTCCTTGGTGATTTGGTGAGGGGCCGCGTACGTGCGGTGCCCGAAGGCCATCATGTGGCCCCCTGTGTCAGAGAAATTGGCTATGTAAAAGTTTTGTAAGAACGCGGGTTTGAACCTGTGCCTCTCGCCGGCTAACACAATGTTTTACCGAGCCGGCTTTGGTGGACTTCAGACGGAGCTCAAGTCCGAGCTATGGAAAAAGCTCAAAATTGAAAGTGTTCAAAAACCACTTGCAACCCGAACGACCAAATAGGCCTTGTCGATACGATCCTGGGCCGTGAACGACACTCAAATCCCACACTATATGTGAGTTATGTAAGTTTGAAGTTTTCAAGAACCACAAAACCGAGTTGACCAGGTTTGACTTTTCAAATTTTGAAAAATTAAAAGGAATGTTCTAAGGAATATTCCACCCGGCCAATCATTATTCCGACAAGTGGTAGCATCGTATTTGACGTTGGGTTGAATTTTCATTTTTCTTGACCAATGAGGTCGCCACGTGCAGTTCCTGAGGTCGCCATGTGGCTCCCGCATCGTGGAGAAATTGATATGTAAAAGTTTTGTGACTCCGTGGGTTTGAACCTTGACCTCCCGTTGGCTAACACACTGCCTTACCCCTAATCCGCCTATTCCAAAGGTCTTAACATAACAATGTGGGAGTTTGATTTAAGTTTTAAATTTATGTTGGGTGGAAAGGGTTAAGAGTCGTCCCTTGTGGCTAGCCCCGATGGCATATGACCCAGGTCCCTTTAACCATGAGCTACCATTTCCGGTGGTCAACACAGTGGCTTGGAAGCCCTCCCATGTGGCCACGTTTCATTTTAAATTTTATGCTATGGTTTGTTTAAAAACATTTAATGCTTTTGTTTAGGCGTTATGGCATGTGGCCACCGCTCCAACATTTAATATCACTCCAAGTTAGCCTCCACCATTCTCGAGAGAGGGTCCACCATTTTCGGTCCCTCCACCAAATTAGTGAAATTAACTCCAAATACCAACCACATTTAGTGGGTTTTCGACATGACATTGGGAAGAATGTTGTTTCTTTCATAACTTCTCCAATATTGGACCAAATTGGATGAAATTTGCAATTTGGACTATTTTCAAAGATTCCGGTAGCCATTGGGACAAAGCCTGTGGTATTAGAGGTGTTCTTCTACAAGTAGTTTTTCTTCAGTAAAGCTTGAGAGCCATTAGGCCATTTGGGAAATGGAGCCGTATTTAGTTGTACCTCATCAGCTTGAGGTGAACCAAAACCATTTTCAGCTATTTTCCACCTTCTAAACATAATGGAAGAGGTTTAAGAACTTTTTGAAGACTTTCAGAGGCTGAAAACCTTCAAAGGAAGTTTGAGAGCCACTCAGTGGCCACTGGGAAATGGAGTTATCCGGAGTTGTACCCTAATCGTTTGAGGTGATCCAAAAACCATTTTCAACTATTTTCTGACCTTTCTGAACTTAATGGAAGAGGTTTAAGAACCGTTTGAGGATTTATACAGCCAAAAAAGCTTCGTAGGAGTTCAAAGAGCCATCAAGGCCTTCGTTGAAGAAGGCATCGTTTATGGTAATTTTTCACTATTTAGTGAATATGGAAAGGCTTTTTTAGCATTTTCATGTCTTATAATTCTATATTTACAGTCATATTTTCCTATTGAGAACTTTTAAACTTGTATTAGCATTTTGGAGCATTTTAATACAAGAGGGCAAGCCAATTTGGGAGTTTGGTCCAATACGTAGCCCAGGAGGGGTGAACCGCTCACCAAATATCTCAGTCATGTTATGCCGAACTTATTTTGCTATGTATTTTTGATTAATATGTTAAACATAAAACTTAAATAACATTCCCTCACACATAAACTCGGTAAATGTATTACCAAATACACTTTGCTTTAACTCAAAGACGGAGAATTTCGGTACACATTTAATTAAATGGAATGGATACTTTGCACATCATTTACAACATTTACAAATACTTCCATTTTCGGTGATCAGATGGTATCGTAGCATAGGTTGAGCATTTGTTTTTGTGCAAAAGGTGTTAAAACAAAAGGTAAACGATCGGGATCGTTTTATTGGTTGCAAAATGGTTGACTGTTGAGTTGCTTGAGTTTAAAAGATAGCCGATGTTAGCTAAGTCTCTCGAAAGGAGAAAAAGATTTGTAGGCTATTTCCTTACCCCAAAGTACCTCAATATTATCTTTGGAAAAAAAACCCACTTGATTAGTGTTTGCTACGAAAGCTATTGGAGTTTGTGTTTTATGGTTGCTTGAATAAGAGTATGGTTGTAAAGACATTTGGTTAAAAGCTTGTCATTTTTTTGAAAGCTTTGAGAACTTTTCTTTCGAAGTTCCTTTTGTTAATTTGACCATTTACATAATGTCAACTTCTTTTACAAGTGAAGTTTCCTCCTTTACGAGATTCTTCAATGACATAAAGAATGAGTTCATTAAGGTGAAGGACATGGTGCGCATTTTGATTGAGGATCACAAAAAGAGAAAGTGCTAAGCTTCATGCACAATTGTTGCCCATGAAGAAGAGAAGGAAGCAATTCTCCAAAGGTTGCATGACATGGAGAAACAACTCCTTCAAGCTCAAGAAGCTTTGTCCAAGAACAAGCTGAGGAGGTAAACCATTCCAACTTGTCTTCAATTTTGTTAATTGAAAAAGTGTGTTGGTTCTTTTGAAAACATACAAGGGGTATAGGGTCCAAATTAATGTTTAAGATGGGCTATCATGAAGGAAAAGGTTTGGGCAAGCATGCACAAGGCATGGTTCACCCTATTTCGGTTGTGGAGTTGCCCAAGAATGTTGGTCTTGCCATGAGAAGTTTAATGGAAAAGACTCCAAATCCTTGAATGCATGTGATGCAATTTAAAGAGAACCTTTATTCCAAGTTCTAAAATGCATATATGTCAAAATTGTCTTAAGGATGATTGCCATTGTTTTAAGCCATCATTGCAAGAAGTAGAGGGTAAACATGCCGCTTATGGTGAGCACGCAACAACAAAGCCAAGACAAGAACAAGATGAAAGTTTGAAAAAGAAAGTTGCCTCCTCTACTAGTTCATTGTCTTTCGAAGAAAAAGGATGGACATTCCATGCAAGAAAAGAGGTATAATTATTCACATGATCAAATTGATTGTGTTTCGAAAGAGTGATAATTTTGCTTGTTCAAATGAAAGAAAGTTTTGTCACACATTTTGTGGTTGATATAACCATGTTAAGCCTTCCAAGATGTCAAGTTGAAAAAGAAAGCACACAGAAGTGTAAGAGGCAAAGAAAACTTTCACAAGAAAGTTCTTAAGAGTTGCACATTTTGTCAAAGAAGGGACATGATGTCTCCTTATTGTTGGACTTTGCATCCAAAAGTCGTCCAAAGCACATGCCTAGAGGACAAAAGTTTGGTGCAAGTGGATCTATGGATTCCATTATCAATGTGGAAATGGAAGATTCACATGTAGAAATGTTGCAGCAGAAAAGACGCCATGGAGTTGGCTTGTAGGAAGTGGATTAACTTCTTATTGCAAGAAGTCATAGTCATTTTGTACATGCAAATTTCAGATTGGTGATGCATGTATTTCAGCTTGAAAAGTTGATGCAAGATTGCATGTAAAAGCAACATTGAAGGAATCTCTTTTGGATGTTGCAAAATTTCGCCATGGAGGTAAAAGATGAGTATGATACTCACTTATATTGTAGCAATGTCTTTTAAGCCCGGTACCTCTTATTCACCCACATGTTTTTTTGGGATGATGTACTCGTTTTTATTTGAAAATAAGAGTTGAAGTTGCACATGTACATAGAGGTTGTATGTGTAATTAGCAAATGTATATAGTTCATTGTACATGATATGTGTACATGCTTGTAAAGATGTATCTTGTTGTTTATCGACTTGTGTCGATTGTGTCCACACTTGTTACAGATTTTGTGTACACCATATAGCACATTTCGAGTCAACTTGTTGTTGATGTCATATAAGCCGCACAAGGTGCCTTTGATGTCGCATTGGTGTAGAGAACGTTGTCGGTGCAGGGTGCGTGCAAGATTCCATGAGATGGAAAGGCATGCAAGTAAAGAGGGCACAAGGTTCAAGAAGGGTCATTTATCTTTTCGTAATGGCAATATTGGTATGGCTAGAAAACTTGGTCGAGATTCGCGACATGGTTTGTCTAACAAAATTTGCCATGAGGACGGGCTTGGCAAGTCAGAAAATTTTTGGAGGTCAAGAGAAGAGGATGTTGTTATTCTCTTACGACTGCATGTTTCCGCTCAATATTTCAGTTGAGTTTTCTTTTGGGGTCCAAAAGCTTCTCATTTGGGAGGTGTGATCAGAGCTCAAGTCCGAGCTATGGAAAGCTCAAAAATTGAAAGTGTTCAAAATCACTCGCAACCCGAACAAATCCGTATAGGACTCGTCGACACGATCCCGGTACCATGAACGACACTCAAATCTAACATCGTATGTGAAAGTTATGCAAGTTTGAAGTTTTCAAGAAATCGCAAAAAACCGAGTCGACTAGGTTTGACTTTCAAATTTTGAAAATAAAAAATAACTTTCCTAGAATATTCTTCAATATTCCTTGGAATATTCCCTAAAACATTCCACTCCGGGCCAATCATTTGCTGCGGCGTATCAGATTTGACGCTGGGTTGACTTTTCGTTTTCTAGACCAATGAGGGGCCGGCCACGTGGTAGGCCCGGAGGCCGCCACGTGGCCCCCGTGTCGTGAGAAATTAGATACGTAAAATTTGTGAGTCCACTGTTTGAACCCTGCACTTCCTAAGTGGCTAACACAACGTCTTATCGATCCGCCTATTCCAAAGGTCTTAACATAACAATGGCGACAATTTGATTTAAGTTTTAAATTTATGTTGTGAAAGGGTTAAGGGCTAGCCCTCGATGGCATAAGACACAGTCCCGGTAACCACGAGCCACCATTTCCTACAGTCACTACAGCGCTGGGAAGCACTCCCATGTGGCCACATTTCATTTAAAATTTTATGCTATGGTTTGTTTAAAAACATTTAATGCTTCGTGGTTTAGGTAGGTTATGGCATGTGGCCACTGCCCTCCAACATTTAATACCACTCCACCGCCCTCCATTTTGGTCCCTCCGCCAAATTAGCCAAATTAACTCCTACCACCGACATTTAGTGGGGTTTTGACATTACATTGGGCGGTATCAAGAGCTTTATCATAACTTCTCCAATATTGGACCAAATTGGACGAGACTCTGGTAAATCGACTATTTTCAGCATTCCGCAGCCATTGGGACAGATTTCAAAGGCATTATAGGTGATCTACAACGTTTTGCTTCCTGTGCAAACTTGGAGAGCCATCAAGGCCATCGGGGAAATGGAGTCGTATTGAGTTGTACCTCAATCGTTTGAGGTGAACCAACAACCATTTTCAGCTATTTTCCACCTTTTGAAACTAATGGAAGAGGTTTAAAACTTTTTGAAGACTTTCATAGGACGAAACCTTTAGGGAAGTTTGGAGAGCTACTAGGGCCACTTGGGAAATGGATTTATCTCGGAGTCGACCACCGTTCGAGGTGATCCAAAAACCATTTTCGCTATTTTCGACCTTCTAAACCTAATGGAAGAGGTTTCGTAACTGTTGAGGACTTCTATAGCCTCGAAAACTTCGTAGGAGTTCAAAGAGCCACTGGGCATTTCGTTAAAGAAGGCATTGTTTATGGTAATTTTTCACCGTTTAAAGAATATGGAAAGGAATTTTTAGCATTTTCATGTCTTTTGATTTTGTATTTACAAAATAAATTTTCCTATCGAGGCACTTTTAAACTTGTATTATCATTTTGGAGCATTTTAATACAAGAGGACAAGCCAATTTGTGAGGCATGGTCCAACACAGTGAGCTCAAGAGGGGTGAACTGCCCACCAAATATTTGAGTCATGTTATGCTGAAGCAGCTTGCTATGTACTGATTAATATGTTAAACAACAAAATTAAATAACATTCCATCACACATAAATCCGAAATGCTTACCAAATACACTTTGTTTAACTTGAAAGACATGGAGAATTTTGCACATATTTAATTAAATGGAAATGGATACTTGCACAAAGATTACGTATTTAAAAATACTTCCATTTTCGCATCGTAAAGCACTAAAAAAAAAAAAAAAAGAATCGAGCCGCCGCATATTCTTTAGTCTTCTCGCTTCATCATCAATGTTTGGATCTTCCTCCACTATGGGGAAGGTGCACGCTTCGCGCCGTGCGTTGTCCTCTTCAATCTAGTGGGAAGGCGCGGAGGCTTCGGGATCAGTGCGCAAAGGATGGGAGCCACCGGGTATTTTGTGTTAGGGACGCGTGTCTAGGTACCTTATGAATACAGAATCCAAACATCCGTGTCATCCCCTCATCTTCCGGGTCGAAGAGAATCCGTCTTGTAGGCAAGTGCTCAGCAATGGTGGACTTCCGTGGTCCACGCTCTCTATGAAACCTGCAAGGTGGCTCTCTACCTCGATCAGTTTGGGGCTCTATCTAGCGTGACTTCCCAAGGAGGAGCCTTTGGTCAATTCTCCAAGTGATTATCCTCGTCTCGGGTGGTAGCGACCAGGGAGCGCACCTCTTTGACCTCCATGGATGGTTCTTTACGCAGCCCTAGGTGCCATGGTCAGCCGAAGTAGTGGAATGATGGAGCCGGGGAAATAATAAGCGGGGAGGGAAGTGCAGTAGGGGAGTGTAGAGCGCTCATAGTACGGGTGGAGCGCTAGACGGGAGAGCACGTGAAGGGGTGAAGGTGGAGAAAGGGTGCACTCATACTAGTGAACCGCAAGACAAATGGAGTTAGGGTAAGATGAACAGCAGGGGGAATCGCAACCCAAGGCCGGCGCAGCGCAGCTCGGGGGTGGGTTGGGAAGCGTACTAGGTGCGCAGAGGGTGAGTACTATAACAAAAATAACCGGGAGGAGCTTATCGTGAGTCTCTTTGTGCCGAGGGACCATCTTTTTAAAAGGCTCGCACATATGCAAAGGCAGAGCATGATTGTGCCTCGCACACCGTTACGTGCCACAATCGTTTTCATGAGTGGGCTCGTTAGCCTCCAGAAATTATTGTCAAGAAAGCGGTGGCCAGATAGTTTTGGAGCCTTCAAGGGAATGTACTTTCCTAAAAACTCATCATCCTCAAGTCCCCCATGCTTTGCCTTACGACCCCGATGCTGATTTCCCCCATCACCCTTTGTCTCCCTCGCATTCCCTCCATCGCTTCTTACCGTTACCCTCTTTGGCTTCAAAACGCATTAAAACGCTTAAAAACCCACTTTGAACCTTATATTCGTGCCTAGCCCCTCTCGTGACAAGCTCCCGCACCTTTTTCCTCCATGTAATCCGAAATATTTTAGAATTCACTCTCACCGACCCAAAGGCGCTAATCTCCCCATGCCCACGCGCTCATTCCTCTTAACGCGCCATCGCCGTCCATTTAAAACGATAATCTACCCGTTCAGAATCTCTCCCCGTCTTGGTCCCCCCGCGCACCGGCTCGTGTAAACAACTTGGTCATTCCCCGCACGTTTATGCTAGCACATTTTTCCCGAGCACCCGGGGCCGATCCCATTCAAAGGCTCGCCACCCGTCCCCGTACGACTAAGAAACCCTTCTCCCCACGCGTTATCTTTCGGTCCGAGTCACGCAACGAAATTTATGCAAGTCTTCCGATCCTAAGTGCCTCATTCGACGTCATCCATCAAAGAAAGCCGCGCGTGAGTTAAACCGCCCTCCGCCGTGCCCCCGGCCCACCGTCATCGCCCCCACCGCATTGTCGGGCCGTTGATTCTTTTGAAATCAACGGTCCACGTCTATTCTCCCGTGGTGAATATTCCACCCTTGTCCGTCCCTCCAAGTTGTTATTCCAGCACGTGTATCCGTCGTAGCGCCCCTCGATCACCCGTTGCATATATTGGTTTATTCGTGTTCTTTAAGGTTTTCATTCGTATTTGCTCCGCGCATTGCCAACCTCCAATTTCAGAGCATCCTTTCTACCTATTTCTCTACAGCTTTTTCCTCCATCTCATCATCCGCACGGCCATTTTCATCATCCTCACCGCATTCATCAACCCCGTCCATGTGATTTTCGACAAGTTTACCTGCTTTGCGGTGGTTATCAAAGGTGAAAAGCCACCATGGTTTATAAGCACAACTTTAATGGCGAGTCGCGTAGACAAAATTGAATCGAGGTCGGTAACGCTTTACAAAATTGTCAAAGAAAGTGGCTACTGTGACTTGCATTAAAAACTACAGAAGTTCAAACTTTTCAAATCTATCCAAAGGTCGTTAAAGCCCGCATTCAAAGTAGACCGAAGACATTTATGAAGCCGTAGAGAAAGAGCAATGCCATCATCAAGGTTTCAGCATTTAGTATTGGGGATCGTAAGATTTAACCCCGAGTTCCAAAGGAGAAAGAACTAGATTTAAAATCCCGAAGGTCACACAAGAGGTCCAACCGCACAAAAAGCGATGAAACTGTGGTTTAAGTCGTAGAATTTTTCTCCTTAACAAGGACACAATACAATTTATTGTTCCATTTTATATGGTGTCCAAGCAAAGTTTCTCCTTACAACGATCCCCATACATTTAAGCATTTGTTTCACAAAGACAGCGTCATCGCATCATTTATTTCTCTCCCCGGGTCCATTCACCGTAAGTACTATAGAGCAAAGGCAACAGAGGACATTCATGGTCATATCGTAGTAATTGGAAATCGAGAAGATCTTTCACTCACCCAAAGAACAATTTAATTGAATGCGCAGAATTAAACAGATTGTGCTTTGGCCCTTTTCTTTCGAAGCCGTAATGTTGCATTTATTTTTACCTACCTCCATCGCTTCTCTTCGCCTATAAAGCTCATGAGAAAAACATTGTAAAGGTTGTTGTTGTTTGGTCGTTGATTAGTTATCGAGAATTGGTGCGCTTCTCTTTGAGACACAACAGGTAAAGTAGTAAGATAGGCTTCGTGGAGGATGATTTCAAATATATCCACTATTGGCATGTTTGTACTTGATTGGTGTTGTTTTTTAATATGACAAGCACATTTCTTTTGATCCCAATCTAAAGCAAATGGGTGATGTTTTCCTTCTCGTATTTCCGTGATTGACTTGCTTTCATTTCACGTTTTCCGGCACGCATCGTAAGTTTGGCATAGGATTTACCCTTATTAGGTACCCCATGTTGCCGCTCTCCCTGCTCAATGTTTTCTACCACAAATGTGTTATCTAAGAATTGATTTTGGGCTGATTTAACCAAATGTAGTAGATGTTATCGTCACTCCGATGTATGAATTAAATGGATTAATTCTTAGATGTTCTCGTTGGGATCTAGCCGGAAGATTTGGGAAAACCGGGGATTAGAGTTAGCCCGTCCACTAGGATCCTTGTGCGACCAAACCTTGCCTTCTAAGTTCCCTTAGGCCGCCTCCGTTGAGGTCTGTGTCCGGAGTTAAAATGACCTTTTGGACTCGATCTATATACATGATTAAGGTTTTTCCTTCACCTTCTATCCTTAGTGTTCCACTCACAGAATACTTATCGTTTTTAAAGATCCAATGTTTTAGATGACTAGCCCAATCGAAAGTTCTAGTGTTGATTAGCAAGTAGATCCTTCTCGACTCCATTGCCCAATGGTTTTGAATATTTTCCGGAATACTTCACCGCCTAAAGCCTCTTTTTCTACCTTTGTCTTACACTCAAACCTTCTTTCCTCGATGACCAACAACCGAACCATCAACCAAACAAATAAGTCCAATTCAACTCGTGCTTCAGCTAGCCTAACATCTTCAAACCGAGATTCAAAGATATATACCTTCGACATATCAGAGAGATCCCTCTCGAACCCGTGAGGGCTAGATCTCGAGGTTCCAAAGTGGTTCTATGTTGTCTCATCTCGGTCTTGCCAACTCGGCCAAAACATGGGAACCCCAACATAATGGCGACTCCGCCGGGGAATATTTGAGGCATTACATCCCGAACATTCTTAGGCATTCAAAGACCTATAATCTCCGGTCGTGTTGGTAGTAAAACACTTGTCCTTACATTCCATTTACCTCTTGTGTGTTTTACCCCATACTCTTAGACAGAGCCCTCGGAAAGGACGGCAGCTTCCGGATCTCATCCTTTTCGCAGGCATATATCCGGTAAATGCCCTACCGCCTGACCCTCTCGGTTAGAGTTTTCTATGTTTGAAGACAGTATCCAGTGACGTCTCATAAGCACCGTGGTGACAAAGGTACCCCTTAGAACACCCTAAACCTTCCACCGGTGACTCCATAGCCTCAAACGTTTAAAAGACTCTCCACCGGTGACTCGTAGGCCCGATGACTTGGTTTCACATAAGACTCCACCGGGAGACCGGCCCTTTGAGACAACGTCAACCACAATAGAAGTAACAAGTAGGGTTAAGCTCCTTAGTTAGAAAATAGCATTCTCGCTCTAACCATTCATACAAGAGCTTATTCCAACCCAAACCCACCCGAAAGAAGTTGATAACCTCCGAGAGCATCCTCGAGAGATCTCCGCACCCAAAATATTGAATATTTCCACTCATATCCATAGAGCTAACTTCCATACCCGAAGATATTACAGCTCTATTAGACCCCTTCATCGACCTAGACATTCAAAACAGCTTTACCTAGAACAATGTCATTCGTTGTTCTAGACCAAATGCGTACATCGTGACAAACGTAGAAACCCCTCCATCTACACCTCCGTATATTCACTTCATTCAAAACTTGGGGGTTGTCCCACCCCAGATCTACTTAGGGAACTCTGCTGTGTCCTAGTATTCTCGTCATCCATATACCAAACTTGCTCAAAGTTAACCCTTTACCTCATCGAACATCATAATGGCAGCCTGGGTATGCTCCCCTTGTTCTTCCTCACCTCTAGTTCCCCTACCAAATGATTATCAATCAAAAATCCCACATTTCAATGTCAAAGAGTCCATCATAGCTCAACAACATGTAGATAAAATGGAAGACTCCTTTGACTATATGGAAATAGATGATGATACGCTCAAATGAGAATTTTTTTCCCGCAGCCTAGGAGGTGATGTAAATAAATGGTTCAAAGGCCTACCTCCTAATAGCATCCAAGATCTTCCCGCTTCTATATCGTACTTTCATCAACAAATGGGAAACTAGGGCAACCTCGCCAACCCTAGCAGAGTACTTGAGCCTTAAAAGGAATGTAGGAGAGAGTGTCCATGATTACACAACAAGATTTAACAACATTTACAATGCTCTCCTCCACATATGAAACCTCCATAAGGCATGACCCTAGCAAAATATCCCGAAGGATTTGATGCCGACATGGCCTATGAGCTTAGGGACAAAGAGTACAACACATTGGAGGACATGCAAAAGGAGTAGTGAACATAGAGGTAAATCCGATCGAGAAAAGAGCAAGACCGAGAGCCGAGAAGAGGCTAACATATAGATATGACAATGCAGCTTCCACTTCTTACCCAAACTACGATGACTATCTAAAAATTTGGATGTTTCGCAACAAATGATGAAGAAAATGGTTTTACGGTCGTAAGAAATTCAAAATAGGAACCAAAACCAGTAACCAAACTTTAGAGGAACAACAAACACTCCCAACGTACAAAAAGAATCGTACCAACAAGTTATTCCCCCGTTCCAAAAATTTCTCGGGATGAAGATGAGGGAATCATAGAAGAGTCCGAAGGGAATACAATAAACATGTTTGAAACAGAAGACTCAATCTATAAATCGTGATTCCGCAGGAAGATCAGCCCTCACCTTCATATTGGGATGAGGAAGGGTCGAATCAAGCTCATGTACTTATATTTAAAAATGCTATTATGCAAGTCGTGAACAATATGAACTTAGAGTAAGAAGAACCAAGATGATTCCAAAACCAAGACTCCCCGAGGTTACCATCAAGAAAAGACCTCGATAAAACTTGTAAAGTAACTCGCCGATCGTTCCAAATCACAAATTTTAGGTCTTGGAAAAAGACAAAGAAAAAGACAACCAAAGCACCGAAAAACAAAGTCGACCAACTAGTAGCACTAGCACCGGCGCTAGTGCTCCCGATAAAATGGGGCCCAAAACCCGTACATAGGGAGAGAATCAACTAATCGATTCGGCCACTAAGGTGGTGGCAAACAAAACAACAGTTGAGCATTCCAAAGAGTCATTCTTACTTTCAATTTGGAAAGTGAGATCGCAAAGATTAAAATCTCTCGTCCCGCCTCCTTTCAAGTCGTCACTCGTGATGTATATAAAGGCCAAATTTGAAAGCTTTAAATCATAGGCAAGAAATAATGACACCGTAACCGAGTGATGATCACCCCCGCCCTTCGTTTGGTCCAAATATCGAGGAAAAGCCTTCTGTGAAGGGGTAGTTCCACCTTTTTATGTTAGTCTTAATATCCATGACAAGATCCTCCACAATGCTATGCATGACTCGGGAGCATCACACAACTCGATGCCTAAGGTAGCGATGGAAAAACTAGGCTTAGAATTACCTGTCCATACAAAGATCTATACTCATTTGATTCCAAAGAGAGTAAAATGCCTAGGCTCGATCAAAGACTTGTATGTAAGCCCTGCTACGTATCTCGAAAAATGTATGGTCATGGATGTTGTGGTGGCGTATGTGCTACCCAAATATGAAAGGTTATTATCAAGATCATGGGGAGCCAAGCTGCAAGGGACAACGTAGATGGATGGCTCATATGCCACCATCCCTATATTTGGCCAACTCGAAGACCGTATAGAGAGTCCCGCATGAAATTCCTAGTCGCAGCCCCGATAACCCGAAAATTCACCATTGTACTCGTACACACGTATCCGGACTCTTCATTCTATACAATGATCAATCTCTAGGCGAGCCGTAATCAAAACGTAAATACAAACAATAACTTAGAGCCCATGACGAATATACGGCTACTCTATAAGAATACGATGAAGAAAAACCATAAGTATGGCACGAAAACGAAACTCGAGCAAATCGAAATGGAAACAAGAATTTAAAACAAGAAGACAACCAACTCTCTCGAACTCCACACATGTCATGAAGAACAAAACAATTCACAACTTAGTACACACCCTACAACGCAACATAATGGCGAGCCCTCGTGGGAAATAAATTGCGATGGGTCCGTTAATAGGAAAATCCATCGATAGGGTGTGGGTACGTAACGCATAGAGCATTGCGCAGAGCCACACTATCAATCCGCATTTCAAATGTACGAATAATATTGCGTAATATGAGGCTCTCATTTTGGGCTTGAATCTCGTTGAAGAAGTTAGGGGCCCGTAGGATAGTTGTGCAAGGAGACACTCGTAGTTAGTCATAAAACAAGTGAATGGTGAGTATACAAAGAAACACCCTGTTAAGAGCATATAGGAATGACACTGGATTTACCGAAAACATTTTTTGAATATGAATTAGTGTTCATTCCTAGGGGTCAAAATGCCTATTGCTAATGGATTAGCTTGCCTACCTAGTTCATATCCTAAACCCCAAAGGACCAACAGATCATCATTCGTACTAAAATTCAGACTGGCAGCTAAGCGTACAATGAAAAATATTGCTATGTCTTCGAAGGAGATAAACATTGAGGATTTCCCTCGATAAGGCAACGAGTTTGAATTTCTTTCCGATTCGTACTCTAAATCCGACAAGAGTCGCCTAAGTGAAGATTCCTCGATGAGGAAGAAATAGCTCGTAACATAGCAATAAACCTTTTTACCGAAGAAATCAAAGAGATCCACCCGCGAAAAATGTGAAAACACGTATAGTGAAGAAATAGAGGTGTTGCAGTTCTAAGACAAGAATATACCCGTAGGCCTAGCACCCTTGGAGGACCTTTTTGACTTTGATGATGTAGCAAAAGCCCACCATAGAACATGCGTACTTTGATATAAGAATGCAAATATCGCACCGAAGATAAACCCAAAATGATTAAACCGGCCAAGTCTTTGCCTCGCGTACATGAAGGGGAAATACATTGACCTGCTCAAGGAATTCATTGATGTGTTTGCATGGAGTTATGAAGACTTAAAGGCCTATGATACAAACATCATTCTCAAAGATAAAATACTGCGGAAAGTAACCGAAGCCCTTCAGACAAAAACTTCGTAGGAATCAATCCAGCAATTGCCTGCGTTGAAAAATAGATTAAGAAGATGTACGAAGAGGGCATAATAGTTCTCGTAAGGTTTTCCGACCGGGTATCAAACTTAGTGGCTGTGAGAAAGAAAATGTGGAGATCAAATTTTGCATAGACTTCCGTAAATCTCACCGCAGCCTCACTAAAAGACAACTATCCTTTGCCTAGAATGGAACATATCCCCGTAAAGTAGTGGGCTCTAAAAGGATTTCCCTGTTAGATGGTTTTTCGTGATATAATCAAGTTCTAGTAATCCCAAAAGACCAACACAAACAAATGCTTACCACCATGGGCACCTTCTATGTATGTGAAAATGCTTTTGAATCGATGAATGTCGGAGCCACCTTCCAAAGTGAAATGGACATAGTTGCCTCTCGATGAGATAGACACTTCATAGTTATTCGACGGATGACTTGGACAAGATATTCCAAAATCGAGGGAAGAACATCTCAAACATCCGAGGAAAGTTTTCGAAAATGTAGAAGGTACACCGTCCTTAAATCCTAAGAAAATCATTTTTGGGTCAAAAGAAGGTAAACTTCGTCAAATTATATCCGAGAAAGGGATTAGGATAGCACTCACGTAGAGTTGAGGGAATACTACAAATCACACAGAATCGAGAAACATCAAATAATTAAAATCATTCATTGGAAAATCAACTTTCCGGAGAAGATTTATTCCTGAACTGGGCCGAACACCTTAGGAATATGACTAACATGTCAAGAAAGGTGTAGGAGTTAAATGGATCGTAGGAGCGAAACAATATTTTGAATCAAGAAACTTGCACTCACCCAAGCTCCTCGTTCGATTAGCCTATATTTCTCAAAATATTTTCTCGATTTTTCTCATTTGCTTCCCTAAAGATACAAAGAGTCGCGCACTTTTGCTATGTTAAAACACAGAGGGAATGGAGCGCCGATAGCTTTCTTTAAAGCAGCTCTGAGAGATGCACCCTTGAAATACAATACGGCAAAACAGCCTAAGTGCTTTTACCAAGGCCTTGAAAGACTTTAGGGTGTACATATTGCATTCTCACACCGTAGCCTATGCCTCTAATATAGTGGTCAAAGATATCTTCGTCCCAAGACCCGATGGCAAAAGAGGCAAATGGATTGCTTCAATCTTAGAATACGATTTCAGAGATAAAACCCACCAAACTAATCAAAGGTCAAGGCTTAGCTAAATTAATGGCTGAATCAAACTGGCAGTGTCCTTGGACATAAAACGTGATAAACGCGATGAGCAAGAAGGATTGCCTTATCTCACCGTTGAGGAGAAGTTTCCCGTAACTCTCTCGGGTACTTTGATATCCTTTATGTGCTCAATAACCTCAATGCTCCCGCCCGAATCGGGCTAAAGACTAAGGCCGTATTCTCGAAGCTAAAAAGCTAGAAAAAAAAAAAAAATTAATGTAGATTTCCGAATGAAAATTTATACCGGAAAAATCCAAATGGCCTATTGCTTAAATGTTTTCCCCCGAAAATGAAGTCGAAAGGATTAAACAAGAATTCCATGTTGGAGAATGTGAGGCCACTTGAGTTGGAAAGCCACCGCAAACAAGATACTCGTACGGGCTATTATTTGCCCACTTTCTTCAATGATGTCCATAAAATGGCAATCGCTCGTCATAAATGCCAAATATTTGAAGCAAGAAAGCTCCTCCTCCTCTTCTCTTTACAACCCATCACTATAGAAGGTCGTGCTCATGCAATGGGGCCTAGATTTCATCGAGAAATTCATCCCCGCTTTCTTCTCGCACAATAAAATGGATCCTAACAAACACAAAATACTTCACTAAGTGGATAGAGGCCATACCTACTAGGAATGCCAAATAGTATCCACTATCATTAGGTTCCTAGAAGGTCATATCCTTTCTGCTTACTGCCCAAGGAAAATAATCACCGATAATGCCGCTTTTGGATCCAAGAGAATGGTTGATTTTTTTCATAGGTACCAAATAACACTTGGTCATTCAACCGCCTATTACCCCAAGGTAATGGATTAGCTAAATCATCAAACAAGAGCCTGGTGATCATCATCAGAAGCCGTTGGAAGAGAACAAGAAATCATGGCACAACAAGTTGGTACATGCTTGTGGGCCGATAGGCCTGGCCACCAAAGAAATCTACGGCATGTCACCATTCCACCTTTTGTTTATGGAATGTACAAGAGCCTTACTAGCCTTGGGATACCTAAGATCAAGCTTGTTCAAGAAATACGGTATTTAAGAAGACAACATGGTAAGACAAATGAAATAATCCATCTTCAAATAAACAAGGAGCAAGCTTTATAAAGGAGAGCTATCAAAGTCCAAGAAAACATAAAGAGATTATTTGATAAGAGGACCAAAGCCGCCGATTTCGAATTGGAGATAAGGTTCTAAGATGGGACTCAAGGAGAGAGGATAAAGGTAAACACAAATAAGCTGATGTAGGCTCAGGCAAGGCCCATATATTATCCAAGCCACCGGTGGGTCCTAGTAATGCATTTTTCGACAAGAACTTAATGGTACAGAAGCTTTTTGGGGTCCCGTCACTTGCGTGATGCTCAAGCATTATTTCTATTGATTTTCAATTTCCAATTTCATTTCCATTGTACATACCATTGCGCTTTTATTTGCAAAGAAAAGGAGAAAATGTTTCAAAAAAATGAGAGAAAAGAAAATATTCGTACATGCTCAAAACATGAACCTTAAATGTGCAAAAAGACAGTTCTCAAGAACATGCATTTTTCTCGAGTGAGTGCATACTCCGGCACCAAGTAGACAAGCAAGACATGTATGATGATCTTGGTTTGGAGTTTGTTTCCTTGCCGGTAATTCTCAAGATGAGGCTCACGAAGATATCCCACCTCGAAACCGCCCATACATGAAGTAGCAGGCCGGTCCTAACACGCTCAAAACCCCGGGACCAAATAAAGAGGAATAAGAACCATGCCTCTAACATTCCCTAAAGCCGGTGAGCTCTAAATGAAGAAAAGGAAGTGGGACTCTAACAAGCTCAAAACCTCGAGTCACGGAAAGAAAGAAGGATGCCGCAAGTTTCAAATTCTAAGCCTTCGCGCTTTTTTTTCCGCTCTCAGCTTTGGTCCATGTGCAACCGGTTTTTATGCCATGGTCTACAAGAAGTCGATAGTCTAACTCGGTCATTGCTAAGTCAATTTCTCGTCGTAGAATATAGAGAAGAAACTGCCGGAAAATTTAATCCCAACAACATATTAGAATAGGTAGAGAAACATATGAGATCAACAAGCCTAACTGGTCTCATGGAGAAATAAGGGTAGATTTAGAATAGGTTTGTTTTCTCGTTTGCAAAATAAAATGATGTAAAGCGTCTCGCTCTCAAATGCACCTCCTAAAAGAAGAAAAATGCTAGGATTGTAGTGTGGTAGGTAGACCGGCCGGGGAAAGTTGTCTCCGCCGATGCTTTTATCATACCGTGGCAAATGCCGAGAATTAGAGAAAGAACGGATGTGCTGCAACAAGAGTACCGCCCACACCAAAGATCATCTCGCCGGATTCTTGACTCCTTCGGTAGGCTAGCCGTCCCCATGTGGAGCCACCGTTAATCCCCCTAAGAAATTTCTGGCTGGCCAGGGGCTAGATAGTTTTGGAGCCTTCATGAATGCATTTTCCCGAAAACTCATCATCCTTGAAGTCCCCCCATGCTTTGCCTTTTACGAATTCTATGCCGATTTCTCCCATCACCTTGTCTCCTCGCATTCCCCCTCCATTGCCTTACCGTTACCCTCCTTGGGCTTCAAAAACGCATTAAACGTACTTAAAAACCCACTTTGAACCTTATATTCGTGCTCTGACCCTTCGCATAAGCTCGTGCCTTTTTCCTCCATGTAATCTAGCGCCGAATGACTCACTAACCCAAAGGGCGCTAATCTCTCCCATGCCCATGGTTCATTCCTCTAAACGCGCCATCGCCGTTCGTTTAAAACGATAATTCATCGGTTCGTAATCTCCCCACCCCGTGGTCCCCCGCACCGTTCTTAAACATCCCGGTTTATCCTGCGACCGCTTATGCGCAAGGGGTTGTTTTTCCCGAGCACCCAAGATCCCATTCAAAGACTCGCCACCCGTCCCCGTATGACGGAAAACCGCTTTCTCCCGTGCGTTATCTTTTGGTCCCAGTCACACAAGAAATTTATGCAAGCCGTTCGGGATTCGAGCACCTCATCCGATGGTCATCCATCGCAAAAGCTACGCGTGAGTTAAACCACCTCCGCCGTGCCCCCGGCCCACCGTCATCCCCCCCGCTCGCATTGTCGTTGACTTTTTTGAAATCAACGGTCCACGTCTCGTTCTCCCGTGGTGAATATTCCACGCTTGCTCCGTCCCTCCACATTGTCATTCCACGGCATTCGTCGTACATTAAATCACTCGTTGCATATATTGGTTTATCTTCGTGTTCTTTTTTTAAGGTTTTCATTCGTATTTTTCTTCAGCATCGCCAACCTCCACCGTAGCATCTCACCATTTCACAGCTTTTTCCTCCATCTCATCATCTGATGGTCATTTTCATCATCCTCACCGCATTCATCAACCCCGCGTCCATGGATTTCGGACAAGTTTACTATTTCATTGTGGTTATCAAAGGGTGAAAAGTCAACATGGTTTATAAGCACAACTTTAATGGCGAGTCAAGGCAGACAAAATTGGAACTGAGGTCGGCACCGCCATAAAATTGTCAAAGAAAGTGGCCGACAGACTCGCATTAAAAGGGCAGTAGTTCGAACTTTGCAAATCTATCCACGTCGTTAAAGCCCGTATTCGCGTATCACATATTTATGAAGCCAGGGAAAGAGCAACATGATCAAGGGTTTCAAGACCCGCATTGGGCACGTTTTAATCCCGAGTTCCAAAGGCGCAAAGCACCGCATTGAAAATCCCGAAGGTCACACAAGAGGTCCAGTTGTAGAAAGTGATGAAATCAAAGGTTTGTTACAGACTATGCCCGTAATGCTGGACACAAAGACAATTTATTGTTCTAGTTTATATGGTGTCCAAGCAAAGCCTTCCCCTTGTTGTACGATCCCCCATGCTATCACATTTGTTTCTATACGGGAAGATGGAAGGCTATCAGATCATTTATTTCTCCCCCGGGTCCATTCACCAGGGAGTACAACGTACAAAGGCAATGTAGCACATTCAGGGTCATAATGTGAGTAATCGGGAAACTGAGAAGATCTTTCACTCACCCAAAGAACACTGCACTGAACACAGACTAAACAGATTAAGTTTGCCCTCCTTTCTTTCTGTAATGTGAATGTTGCATTTAGTTTCTTACCTACTCTGATCGCTTCTCTTCAACTATAAAGCTCATGAGAAAACATTGTAAATGTTGTTGTTGCTCATTGATTAGTTATCGCAGAATTGCAAGCATTTTCCTTTCAGACATGCATTTCGTGTAAAGTAGTAAGATAGGTCGAGGATGATTTCAAAGCGAGTATCCACTATTGGCATGGTTGTACTTCGATTGGTGTTGTTTCTTAATATGACAAGCACATTTTCGGATCCCGACCTAAAGCCCCCCTCCGTATTTGTGATTGACTTGCTTTCATTTCATTACGTTTCTTCTAGCACGCATCGAAGTTTGGCATAGGATTTACCTCGTTAGGTACCCTATGTTGCCGCTTCTCCCTCGCCCTCAATGTTTTCTACCAAATGTGTTATCTAATAATTGATTTCGTTTTTGATTTTAACCAAGGTAGTAGATGTTATTTCCCGCTCTCCGATGTATGAATTGAATGGATTAATTCTTTACATGTTCTTGTTGGGATCTAGCCGGAAGATTTGGGAACACCGTATTTGGAGTTAGCCCCGTCCACTAGGATCTTTGTGCGACTAGCTTGCCTTTCAAGTTCCCTAGGCCGCCCGGTTATGTCTCGCTGTGCTCCAGAGTTAAATGACCTCCGACCTGATCTATAGACATGATTGGATGGTTTTGCCCCACCTTCTATCCTTAGTGTTCCACTCCATATAACACACGTCTTTAAAGATCCAATGTTTTAGATGACTAG